>MU404077.1:0-218112 GCA_022695795.1 Biscogniauxia marginata
TTAATAATTTAATAATTTAATAATTTAATAATTTAATAATTTAATAATTTAATAATTTAATAATTTAATAATTTAATAATTTAATAATTTAATAAAAGTACTTTAAAATCTCTTTAATAAATAAAGCATTTTAAATCTTTTAAACTAGTCTTAATTTATTATTACCTTTAAATCAAGAAAACCTAGTATATATTCACTTATAAAGTCAACTAACTAAAAACACACAAGGAGGTTCGTTATAAAAAGTAATTTAACTTTAAAAATGTATAAACGCGATTAATCGGCTTATAAAGTATTAAAATAAAAGCGAAAATTAAGTTATATTAGTAGATATTACTTTTAAAGTATTAACACCGGAAATCGTTATTAATTAATAATTTTTAAAGAAAAACAAGAGATTTTAAAAGAGATTTAAATTTTAACTTTTTATTTAAATAATAATTATTAAAAATAATTATCTTATTAACTTTATTATTAAAACGTTTCGAATTTTAATAATAAACATTATATTAATTATATTATTTGTTTATATATCCGGTATAATATAATTATATATATATAAAATTAATTTTAAATAATTATATTAAATAATGCTTAATAAGGTTTAATTTTTTTAACTTAGGTTTTTTTTGTTTTTCTTTTAATTTAAATATAATTTTTAATTTTATTATATTAAAATTAAAAGTTATAATAATTATTTAACGACGTTTATTTTCGTTTCGAGTATTTAAACGTTAAATATTAATATTTATTTTTTAAAAGTTATTATCATTTAAAAAAGTATTATAAATAATAATTTTAATAATAATAACTTTTTTAATTTAATTTATTTAATTTAATATTAATTTAACTAAAAATAAATAAATAAAAAAGAATTTATATTAATAAAAATAAAAATAAATAAGAAAGATTTATTTAAAGTATTTTATTTAAAATATTTTATATTATTTATATATTTATATTAATAAATATTAAAAGTATTAAATATATCGATAATATTTACTAGTCCCGAATTAAATAAAACGGCCCGTTTTAATATTATAAGTTTTTTTTAATTTTTCGTAACGAAAAAATAAATCTTAATTTTTTTCTTTTTAAAAGTAAATTATTATTATTAATTATAAATATAATATATTTATTATTAATCGAGATTAAAATAAGTCGATTAAAAGTTTTTTATTATATTTAAGTATTATTAATAATTAATTATTATAATATAAATATAAAAACGTATTTTAACTTTTAAAAGTTTTTAATTAATTAAATCTTTATTTAATTAATAAACTTAATAAAAAATAAAAAATAAATTTTATATTTAATTTTTTGTTATTTTTATATAGTTTAAAATATATAAAGATAAATAAGTATAAAAAATTTAAACGCTTATAAGAAGTTTAAAACGCGATTATTATTAACATTTTAAACTCGCTTTTTTATAATAAACGTTTATTTTTCTTAAAAAGTTATTTTTATTTAATAATAAAAATAAATAAAAGTTTAAATAAAGGTTAAAAAGTAATTAAAAGGAAAAATTCGGTTATATTTTAAATAAAATCGACAAAGTTTAATAAAAAACTAAACGCGACAAAATAAACGACTTAAATTATATTAATTAATATATAAATATTAAATGTATAATAATTTTAAAAAATAAATTAAAAATAAATATTTTTTATAAACGTTAATAATATAATTAAATTTTTAATTAAGCTTAATAAAACTATAAAGTTTATAAAGTAAATTATTTATATTAATAATTATATTAAAATAAAATAAAAAAATTTTATTTTTTATTTTTTTATTTATAATTATAAAATATTATAATTATCTCGTTTTTTAATAATTTAATATTTAATTTTTTAAAATTATATATATATTTACTTTAAAATGTTTTATTTATTTTAAAACTTTTAAAAAATATAATAAGTATTAAAAATATAAATAATTAATAAATTAATATTAAATTTATTTAAAAGTTAATAATTATTTTTAATAATTAATAATCGCTTTATTTCGTTTATTATTTCGAATATTATTATAAATTTTTATAAGTTTAACTTTTAAATAATTAAGTTTATAATATTTATTTAATATATTTAAATATATAATATATATAATATATATAATATAATTTATTATAATTTATTTATATTAAAATCGATTTATATAAATCTTATTATTATAATAATTATAACGTTATATATTAATTAAATATATATACTTTATAATAATATAATAATTTATATAGTTAAATATTATAAATTGCGCGTGATCGATTGATATAGGTACATACCGGAGCCGATCGAGGGCTATCGAGGGATCTGGCGTTAAGTGCGAAAGTCTGGGGTAAAATGGAGGGATCTGATTAGCTAGTTGAATTGTGGCGGTACTAATGAATTAGATGGTAGTTGATATCATCTGGGCCACGCAACTAAGGATGCATCTTATGGAAATACAACATTATAGTAATGGGGCATTCTGGAAGCGGATAATTCCTAACAACCTGCCCAAGTCCGGTGTTGTAGCAACTTGAGAGTGGTGTTTACAGTTGATTAGCACGTCAATTAGCCCTGACGGAATAATAGGGTCCATGTCTATGAATCTCAAATACTCATCAAGCGTACACCACGCCAACTGGATCAATATCCAGGCCTCATAGGCTTCGTATCATCACTTGGTCGCCTTCTCTCCGAGATCCATTTAATAAATGCGATTGTAGTCACCAGGTCAAGAACCAATTATACGGGCTATGTGCGCGGTTCATTCATTGTTGGCTAGAGTTTGCCGCGACAAAGAGCATCGTGGCGTTTCCGTTTTTAGCAAAGAAGGCCGATAACCGACTTAATGCCTTTGTGCTTGGGCTCGAATTTCGTAACAGAAGGTCTACTCTATTGGTTCTTTTTTCCATCATGAGCTTCCGAACCAATTCTTGCGATAGGAATTACTCTTCGCTCCTTGTCCATTATAGCTAAAACATGGCATACGAGTCAACACCTCAGTATGCGCAACTAGGGGATCTCGCTAAAGACCTGGCAGACTACTTTTACGATAAAAATAGGTTCGAGTTTATAAAGAGTCTACAATGGGATGTTGGCGGTGCGCTTCTCTGTGCCGAACGTGACGATCCTGACGCCGGTGGCACACGCAGAAAAATAGTTATCAAGCATGGTATAAACTCTACGAGAGCGTATGGAATACCCGGCGAAACCGCAATTCTGGAGGCCCTGCGCGGCTCTGAGCACATCTGCCAGCTTCTCGCAATCAGACATGATGTTGCCCCCGACGGAGACAACAATGCCTATGCGGACGCTTGGATCTACTCGCAGATGTACCCGCTAGTCTGGGAAAATCCGTATATCGTACTAGAAGCTATCTCCAACGGTACCGTCCAAGAGTTTATTACGAAGAACAAGGGCACCGTCATGTCTCAAGAAATACTATGGATTCTCCTCCTCTGCCGTGGGTACTCCTTTCCCTAAACTATATACATCTGTATATATAGTCCAGGGCATTTATTCCGTACTATGAAAGGGGCTAGGATCTAATATTTTCTGCATCATCTAGTAACGCGGGCCTGTGTTGCCATGGCCTACCCCCCTTACGGTGAACCTGGTGTGATACCTCAAAGAGAAGAAATACCGCCTGGTTTTGAAATGGTAAGCTAACCACGGAGTTTGTTAATACTGCCTAATTATAGCCTGCCTTAGGAATATAACTTTCCTTTCCTAAGTCAAGAACAGGCTAGGTATGGCAGTTACTGACTATATTTTTAATAGTCCGGCTTAGCTCATTGCGATTTGCACACAGGCAATGTCATGTTTGGCGATCCATGGGAAGAGTACGTAATTCCTGAGCCTTTTATCACCCCATTTGGTAGTTTTTAGGAGGAGGGATTACTTATTTAGGGGTTTTCTTCTCCTCGTTTACTACTCTATACCCAAAGTTCTTAGATCTTTGCCATGTACATTAGGCACTGACTCCTATCTAACCCTAAAGCGACCAGCACTATGGAGTCAATCCTCTGAGGGTACGTGAATCTGCAGAAAGTGACCAAACAAAGGCTTCTTGGATATCTAACCGGTTGGGAATAGCTAATCGACTTTGACCTTTCAGAATGGCAAGAGGAGTACGTATACACCCTTAGCGTAGGCACTCCAGAGTCACTAATCCAGGTCAAATTGATATTGCAATTGAATCAAGCCGAGTGGTCACTAACCAAATGAAACTGATGTAGTCCTGATTCGGCAAATGCTCAAAACCTGCGCGATATAGGATGGGTAAGAAAGCGTTTAACGACCATCTCCTCGACGAGGCAGCAAGTACTCACCCAACTAACATGCGGTTAGATCATTACCCATCTTGCGCTTATGAAGGACGCGCCGTTCCTAAGTGACAGTAGCGCTAAACGATATAACCTCGATAAGTCGACTGGACTCATGATCGGTAAATCATCCAGTTCGAGCTCAAGCACAAAAGATGATCCCAGTGACGCGACTATGGCTTCGATACAACCCAACAATCAGTCAAACGAGTCGGCAGAGCTTGGATCGTCGGAGCAAAACCCCGACGTGTCAATGATGAACGTAGACGAGGAAGACGAGGATTATGTGCCAGAAGAGGAAGAAGAGGAGGACAAAGAGGAATACGAGGAAGATGAACCAGGGGAAGCAGAACAAGACGTATCAATGTTGTCAATCGATCCTGATGTTTCAGGCTTTTCCGGATCCTCTATGAACCAGGGGTCATCTCCACTGGCGCCAGGAGTTGCTAACGTGAATCCTAATACTTTCGATACTTTCGCGGTGGGTACATTATCGGGTTACCCGCTTTGTATCCGGTCACTAACCTCGAATACTACAGACTCTCGAGTTCCAGAACCTGCCGCTGGCGGATAACTTTAAGTTACTCGTAAGCAGGTGCTTGGCGGTCCAGGAGGAGGACCGCCCAACACTGGCGCGACTTCTGAGGATATGCGAAGCTGAGGTCGCTAATGTTGCAAATATACAGGGCTCAACTAGCCAGTTCACATCAATGCTTATGGATGCAGATACAGACGAAGGAGAAGAGGAAGGAGAGGAAGAAGAAGAAGGGGAAGAAGAAGGAGAAGAAGGAGAGGGAGAAGACGAGGAGGAGTCAAGTCTCTAGATGTTTTTAAAAAGACTGGCTTAATCGCTGAATACCTATATTATGTCACGGTCTTGGCACTTAATCTTGAGGCGGAGCTCCAGTATATTCACCTAGTGTTTAACTATCGCGAGATGGGAGGAAAGAAGGAAAGAGACACTGAAATTACATGGGTGAATCCTGCTTTTGTCCCCTCCATCCATCGCAGGCTACAATGAGTGTGTGGGGCTGCCTGTGGCAGCCACAGCAACAGCCTTGTAGTGGTTGCAGCCTTGGCTTGGCAGCACGGGATAAGTGGGTCCCGTGACTTATTAAAAGCTTTTATATATAAAATATAACAATGTTAAAAGATATATTAAAATTAACATAATCGTTTCTTTTAATTATTAATTAATAAATATTTAAAAAAAATTATATAAATATTATTATAATAGTAGCTATTATGGTTAAATGAATAGAAAGAGGCGTGAATAATTTTAGTGGGGTTGAAGTAATTAGAAGTAAAAAGTGGGGGATTAAAAAAAAAGTACCCAAGTTTCTTGAATACCTAAACTTCATCCCGCCTACGTACCTACTTCTCGCACAGTAGTTTTCGGCCTCCGATTCCCCCATCTCGAACCGACGAGCGGGCACGCTTGAAGAGGATGGCACCAGAAACGAAACCCGAGAAGAGAGATGCCCGCGCGTGGGATGCCCTGACTCCACCCCTAGCCGACTGGATCATAGACGCTGTCGCATCGTTTGGTTTCGGCCGCGCGACTCCCGTCCAGGCGAGCGTGTGGCCGCTCTTTGGCGGTGGGAATAAGGACGTCGTGGTAGGTGCGTTCGAATTCTTGTACCCCCTCTGCCAGAGTTTTGATCATGAACTAATTGGGAAGAAAAGAGGCCGTAACGGGGTCTGGCAAGACGTTGGCCTACCTTCTCCCCCTCTGCCACCGACTTCTGCGCCAGGAAGAACCTACCAAGAAGGGCCATGTCGCAGCCATTATCGTTGCGCCCACGCGAGAGCTCGCGGTCCAAATCCACGGCACGCTCACTTCGCTTATAGCCTTCCACCCCCCATCTGCTGAGATTGCGCCGTGGCTCGCGGGGGAGGAGAAGAGGCCGGCCACGAGCTCGCCCTCGATTGTCCCGCAGCTGCTCTCGGGCGGCAGCACCACGACGACAGCACAAGATCTTAGCTTCTTCCTACGCCACTCGCCGAACGTAATCATCTCGACGCCTGGGAGACTCGTGGAGCTCCTCTCATCCCCGCATGTGCATTGCCCTCAGTCGAGCTTCGAATGTCTCATCCTCGACGAGGCCGACAGGCTTTTGGACCTGGGGTTCAAGGCGGATTTACAAAGTATTATATCCCGAATACCAAAGCAAAGGAGGACGGGGCTTTTTAGCGCCAGTGTCAGCGAGGCCGTTACCGAGATTATCAGAGTAGGCCTCAGGAATCCGGTGAAGATCGCCGTCAGAGTGAAGAGCTCGAAGACTGGTGGTATCATTGAAGAGAGGAGAACACCAGCTAGTTTGCAAATGAGCTATTTAATCACACCAGCTCATCATAAAATACCGAGTCTAGTTCAGCTCCTAGAAAAGTTGGACCCTAGGCCGGCGAAGAGCATCGTCTTTCTCTCAACCTGTGCCTCCGTCGATTATTTCTCAAACATTCTCCCGCAGTTCCTACCAGAGGGATACAATTTAGTCCCGCTGCATGGGAAATATGACGGAAAGGTCAGAGAGAAGAATTTTGCCCGCTTTCTGAACTCGACGCAACCATCGGTCCTCCTAACTACTGATGTCGGAGCGAGGGGTCTCGACTTCCCAAATGTCGACTTGGTAGTGCAGATCGATCCACCTTGCGACCCAAAGACATTCCTGCATCAGTGTGGGCGTGCCGGTAGAGCGGGGAGGAAGGGCCTCAGCGTCATCTTCCTCCAACCCAACGAGGAAGACTACATTCCGTTCCTCGACGTGAGGAAGACCCCTATCGCACCATTGATATATCCCAAGATCTCGGTGGGAGACGCCGAGGCCGACGAGGCGACCCGGCGGATCCGGGAAGTCGTCAAGCAGGACCGCGCCCTGTACGACAAGGCCCAGAAGGCGTTCCCGAGCTGGGTCCGCAGCTACAGCAAGCACACGGCGAGCTCCATCTTCCGGACCGCGGACCTGGACTGGGCCTCGCTGGGCCGCGCGTGGGGCCTCCTCCGCCTGCCCCGCATGCCCGAGGCGCGCTCCTTCCAGGGCGACAGGACCCTCGGCGTCGAGATGGACTGGGACGGCTTCGCGTACAAGAACAAGGCCCGTGAGAAGCAGCGGCAGTCGACGATGACGACGACGACGACGACGACGACGCTCCAGACGGCCGCCGGAGATAATCCTGCAGACAAGGAGGCGGAGGCGCAGGCGCACAAGGCGAAGCGGAAGCGCAACGTCGAGGCGTGGAGCGACAAGCACGAGAAGGAAGAGGTCAGGGCCGCGCGGCGGGACAAGAAGAAGCGCAAGCGCGAGGCCGAGAGGAGGGATAAGCTCACGGAGGAGGAGAGGGCCAAGGAGATGGACCTGCAGCGCCTGCTCGCCGAGGTCAGGAGGAAGAACCGGGAGAAGCACGCTGCTGCTGCGACGGCGGGAGGGGGTGATGGCGGCGGTGGTGAGTTTGAGGGTTTCGATTAATATTTAGTGTTTTGAGGATTAATAGATACCCCCATCCATTTAAATACTATATATTAGGTATATATATATGTACGCATTACACTTCTCGCAAAGCCCTCAAATTAAAAATATTATTTCTTACCTTCCACGTATCCGGTACAGTCAATATCATAACCGCTGAATCAAAATAGATATAATCAAGATTTTCGCTTCAATCTAGGGTTTTTTTTTTTTTTTTTTAATAATCATTTCATTACTATTCTTCGTTAAGTAAAGATTTTTTTCACTATGAACAGGAATACAAAACAGTAGGAAAGGGTATAAAAACAGTAACAGTAGTGAGCCTAATCTTTGATGATTGATAGCCGTAGTTAATTAATAGCCTGCGGTCTTGGTCGAGCGAACGTGCGTTTAGTCGTGGGGTGAGGAAGGAAGGGGGGGTATCGGGTATCCATGATAACAAAACAAAAACAAAAAAGGGGGGTGGGTATTTTACCTGCCTCCATTTCCCTAGACCGAAGGAACAACAACCAAACCACCGACCAACCCAACCAACAGCCGGTCGAGAAACCACAAAGAGCAAACTGTGTTCATCCGTACCATCATCCTATTCATCCTTTCGTATTACTTGCCCCACATCGTAATTGATATTACCAACACTTATAAATCTTTTCTTTTTTTCTTTTCCTTTCTTTTATGTTTTCGTTGATCATCGTCATAATCCGTCGATACCCTACTCTCTCTCTTCTCTGCTCCGTTCCCCCCCTTCAAAACTCACGCGGAACACTACTAGCTAGCTTCCTTGACGCCGTATACTGGCGGCAGAAGTAACTTTCGATGTACGCACAAAAAAAGAAAGGCCATTAGATAGAGACTGGGGCTGGGATTGGGCGTTGCCTTTTAGATGTTCTCGACGATGTGCGAGTTGATGGCCTGCTGGAAGCCGCGGTCGTCGCCGCCGAACTCGTTGGCGGCGGAGCTGGAGCCCTCGCCAGTGTCGTAGTTCCGGCCGGCTTCGGCCATGGAGGCGTTGAAGGCCTGGGAGCCCGGCATGGTCTGGTTGGTGGCAGGCAGGAAAATGACCTTGGAGTTGGCCGACTTTGCCATGGCCTGCATGGCCTCGAGGTAGCGGATCTGCATGGCAGGGGCGGAGCTTAGAATGTCGGCGGCCTGGCGCATGAGCTTGGCGCTCTCGACCTCGGCCTTCGCAGCAATGATCTTGCTCTCGCCGATGCGCTTGCTCTGGGCGGCCATAGATAGCGAGCCCTGTAACTCCTGGCTGAAGACGATATCCTTGATTAGCATGCTCTCGACCTGGACGCCCCAGCCCGTGGCTACGTCCTCGATGATCTCGCCGATGCTCTGGGCGATCTCCTCACGACGCTCGATCACGTCCTGCAGGACGCGGGCGCCGACGACGTGGCGCAGGGTGGTTTGGGTGCGCTCGATAAGGGCCTGGCGCACGTTGGTGATGCCGAAGGCGGCCTTGTGCGGGGAGCTGACGTGGTAGTAGATGACCGAGGTCAGGTCGACGGTGACGTTGTCCTTGGTCATGCAGACCTGGCGCGGGACCTCGACGATCTGGATCTTGACGTCGACCTGGATCAGGCGCTCGCTGAGCGGGTTGATCTTGACGAGGCCGGGGTCGACGGCCTTGTAGAACTTGCCGAACTTGGTGACGAGCCCGACGTTGCCCTGGTGGACCTGCTTGTAGGGGTTCGGGCAGCAGAAGCAGCCCGGGATGGCGCCCAGGCTGCCGGTGCACGAGCCCAGGGCGTTGATCATGGACCCGTACCAGCCTTTCGGGTTGGCGTCGGTGCCGACGATAGATGCATAGCTCTGCTGGAGGTCCTCTTGGCGCGGCGGCTCGACCGTCATGCCGGCCTGGGAGCGGAAGCCGGCAGCCGACGGATCCGCGGACGACCCATTGGTCTGGGCGACGCCCTTGTTCTTGCTAATGCCCGACATGCTGCTGTTCGTTGTCTGGGTGTCCATCAGTATGTGGAGATATGGTAATTGATTTATTGGTCGATTTGAGATGCCGGAGCGGGAAAATGGGTTGGGTGGGGATGATGATGATAATTGAGGATGTTGATGTCGGTTGGGGTGATCCGTATTATTTGTTGAAAGTGAGGAATGTACTGGGGAAGGGAAAGAAGCTGCAGGACAAATTGATCACCTTTTTTATTTTGTAAGTGACTCAGAGCAATTTCCGAGGGTTTGGACCAAAAGCGAGTCTTCCCCGCTTCCCCGGCTTTAATGAGCTTTTTATTTGTTTGTCGAGTGAAAGAAGGGGCGGCGCACACCGTCTGGAAGCTGTGCCCAGATGATAAGATGATGTCAAAGTTCGAGCACCGCAAGCTGCTGTAAAACCGCTGACGGGAAGAAGGAAGCTGCTGTGACACGCCAAAAAGGGCAGGGGTTGCTTCTGTTTGACCGTGCGGGGAATCCTTCGATGAATACGGAATACGGTTTGATCCAGGCAGGAGGTATGCACCCGTAGCTCCTCACTGGTAGGCGTGAATGGTGGTACAGCAGTACATGTAGCAAAGTATAAGTACGAAACAGGTAGGTATACGATGGAGGCGAAGACAAGGACCAGGACCCCTTTTGTTTGAGATAGCTGTTTCAAACCTAATACAAATATTATTTTCATTAGGTATACGAATAAGAATTAATTCAACATTCTAATCACTTGTTCTTATATATATACTTTTCTCTTTTACTTGATCGAGTCGTCCCACTGAGGCACTGTTACTTGGCTTAGCGGAATACCCCTGCTCAGAGCGGTCTTAAGTGGAAGTACTTGTATATACGCGCCTCCTCAGCCGTACGGCGATGAAGCTAGAGCTAGAGCTAGACTGGAGCTAGACTGGAGCTATGGAATGTGGTTGTTGTCAAGGAGAGCTAAAACATTGTCCTTTTGAGAAAGCGCCATGCCGAGTGAAGATGTGCCATGATCTGTCCGATGGTGGGTCGATATTGAATCTTAGGTATGCATTACACGGCCTTCGCCTTGGCAAATCGGCGACAACCCTGCCCGCACATCTCCAGCCGTCGGGAATATTTGGGGTAAGAATCTGGAGAAGCTCGATGATACAACATAAACTACCCCCTCCTAAGTCACCTACCTACCTTTTAATACATCAGGACATGTCTAACATGAAATGCTCCATTTTACACCAACATTTATTTATTTCTATAACACAATAATTTTATTTTCGACACTAATCGGCAAAACTGCCTACGCCGCAAGCTCACAGGTACTGACGAGATACACTTCGGAACAGACCAACGAAACTCTCAAATAAACCTGCCGCTTTTTCCACGCGAAGGAGAAACGTGACCGAGCACTGCCTCAATCGACGCCCGGGGGATCTCGCGATCTGTTAAGACACTTTTTTTTGCCTGTGTCGCCCGACTTATTACTGTGCGACGATATCTCCCTGTGCGCCATGAGAAATGCCAATCTGTTAGCTGCCGCATTTGGGCATCCACATACTTCCGCCAAGTCTTGGGACACTACCCTTGATGGTGATAATCAGCAGAGACCTCTTATTCCCGTTACATTTGAGAAAAGCCTCGATGCCCTATCGCCAACCTGCACCTGTGCCGTTTGTTCCGGCACGCCGGGGAACCACGCCGGTCTGGGACTTTTTTCTTTTTTTCTCAAAACCCCTCCCTTGGCAATGGAAATCATCACATAAGTGCCTAATCTAAGGTACCTAGGTGAGATGAGATGCCATTTCACGGGACCGAATGGATGTGGCGAGAGGAACACTCGTTGTCATCATTCCTATTGGTGGTGTGGCTATACACCTTAATACAATCTTTATCCGTCGAACTTTTCCAGAATCCTACTATATCAAGAAACTAACATCAAAACACTACACTGTAACGCCGAAGGTAGTCTAGTTTGGTTTATTATATCACGCGCAGCCTACTCTGATTTGTGTAGCCCGGCCCTACTTACTTACACAAACTTCAGGGCATTCCCTCGTGATATTAGCTCGACGGTGCTGACGATGAATAACCAATGAGAACGACTTCGTCGTCGTCGTCTCCTTTCTACACAAGATGTCATGATCTACACCGCCATCTACGTCCGTATGCCAACATAATATTCCGTCACGATGATCGGCAAAACGAGGGAACTGACGGCTTAAACATCCGCCGTAGACTTCGCCACCCGTAGATCCCACAATAGTCTATTTCAGCTCTACCCGACGCCTCATCAGCCCCCCTTCCCAATGCCCATTCAGCTCACTCAGCCTTGCTACCGCCTCTCATGGCTCTCTCTTCGAACTCTCGGCCGATAAAAGACTGACGTCAGTGGAGACATCATTCTGACTAGCACGACGAAGTTCTGTTTTGACTAAGACACTTGTGCTCCGAAGGAATCCCCGGATTCTGCCTGCCGGTGTTCTTTTGTATTGGAGAGCCTCTAGGGCTGACCCACTAACGACTTTCAACTAAGAAAGGTGGTATGACGTTTCTCTGATAGCTCGTAAATCCACGTCTATATAAATGACTTTCTTTCAACAAATACTAATGTTAATTATCAGCAAAAGCTTCAATACTCTGTGAGTGGACAAAATACACAGAGAAATTAAGATACAAGCGGGCATGTTTACTGTCTTCTTCTTTTATCGCCCTTTATATTATACCAGCATTTAAGTGATATGTAATGAAATAAACATTAATAAACCTTCAGCTTTTATGAATACTCATCCTCTCAAGTTCGATCAAAGTACTTTTTGGGTCACTGTCACGAATTTAAACTTCGTATATTAGTCTTTATCATGAATTGTGTATTACTAAAGAACCGAAGTTCCGAGCATCGACACGTTCCAAATGCCTAAGGGATGCAGTCTCAACGAGTCTGATCTTGGATTTGTCATTAGAAGGCAGATAGTTTTATTCGCCGACAGTGCAAAAGCATTACTGATACGGGGAAGGATATTCGATGACAAATAATGGTCCATCGGACATTTCGTAGGCCACCAGATTTCAAGGGAAACTGAACGGCCTAGATCGTGAGTGGTGGTGTCTCTTTAAGTTGAATTGTAAGTGAAAACACTTACAGCAGGCTGGAGTCGCCCCAGAATATTAAGACACGTACAGTTGGAAAGCTAGGTAAGCATGGCAACGACACCAACCTGTTAACTTTCGTAATATAGTGCATTCATGTATTATTGTTTGTAGCAGTATTAAAGCTTGCCGCCTATTAGTCATAGCTCAGAAGAACATGGAGCAGCAGCTGGCCGTGCAAGAAGTTTGAATGGGATAAATATTAACGGTTCTTAATTATTTTATTTTTATTTTTACCTATGTAAACCAAGCTCCCTTAACTTGCCCTTGTCATCCTGAGGTTATGAACATGGCGGCATCGGCAGAAGATCCGTTTACTTTCATCGAACGTCCGGTACACCCGGGCGATGACCACGGTCCGCTAAGGCTCTTTGACAAATACAGTGAGCTGACCTTGGCCAAGCTCTCCAGCCCCTATACGCGACAACTTAGCAAGCTCCGTCCGACACGAATATCCGGACTAAGTCATCACGTACGCTAACCCCGGCAACATTGACCTCCTCGCCTTCGCGGCTGTTGACTTCGCGACCGCTAGTCTCAATACCGAGTCCGAATCTGTGGTCCGGACCCGGGTCGGGCTGTAATCGGGATCGGGTGGTAGCGCAGGGCACCTCGGCGGACAAATCACCTTTGCCAAGTACTACTACAGCTGGGATAACGAGGTATTCATCGTATGCATCATTGGCTTATAGTATTACGAGGCTCAGTTCGTTTTAAAGGAACGGGCCTCTAGCGAGGGACAATATTGCGTATAACAACTTACGAATTTTCGTGAAGTTTATCTCCCTGGATAACAACTCACTTACTTGTAGTACGTAAGAAACCTCCTCAGCTTCCTCACATTTCAGGTGTACCTACTCACCGCCTATGAAAAGATGGAGATCCTGCTTCTGGGAGTAGTGAAGAAACGAGGAGCTAACTCATAATGGTCTCCCACTCAGTAGCCACAGATGCACTACTATCTGAGGTTGGGAAGTGGTAATATAATAAGTATATTTGGGTCTATAATGGCGGTTGGTGCCTAGGCAGAGGGTTATACCAACAAGTGCAGAAGGCATCGCGGGATAAGGTAATAGTCGACTCAGTGATGAAGGGAGAGCTCACTCGCATCCGCTCGCATTTCTTTGATAGCAAGGACGTGTACAACGGGCTTGATGTGCCCTAGAAATGCGGGCTCATCTTCTATGGCTCACCGAATGAGCCCCTGTCTGCTTGTGCTAGAGGACATCGACACCATCATTGCGGACAGGACGCGCAGCTATTTCTTCAACGAAGTCAACGGCCTTGAGAGCAACGATGGGATACTCGAAAAGAAGAAAACTAAGACTGGAGGGACATCTAATTGTGGTATTTTTAAGACGTAGTAAGCATCGCCGACTATGACTTCTCCCAAACCCCAGGGCCGATGGCAGAAGACGGTCATGAGCAACCTCGGCAGTGGGGTATGCAACATCTAGATCCGTAGATCCCTAATTAAGCAAGGAGGTATATAGTGCGCCGAGAGGCAGGAGTATGCGCCTCTCTACGCCGACCGGAAGGCCGCGTCTCCAACAGACGACGGCCTCGGAGCGGCCGGGGTCTGATTCTACGCCACAAGTTTCGGCCTTGACGTCCCCAAAGGGTGCGACTTATTGGCGCGTTAGATGCTCACCGACATTAACCACGACGGGCAGGGAAAAGGTTGCGGGTTTCAGTATGCAGCCATACGTCAACTGTGGCAATTTGGCCGACAATACAGTAAGTCCGTTTGTCACCAATATCTTTCCGATTCGCTTATTGTTCTCATATACCTACCTATACCTACCCTCGCAAATTAAATAACCCTGGCTTACGAATGAGGTCCGGATTATGTCGCTCGAATGCCGTACTTAGCGACGGCGGGATAAAATGCATATCCCTGACGCTGTATTGAGGTTATGAGGATGCAGTCAGTCAGTGCCCGACTCGGCGGTCTCGAATCAATTACAGGTACCCTCATTCAATCGACCGTGAAGATACCAAACTTATGGGCGGTATATGTACCTAAGAAGAATAGAAAGACGTGCGCTGGGTTAATTATACAGGAGTAATAACGTATATATAGGGCGACAATTTCCGGGATTCTCCAATTCTGATAACAGCTTCGTACTATAGAGAGATTAAAATGTCGATATTTTGCAACATACTCGCCTCATCGAAGCCAAGACAAATTCCTGGCAGTTTCGGGAAGGAGGTCTATTCTATCGTCCAGCAGTCGCTTAAGTTGTGTTGCATCGCCCTTTTGCCCAGTTCCCCAACGAAAGAATACACCGCACACCGCGGGGAGGGAGAGAGGGGGGAACTGACACGATGGTACTGTGCAGACATAAAGTCGAGTCTATCCCAACCAAAAAGTAATTAAAAATATGAGAATATTTAGTATGCATTTTGCTCTGAGAATTTCCCTGGCACCATGAAGATACTTGGTCTTGTGTATTTGCTTGTCACATTGGGCGCTGCCATCCCGACTACCAGGCGCGACGGCAAGATTAGCTACGATGGTTACAAGGTCTATAAAGTAGCTACGAATGGCGATATTACGAACCTCCTCTTAGAGTTGAAGGGCCTCTCCGCCGTTGAGCTCAGCCACGGCCATCCTAGGTCTGACGAGGAGGGCACCTTCGATATCGCAGTCCCGCCAGAGAATGTCGGCGCCTTCGATGCACTCAATCTTGATGCTTATATCCTAAGCGACGATTTTGGGGCTGATATCGCTACTGAAGGCAGCTTTGGGGAGTACTCGGGTCAGCCTTCCACGCGTTTCTCGAGCAAAGATATCCGGCATGCCTCCAGTTTACTGACTGCGATGAAGGACTAAATGCGGACTCCCAAGATCTTCCGAGCCTAACTTGGTTTGATTCGTACCACGCGTACGAGGACCATATTCGCTACTGGGCCGACCTTCAGGCCTCGTTTCCGGATAACTCGGAGTTGATTCAAGCTGGGACCTCGTTCGAGGGTCGACCTCTCCAAGGAATTCATCTCTGGGGGAGCGGTGGCAAGGACTCCAAGCCTGCCATTTTCTTCCATGGGAATGTCCATGCACGCGAGTGGATTACCTCAAAGGTATGCTGCATGTGGCCAGTCTTCGTGACGATGGACGACTTATCAACTAACGTGATATTCCACTTAGGTAGTTGAGTATATCACCTACCAGCTCATTGCCGGGTACGAGAACGACACAGTCGTGCAGACGGTCCTAGACAACTACGACTTCTACATCTTGCCGGTCGTGAACCCGGATGGTAAGCGTCCCCACAGGCCTCCCTGGTTTCCAACGTAGCGCAATCACCTAATCAGGTGGTCAAACTAACCCCCCCGTCGCGATGTAGGGTTCGTGTACTCGCAGACGACAGACCGGAACTGGCGCAAGAACCGGCAGACCCGGGAGAACACAACCGCAGTCGGGACGGACATCAACCGCAACTGGTCAGTAGGATTCGGAGGGGAAGGGTCATCATCGGACCCCGGCTCCGGGACCTTCAGAGGGTACGCGCCGGGCGACGCGCCCGAGACGGCAGGCCTGATAGCGCTGGCGCAGGAGCTGGCGGGCCGGCACGGGATCAAGCTGTACATCGACTGGCACAGCTACGCGCAGGTCATCCTGCTGTCGTACGGGTACACATGCGTCGACTTCCCGGCCAACATCGACGCGCAGGTCGAGCTGTCGGCGGGCGTGGCGGCGGCGATCGCCGGGCCGTACAACACGACGTTCGACTACGGCCCCGGCTGCCTCGTGCTGTACCAGTCGAGCGGCAACGGGCGCGACTACATGACGGACGCCGCCGGGACGGAGTTCGGCTGGGGCATCGAGCTCAGGTCCACGCAGTACGGCTTTTTGCTCCCCCCGGAGCAGATCCTGCCGAGCGGCGTGGAGATATGGGAGGGCATGAGATATCTGTGGGCGAATCTGTGATCCAGGGGTAATAGTGAAAGTAAGAACTAGTGCGCGGAAAGTGACTACGTAGTTATCAAAAGGATTATACAAGAATCCAAGCTGGGAATTGACTAACTAGAAAACAAAGAGTTGGAAACATAATTAATCTCCTTACCCCTAAATTTGCGTAGGCTAAAAGGGAAATTCCTACAGCCTTTAAACCGTAGAAACCGTATTTTTAATAAAAGGGGATGCCAAAAATAATAAATCGCTGCATCGAAGACAAAAAATGAAAATGTCTCCCATACGGGGAATCGAACCCCGAGCTCCGCGGTGAAAACGCGGTATGTTAGCCGTTACACTATATGGGATTTAGCGGGCGCTGTGCCTCTGCTGCTAAATGGAACTAGGCTTTCAATTGAGAGATGGGGGGTCTTATATTTGAATGATCCAGGCGCCGTAGCGGTTTTATTTACCTAGCTTGCAACTGCAAACGTTCCACTTATAGCGTCCAGCGTTCCGCGATCGAACGGAATTAACAGGTACTAAGTTAAGAAAACTCAATATAGCTAAATGACATCTGCTTTAATGTTGGGATATTTTTAAGGTAGCGGAACTTGCTCGATTGATTATCCAGCTGTCCATAGAGAGGAGGACCTGCCTAGGGATTTACATGATATGACATGCTATACCTAAACACCAACCCCCCTGACACCCGTTTCAGCACTTAAATCCCCTACCATATAGAACCTATTTTCTCCTCGTCATCTACTGTTTCCTTTGAAAGTGGCGAAAAACTAGATATGCGACTCATATTGTCCCAGCTCAGGCTATCTCCCAACCAGAACCTCGCCTTCTTGCCTGGCCATTTGAATAGCTTCACAACCCGCCGAAACAAAGGCACTTTCTCCCTAGTATCATCAGTTCTCCTCCGGAGCCACTCTCTGGAGAGGGCAAACTGATATTCAGACCAAGCCCAGGACTGACTTCTGTAGCATCCCCCGGCACCACCCATGCCATCGAGGTTCCAAATGAAATCGTCAAACTCGTAGCTGGCCGCCCCCCCGCTCAGCTGGTCGAAGCGGCCTAGCTCCTCGACCGGCACGAAAGTTTCGAGCTCGCCTTCGAGCCCGAACGCCCGGATGTCCGCCGTGAAGTTGATGGGGAACTGGGCTTGGAACGAGCCCATCTGGAACGCGATGCTCCGCAAGTAGGGGAACGTCACGGGGTCGAACACGATATCGAGGATCCCGCCGAGGCGCCCTTCCGCCACGAGGACGACGTGCTGCGTGACCCGCGTGAAGCGCATCATATCGCAGTTCTCCTTCATGAGGACGTAGTTGAGTGTGGACAGCACCAGGGTGTCGCGGCACGGGTCGAACCAGCCCCACCGCGTCTTCAAGCGCACCGCGCCGAGCCGCCCCGTCAGGCTGTACTGAAGGGACTGGAAGGTCCCGCTGCGCAAGGCAACGTCCCTCGCCTCCCGACAGACCTGTGCCACGGCCGGCGGCCCGTGGCACGAGTACCGGCCGAAGGTGATGACTCTCCCTGGACCGCTAGGAGTCGGTTGATCGGCCATGGTCACGATCCGGCGCGGAAGCGCGAGGTCCCATATTTTGAGTCTTATTTCGGCGGGCAGCGAGTTGAAGAGAACAAATCGCGGTGCGCACCCGAGAATCCTGCGAATGGCGTCTATTTGGGAGAATATATACTTTTGTAACCTGTCAAAGTACGCTTCTCGGGCTCCCAGCCCCGTCTGTTGGAGCTTGAGCTCTTTAAGCGTGTCCTGGGCTTCATTGAGGTCGGTCTGCAGTCTTATGATGGCTTTCATCTGCTCTCTCTGTTCGACCACGCTAATTTTTAGAAGAGCGCGGATATCTAGGTCTTTGAGATCTTCGATTTGGTGTAATTCAGTTATGGTCGTACCTCTCGTTCGAGGGCGGTGATCTACAGAGATCCATATTGACGGCATTATCGCCTCGCAATTAAGTCCCGAAGACCGCATTCGTGTTTGGTATCGAGTTCCGCAGGTTGTCATTCGCTTTCCTTCTTTAATGTGTGCTGCCCAGCCGTATTCAGCTGAGGATGTGTTAGTTTTTTATCTCCACGAATATGTATTGACCGCAAAGACCAGACCCTTCGCCTTTCAGCTGCGTTTGACTTCATTTCGGAGACCTTCATGGATACTAATATCAACAGCTTAATTAACTCCCTCTTCTTATGGAGAATCCCTTAACTTTAAATTTCGGGGGTAATACATAAAATTCCCATGTGATGCCCTTTGATATGCTTTACACCTATTGCCGAATTATTGACTCGCAGAGCCAAACCATAGGGATTGATTTTTATTAGTCTAAATTATGTACAACCCAATATAAACATTCTCATCGAGACACACATCTAACGAGACAGATGGTCAGAATATATTGATTATCAATGATAAGTCGCTCAAGTAAAACTGCTCTGAGAAGCAAAGTATATTCATTAACATGCTTAAGAATATAAATCGACCTAGAGACCAGGAAATAATGAGCTTTGGGGATTGAAAACTCCATTGCCTCCCTCACGTCTCGATTCCTCACTAATCTAGGTTCATTTCTTATTGTAATACGACTAACCAAGTTTGTGATTTTGCCTCCAGATCCGCCAGCACATTGACAAGCATAGATAACCTAAACCGCAAGGAATTCTCCCACTTGTTTCATATACTTCATCCGTTGATCGACATGAGAAAAGTGAGCAGCATTGTCCAGCACGATCCATTTAGCTTTTTCGATGTGCTCAAAGAATGGCTGCATCGCCACGTCCTGGGCCTCGTCGTCCGTTCCATTTAGCAACAGCGTCGGAACCTTTATCTTACTCAACAGCGGTATGCTAGTCCAGTCACGAAGCGACCCGGAACAGTGAAGCTCGCTTGGCCCGTACCTTGGCTTCTTATCAGCTTTTCGTCTCTTGGATAGCTAAGAAAAAGAAGGGCCACTTACATGGTACCATACGTGGTCGGGTCCCTCGCGAACCAGTCTAAGGCATCTTGGACTTCTTTCGCAGGCCACGGCCTGGAGAGGCTAAGATGCCTCTTATAGAAAACCTTTACCGCAGCCTCGTATTCCGGGCTCTCGAAATCCTGGTTTTCCTCCGCGCGGTCGAGCACTGCCCGGACATCTTCTGGGAGCTGCTTTCTCAACGCAGCTATGCCTATTTTCCACACCTCCATGCTCGCCAGGCTGTTGGAGATGACTAAATGCTGAAGATTTACAGCGTTGGTGGACGTTGCCGCCCACTCCACTGCGAGTATTCCACCCCATGAGTGTCCGTACAAATTGATGGGCCGTTGCTTCAAGCCCAGGTGGGCGATGAGGTTGTCAAGCTCGTCTTTGAATAGAGCCACAGACCAGAAATCTTCGTCGCCGGCTTTCTCGGGCAGATGAGTAGACCGCCCGTTTCCGATCTGGTCATAAAAGACGAGGGGTACCGAAGGCGCGAGGTCGGTCAACGGGAGCAAATAGTCATGACACGCCCCTGGTCCTCCGTGCAGCACAATCAGGGGTGTCTTCTTAGAATCTGCTAGGTCGCCGACGACTTTGTACCAAGTTTGACAGGGCTCGGGTAAGCCCCTCACCGGGAATTCGACGGTGCCTTCCGTCATGTTTATCAACATTAGAGCTAAATAAGACTTTCTGTACGCTGTTTGAGATTTAAGTGATAAGTACTGGAGACAAGTAAGCATGGAGAAAGCGAGGGAGAAGCGAGCTTATTAATAACTTGTTATACCTGGAAGGGCCCCGTAACACATCCTGGTCGCTGAATGATTGATACCTGGGAATTTCCTAACCGTTTATTCCATTACCGGAAAAACAAAGGCTTCCTATATTAGGTGATTGGTTGAAACTCTCTTTGAATTTGCTCGTACAATAATGTTCAATAATATCAACGTATGTAAGGGGGTTCTCTGCGATAGTGCTTACCCTCTGGCTAAAGCCCCGCTTCGTCCCTTACATCTAATTATCTCTCTTCATAGCGACCTTCTAGATTAGGCTTCATTGCTACTAAATTCGTGTATAGAAAACCAGTAGGTGCAGTTTTCTACACAGTTATAGCATTTGATAGGGTACGCAATATTTATTACTGAGTAGGTTTCGCGCGTCGAGCTTCGTCTAGTTGCGCTAGGTGCAACGTCATCTTCAAATCAGCGATGTCTCGTCTTTATATAAGATTATTCAGTTCTTTCTACTTCAATAACTTCATTTATAGGATGCCGCTGTATACACCTGCTCCGAGAAAGTATTATAGTTGCAGATATGAAAGTTCTTTAAATCACGAACAAAATAAATACTCAGCATGAGTAGAACTATCTTACTATACGTTTTTCTATTAGCCAGATTACGGTTTGCTGGGTCCCTATAGGAACTCTCAAGCACTTTAAATCGTCCCCATTTACAGAGGTTAGTGTTCATATGAAAGGACACTACATTTTCCCCACAACTCATTTGTAGGTAAACATAGCACCGAGAAGGGTTTGTCATATTATAGATAGGTAGATAGTTTTATTAAAAGTTCATCAAAAGAAAGTCTTTGCTCTTTAAGAATGAATGACAGTATTCCTTGATATCAACTATGCTATTTCATGGCAAGACTGCCCTAATGCTACATCTTAGAAGCTCGAAAAAATGCTCCTCGCTAAACGATAAATCATGGGTCTAAGGAATGTGCTCTAGAGACACGGTGTATCACAGACTTTTCCATAGTTAGGATTAGATACAAATAAGTCGTAGTCACCCTGAGGGATTAGAACGGCCTTGTATCATGATTCAAGCCCTTTTGGGGACAAGTGACAATGTTGTTGTTGCTCAAAGAGTCGGAACTAGAGCTACAAGGATAGACAACAATTTGCATTCATACTGCCTTATTGTCTCCCGAGCGTCCTTGTATTCCACGTTCTCACCATAGTAAGCCACGATGGCAGGTTGCAAGGCTGTAAAGCTCCGACACTTTATACCTCATCTATCCTCACTCTACTGTGCATCTTCACTTCCTTGAAAAGCTACTGCTTTGCCATGCGAATATATGCAAGCACATAATACAAAATCAAAGAAGGTTAGAGTGTAGCTGGTTGGTGGCCCAATCGTTTTCAAGTATAAATGACGTACATTGCCAGTTAGGTCTCACCTAAGCTCTTATACACAGTGTATCGTACCACTAGTACTATAGATATTTGTAATACTTGTAAAACTTTCCGTAAATGTTGAACTTGATATTTTGATGGAAGTTTGGTTGATGTTGGCAGCATCTCGCGTGGGAGACGTGATGAACATAGTAGTTGCGTATTTAAGTATTCTTATTTTTATTATGAAGACTGGCTAATTATAGTGGGCGAAGCTTAACAGCACGATTATACAGATTAATCAGAAAATCATTCTCATTGGTGTTGCTGCCTTTGGCACACTATCGACTATCAAGTATGCCAATACCCTAGAAAACTTTAGTATTTTCAATCTCAACGCTTGGCGAGCACATGTAACCAGTCGTTCACGTTATTAACTGTGAGCTATGCGTAGGTGAGGGGCGATTGGCAACTCATTAAGCAACATATGAACACGAGATATGAGATATGACCAAATTTCAAAATGCCGGTGACAGTGTCGTGATACCGGGGCAATGGAACACGAGAGGTATGCTTCCGGTTAACAAACAACGACTCCCAAGATACCGGGTCAGTCCCTAGAGTTAGCAGCATATATTCTTGGAATACACAAGGGACAGCTATCTCGTGGCATTGACATGCAATGGTACCTCCTGAATATATGGTGTGCATAGCCGGGTTCCCGAGCTATCCGATTTTCTTAGATGAGGCATGATAGCGATCCAATTGAGAACCACCTGTTATATCATTAATGGTACCTCAAACTTACATAGCGTTAAGTTTTAGGGGGATATTTTAGGAGGATACTATTACTCATTTTGGTACATCCATACTAGGTAGGTATTGATATATGATAACTCTATAGATACCTATGTATGTATGTAATTAGTTTCCCCTACAAATTTACTACACAACCCAGGGTGTATTTGCATATTATTTACTATCATTACTAACTGTATAAAGTCGTCTCCCCCGCGCCAATCCTTCCGGGCAGCCGGTCGACCCGCTTGTGCTATCGGGGAGTTACCAAGCTTCTACCATTCTTGTAACTCCACCCCATCCTTTTCAATCTGTGTCCGCCTCCCGATCGTGGTACGACGAGTCGGCCGATCGAATCCGCAATGTATATCCTATACATCACCTTTGTGATTGTGTCCCTAGTTCTCTCCTCTGCGTCTGCGTATGCATCGGCACCGCGGATTCAGGCCAATAATACACAGGCAAAACATACATAGATAACTTATGACGCTGCATAGTGCATACGATTCTTACACACCACCATATCTGGGTCAAGTCGAAATCTAGCTTGTATAGAAACCTGTCGTGGCACTGTGATCTCCATGCCTTAACGGTACTTGTAATCATGTCGGTAGACCGAGTAACTAGTCTTGACAACTTTCGGCTCTGCCTCTCGTTTGACGAATCAAATTTCTTCTTCTCATGACTGGGCATGATACTAAGCCTTTGAGCCTAGGTAAGAGCTTTAGCAACATCTGGGATATTCCTCCAGGGGTTGCACGTCCTTAACTTTTAGGTCGGGTACCTGGTGGGACTGCTATAAGCAATTCGTGAGGATGTAAGCTTCGCAAATTCATAGCTTCCAAGCAGTCGGAAACACAGAGTGTCATATTTAATGCCTTACCAAAGGGCGGCATCTAAAACCGATAGCAAAGTTTCAAGCAGCTCGCTGAGCTTCAGTTACCAAAAACTACAAATATCAGTAACCTGCTACAGTCCTGTGTAAGCCAACGACAATGCGACCTTTCAACAGAATGTAAGTGGTGCAAAGCAAGTTTTCCTGATCTGGCGTGCCGTCACCTCGCAGTAGTCCTGCGTGTTGTCCTGACTACACTGCACTATTATGCAGATCCATTCGAGCTAGTTGCTTGAACACGAGCTGGTCTACCATGGCTATCATTTTTTAATATCACTCACCATCGATCACAAATCTCGATTCGCATTATCACCAACCCGGAGCGGATGGGCCGCGGGGTGATATAACTAATAGCAGGTGAAAAAGTGCGGGAAACAAAAAAAAAATTCTCGTGGGTTTCTGACATCATATATTTTCACCGTTCGTCCCCCCCTGGACCTAGCACAGCGCCATAGCTAGTATCCTCGCCTGGTTCTTTGTGACCGTGACACAGCACTTGCTATCTAACCCGCAGCCTGCTTCTTCGTGGCACGGTCGCTATGCCGTCCGGCCAGGCGAATTTAATGATAGCTCATCGTGCAATATGCTGCGCAATTTTTTTAGTGGTGAATATATCGAGGGCCATCCCAGGGAGATGTGTTTGTTTGGCAGCGAGGGAGGGGTTATGTGTTGTCGATAACCAGTGCTTCCCCAAGGGCTTGAGCCAGTCAGCCTCGACAGCTTCAGTACTACGGTAGCATGGGTAGGTAGTTTCCTGGGCTTGCTGGGGCTGGAATAACCCCTGCAGCCCTTTACCCCCTTGGCTTGCATAGCCGACGACCAGGGTGCGACGGCGTGGTCGACCTTCCAACCTTCCGCCTTTCGAGATGTCCACTTGGGTCAACGGCTCACTCATCTTTTTGCATGGCATTCTCTTAAAAAGTCTGACCACCAGATGAGGAGATCGAGGTCATTCGAGCGGCCATCCACAAGCATCCGCCTTCTACCCTAGCCCCGATCCTATCTGGACTTCGTACCGGCCCCGCCAACATGTACTCGACGACTACGCACGCCTTCTTCCCATTCTGGGCTTCTATCCAACCTCGTATCACTCCAGCTTAACCCCCCTTGTATTATGTCCTACAGGACGACCTTGAGCTAGCCAGTCATCATCATTACTCGACTTATGCAGGTTGAGGTTGTGTAAGTAGGCGGGGTTGGTCGCTGTGAGGGCGTCGAGATATGTCATAATCACACTCTAGCTCCATCTTGCTGCCCTATTGTATCAAGATTGGACGATGATATAAGGTAGGTCGCTATCCTTTTCTTTTCAGCGTAGAAGTTCTTTCCTTTGCGGTTCATCATCCTCCTCTCAAGCTGCTCCTTTGAATAGCCCCGTCGTAAAGCAACTCGTTCGCTAAGGTTGCTTTCTTCAAGACCCACATTCAGCTGTTCATATAGCTTTGACTATCGCTTCAAGCCTCACTCGCTATACCACCCAAGCTTAGTAAAAAGAAAAATGAAGGGAGTTTTTGCCATACTAGCCATGGCCACTATGGTCATGGCCGGAAAAGACCACGGAAGCGCTACGACGGTCACTGCGACTACTTACGAGACAACTACTGTCTGTCCAGTTACTAATACGGTGACCTATGGTGGCTCGACATATATTGAAACCACTTTGACGACCTCGACTGTCACTGTCACCTCGTGCGCCGGGGGCGAGTGCGGAGGGGAGGTCACCAAGACCTTGCCACCGACTACTGTTGGCACCACCACCGAGGTCGAAATCACTTACACGACGACATGCCCTGTCACTGTACGTTATATACCACTAGTCACTGGTTTTCTCCTCATTCCTTTCCAACGGGGCACTGTTTGGCCCAATACTTCACATTAATGTTGTGCCCTTCGAGTCACTTTCTTGCGTACCTACCTTCTCAAATAGAAACAACACTGACATTTCACTTGATAATAGGAGACAAAGACTGTTGGCGGCTCAACGATCACTAACACATACACTACGACGAGCCCTTACGTCACTTATATTAAGACAACCTTCTATGAAACGGCGACAGCCCCTCCAGTCACTGAAACGACTAAGGATGTTGAGCTTACTACGCAGACCACTCTCTGCCCCGTGACGGAGACGAAGACTGTCGGAGGCGAGACTGTTGTTGTCACCTGGACCTCTACGTCTACTATCGTCACAGATGTGCCGACCACAGCCACCGAGTATACTTCCTATACTGTTACTGAGCACGTCTCCACGGAGGTATTCGAGACTGTGACAAGTCCCAAGACTACGTACGCTACCGTATCCGAGGGGGACACTATCTTGATAACCGAGACTGGTACCGAGACTATTTGGAAGACACAGGAGGTCACCATTACGGAGACGATCCCGGTGACCAAGACTAAGGAGGTTGATATCACTGTGACCTCACATGCGACTGAGGGCGAGACAGTCACTACGAAGCCAATCGTTTGGGTCACCTACAGTGGCACAACCGCCATCACAGAGTCCAAGCCCCCAACGACAGTTACTGCCCCCACCTCAGTCCCTACTACTGTTCCTGCCTCAGTCGGTACGACTTATGTTCCATCTAGCTTCTCGTCTAGCTTCTCGTCTATCTCTCCATCTAGCAGCCCCGGCAGTCCCAGCCAAATCGCTTCTGGTCTTGCTCCCCAGGCAACACCCGCTGCTGCCGCTCTGTTCCTGGGCGCAGCTGGCTTTGTTGCTCTGCTATAGATCCCCTACGCCATGTAGTACATTGCAATTGTAATCTATGTCCCCTTCCTTCCATTCTAGAAAACATGCGGGGTCGCATCATGAGGATAATGGGTCCGGGGTGTTTTAATGACGGTATACGACAAAACTAGGAGTGGGATATGGCGCTTCGGCATACACATAAAATACGCTCATTTCACATAGGATGGGATCACGAAGGGGCGACATCACGACATACGATGAGATTTCAGGCCTTTCTCCAGAACGAGGGAGGGATTTAATGAGGGAAAATTACCACTGATGAGTGAAACTTTATTCGATACCACATACTTTTTACATTTGGGTAGGTAGAGTTACTATTCCTGGCAAGACCTGTCGAGCCATAATATTTAAAAATAAAATAAAAGCTGTCTAATAATCACTTCATATAAGTAATTTAGCAACTTAATTAAGTTTTCTCCTTCTCACGAGACCCTCAAACGATGACCGTATAATAACCGAGGTGTATGCACGCTCCGTGTGTGAACTGGGCGTGTCACAACATTGATATGGCTCGTTACTCGCGCCACGTTACATGGGGGAGGGACAAATCAACCGGGATAAAAATATTATTATGTTATTCCAACGGCGCCACATCATACGACAACTGATATCACATGTACGCCATGCCTTACCTGCACCGATCCGGTTGGAACTGTTTTTCTCTTCCCCGTTTTCCAGTTATTGTTGGTTATTTATTTTGTTGCCTAAAATAACAAGGTTGTCCCATGCATTTACCATTGTGTTATAGGTAGGCATTGGCCCAGCACGCTATGCAGGTAAATATTTGGTTGAAGAGCCTTGGGACCGGTCAGCTAGTCAACAGATCGTGGCGCCGATCACCGACATTTACTTTTTATCTCCCTCTTCCCACTTTTCCCTCTTTTTTTTTTTTTTTTTTTTTTTCGGTTCTATCTCTTTCACTGGAAAGAAACAAGAAAGAAGGGGAGAGATTGATGTGCGTGCCATGCTGTCAATCTGACTGTCGATCGGATCGGCGATAACATCTATGTTATAGGACCATAATAATATCTATGTGCTGCCTGCATGCATATCTAATATATAACTTGCATACGGAATCCGTTTATACGTTAAGAGAGCCAAAGGCGGCGAAGAGACGGTGCCTACATGCATACTTGCTTACATACCTACATATGTATATATATATGGTACGTGTAATAGCGTGGGCGATGGGATACCATTAGGTAAATACATACAGGAGCTCTGTAGTCAAACTAAGGGCCGTTTATTATAGACTTGCTTGTCGCGGCAGTACATGCACTAAATAGTCCCAGGAACTTTTAGCAGTTGGGATGGACGAGCGACCTCAAAATAGCTTAGCTAATTAACCCCATTTCCCCATGTCTATAAGATTACTAGACTGCCTTCGACTAGGTCAATAGCCTTTGTGGTGCCACGCGATTCGCTGCAGGCCTTATCCCCCCTGTCCTTCGCCTACCAATGAGTATACACGTAGGTCACAACAACATGCAGCCTGGACGTCATTGACTTGTTATTCTTTTTCTATCCCAAGGGAAGTTCTCTATGTTTATGCTTATTAAGGACATTCATTGCTCTTTAGACTGGAATAGACAACTTGAATAGCTAGGTATGTAGTAAAGAAATATCTCTGGCTATATATCTGACTTGGCTGGTCTGCTATACGATCGGATTATCCCACTCAGTTATGTGGCCCTTGTTTCGTTTCGACCGGAGGGCCGGCATGAGACATGCATGATAAATACGAGACTACGTTGATGGGTTGTTTAAGAAATCCCTTACCTCAGCTGACGGACCCAGCCCAGGCCAGCCCAATGTCGAACTAAAACTAGCGAAGAGCTGTACAAGCAAAATGCCTCCCCAGTTTTCCGTTCCTGGCATGAGGCGGCAAATCTTGATATATGGGGGAGGCTGGCCGGTTAGTGCTAAAATGTGTGTGGCTTGAAGCAAGATGCAAGTCTAAAGATTTCTGTAGCTTGTTTTTTTTTTGTCTGCATGCATGTGCATAAGGTATCACGCTGTATGACCTCTCGTAAGCTGTTGTCGAAGTGACGAGGCAACGAGAGTAGAGAGTAGAAGAGAGAGTGTGGTTGGGGATGTTTAAACGCCACTCGATACGTAAGTGGTGCGAGAGTTATAAGCCACACATATGTAGATCTATATACCTACCTACCTTAGTAGATGAGATCTTCAGTAGTCTGGTCTGCCTAAGTACTGTGCGTGTAGATGTGCAGATGGATATATAGTAGCTGACTCAGATCACGAGCCACACACAACACCAGTAGTGAAGTGCTATAGGTATCTGCCACCGTAAACCTGCACTTTCCGTCTACAAACATGAGTAAGTTACCTAGGAGGCCTGTTAATCAAGTTTACGTCCTCGTACACGCATTGCTCGTATATCTGTTTAAGCCAACCATTCGTGTAAGTGCATGTGCTATGTTATCTATCTGCCTTGCCTACCTACCAAAAGTGAGACACATATATAGATGTATGTCCCGTAACACTGCTAACGGCGTGGCACGGGGTTCCGCAAACCTCTTTTTGATTCCTAGATACCTGTTGTACTCAATTCCAGTACCGAGGAAATAAAGTACCAGAGTATTACCGAGCCCTCAGGAATCATTCCCTTGAAAGGGAGTTGGTGTACTCCCCCAATTACTAGTAACCGTATCGTATACCTCGTAAAATAAATATCGTAATGTGCCCAAAACAGGTTCATCAGTTCGTCACACATGAGAATCAAGGCTAACTCGCTATGAAAAAAACGTTCGACTCATAATATTAATAGCTTTTAACATCTTCATACGATATCTTGGAGTAGAAAAGAGGCAGATAATAGCATGATGTAATTGAGAACAGATTCATAGTACACATATAAAATTTATTATTCTTTGGGACCTGTTGCTTATCTCCTAACTATACGGATAGCCAACCCCCTCTCTCCCCCTTTTATTTTTCTCCAATCAATCACACACGATTATATCCCGTCAACAAAAAATATATGCTAAACCCAAAAGCTATGTATAACTAATACTCTGTATCAGTCTCCTTGAATCAGAATGGACCGATTAGACTGATATCTTTGCGACAATTCGGAAAGATATATGCCGGTAGATAGCCGAAGACAAGTGTCTTCCATCGACCTCGTTGGCCAAGAACCGGAGGCCATGTGATTAGGTTTCTTGGAAAATATCTCCGTCGCATACAATATACACACTAGCTGTTTAACTGAAATTAGGGGTGTCACTTTTGCAACACTTTCATACGAAGGTTACTCACCGACATGAATATGGCTTCATTGACTTAGGAGGATGAAAAGGAAAGGGGCCCGGGGGTTGGGTTATCTAACGCACCTGGATTCTCTGGTCTTAACTAATACTTTAAATATATTATTATGTGCCAGATGGGAATACTTAAATACATTTACAGGCATTGACACTCCGGAGACAGACAGATAGATAGGTAGGTAGGTAGACAAGATAGAGGGTGAGAGAAACCCCGGTTTCTAGCGGCCCTAAAACCCAAACTTCACAATATTACACATAAACATAAACACAACTCAACTCAACTCAAAACCCCCAGCCTCACATGTATCCCGTAATTCACATACCCAAGACCTCCCATCCCTCCTCCTCCACTAAGCCTCCATTCCGACCCTTCCTCGTGCCGCACACCCCATCTATCCATCCATACATACATACATCCAGTGACCAACCATGTAATTACATACAGTGTAACTAATCAGACAGGCAGTGGTGCATAACAAAGACGATAACATTATCATTCATCACCGTAATAAAGAAAGAAAAAGCCAGACCAGACCCCCTATTCCCCATTCCCCATTCCCCATTCCCCATTCCCCATTCCCCATTCCCCATTCCATTATCTGAAACTATGTTCCTTATCGGAACCGAAGCGTTAGAGACGAAGCTGAAGTTTAAAGAAGGAAGTCTTGGGATAGATAGATAGGTAGGTAGGTAGGTACTTGGTGTTCGATCGATAAGTCTTTTACATATATATACACCTAACTATGCGCAAAAGGAGAAAAGAGGGTTAGGATTGACCATTATCAAATCTCACCTACCTCCCCTATTATACAGAAACTCCCTGATTCCTCCTCTTAACCTAACAGTAGCTAACCCAGCATTCCTTCCAAGCATCAAATCATACCTCGCCCTTTATCCACTCCCGCCCCCCTATTACCACCGCTAACATACCTACTACCTACCTACCCCCCTCGACATCTCGTGTGTCACTCTACCAACGTAACGTATACACGGTGATCTCACGTAGCACAGCAGCACCCAGCGGCCAGGAATTTTGCGCACACAGCCTACCCTACCTACCTTACCTTAATTTAGCAGAAACCACCGCGTCGGGATCCTCATCGGATAAGCAAGAAGTAATTAATCAATATCTTTTCTCTTTTTTTATTACAGCTAATCTATTTTATTCTCATTTCTGCGCCTATAGTACTAATCGCCCTGTCCTCTCCTGGTCGTCTCGTCAGCGTCTCCCCTCTCAACATTTTTCATGACATTACGTAGGTAGGTACATAAAGTTTTTGGTATAAGCGATCTTGGTCATGTCCTCTTCATGGCTCCGCCATTGGAGGTTTCGGCAACCAGCAAGCCCGTTGTATATACATCCTCAGCTTCTTTTCCCCTCCCCAGAACCAGATGCGTAAAATGTCACAATGCTTTCTTAAACGTCACCGAACACCGCCCCGCCTAACATTCCTCCGATGCCATGCATACCTATATTAGATACAACACAATTTAAATGGAATGATCATCTACAGTCAAGCCGCGCGTATATGATTATGCGACAAGGCTGATTATTCATTGCTGGCCCAGCCTTCCAGATATGCTTCCTTAACTCCCCCGCCACTGGCGGCCCGATAGCATGTTGCCGAGTTATTGACGTCGCACTCGGGACAGAGAGGAGCCCTAGTCGCTCAATGCCTGTAGCGCCTGGTTCAAGGACACGATCTTGAGACTGCGTCCCCGCTTCAAACCGGTATTGTTTGTGTTCATGATGGTAGGGCTGTGAGCATCACGCCACTTGCGGAACACGCTCTTCAGATCCCGAGGGATGCCTTCCATGACAACGGTAGAGACGGGAACGAATGGTCTGTCCTCCATACCGGCTGCGAGAATCGCATATTCCTGGGCGAAATCTAGTGCATTGTGGAACGAAGTATACTGGGCCTGGGCGCGAGCTCCCACGATGATGTATAGTTCAAAGAAGGCGTCAACAATGTAAACACCAGTAGGTTGGAGATCAGCCTGAGAGAATGGAGACAGTTCCATGATCTGTGGAAAGGTTAGAGTTTCATGAAAGTTTTCTTGACTTGCATGTGCAATTTACCTGTTGCTTTGAGGCTGCGTCCGAGGAAAACAGCTTGCAGCAATACTTGTCGTAGTTTGGCTTGAGCCGCCAGTGATCTGCCGACGTAAACCTGGTGCCGCCCATGAACAGTTCCCAGAATGATGCGGGCTCATGTCCGTCTTCCACTTCTTGCATTTCGCCAGAAAGCGCGTAGTCCATTCCTATTAGACGTGCGCAACTGAGTTCATCAACTCCACTGCCCTTGCCTTTCCACAAGTAACACTTGCCAGCTTGTGTGATTACATAGGGAAACCCAGAGCACAAGACGACTGGTGTGAAGTCAACTTCGTCAAACACAACCTGCCCCAAATACCGTCGTCCACAAAGCATATGTGGAGCAAGCGAGTCGTATTTATTGCCAGAGCCACGTTGGGTGATGACGGTACCACCTAATGCCTGTAAAAACTCGGCCGTCTCCTTGCCCTGCTGAAGCTTCACCAATTTGCCACCGAAGGATCTCGCTTCACGCGAAACGAAGATCGATGCGTCCTCGATGGTTGACGCAGGGACGTCATCGCCTGCCCAGAAGTAAACCTCTGTGACCTTTTTACCGGATTCGTTGTTAAACGTATGGGGACAAAGATACATCTCGCGTTCAAACAATACTCGCTCTCGATGAGCAGGAACTGGTAGCTTCTTGCCGTCCGCCGCGAATTGGAAGAGCTGAACATTGAGAGTTTGAATCTTGGGAGGTGCGGTAATTGGCTTGCGCATCAATAACTCAGCCGCATCTACACCATACTTTCTCTTCGGGCGTTCGGCACCGAAAAAGTCACTTAGCATAGTTGAGGCATCCTGTGGTTGTTTTGTCGGCGAGCGCGCGGGCGACGCAGGAGGGGGAGGCGATGTGGGCACTGGACTCGAGAGGGGAGGCGGGGCCTGTTCCTTGGGAAATGGGCGGGTTGGTGACCTTGAAGACCCTGCACTAGCAGATGCCGGGGCGGCAGGTAAAGGTCGGGCACCAAACAGAGGGCCGCTCCGAGCCTCGGGCACTACTATATCGGACTTGGCTCCATCCTTGGAGAGCGGCCTCTTGAAAGACAATGGGAGCGGCTCAGGCAAAGGTCGACCAGATCTATTCAACGTGGGTGATGGCGCCCCGGACCTTTGCTGCGTGTCCGGGCTAGAAGGCTTGTCGAAAGGATCCTTGGACCTCGAGCGTTCAGGTAGCTCAATTCCCTTAGGCTTCTCGGGCTCGGGACTCTTTGCCACGGCCGGGCTAAAATCATCGAGGAACCTTGACATGCGCTTCACATCCAGCTTCCTTGGAGATGGGGGTTGGGAAGTGGGTTCACTTGGCTCCTCAGATGTCTTCGTAGGTGATCGTTGACGTCTCTGAGCTGCGAACACAGCGACCTGTTCGTGAACCTTGCTTGGAGACTTCGGTTCTTTAGGAATGGCATTATCAGATTCTGTTGTGGGGGATCTGATTGGGGAGCCTACGCCCATATTTATCTGTGGTCTTTGAGGAGATTCATCGTGGGCTTTCTTTGGAGAATCAGGTAGGGAAGCGATTGGTGACTTGGGCACTGTAACAAGAGGCTCCTGCGTCGCTCGTGGAGTAGAGGGCTCCTCTGGTATAGTCTTTTCTAAAACGTGCTCCGGCCTTTTCTGGCTCACAACTGGCTCAGGAGCGGTAGTAGACGTCGGTGCCTTTCTTTTAGGACCTCGGGCGCGCCCCTTTGTCATGTGCGTCAGCTTAGGCCCTGGTCCAGCTTCATTACCAGTGGCTTCAGCAGTAGAACTCGACTGAGAGGTTGGAGGCAGGCCACCAGTCGACCCACTAGCAGCCATACCAGGTGGCCCTCGAGCGAGGAGACCGGCGAGAGCAGGATTGAACCTGTTTGCCAGAGCATTGCCTCCTAGTTTTCCTGGTAGGCGACCAGGCCCAGGTGTCTCCTTTTCCACTGCTGTTGTAGAAGGTGACCCATCCGCTTGCTTATCTAAAAAAGAATCGCGCTTAGAAAGGACAGAGGGACGACGGTCTTGTTTGGTGGCTGTGATATCCGGAATGGAGCCGCGTTTCCCAATGCCGCCAAAGCGCTCCGACACACCTGAGGATGGCTCCTGGACAGGATCCCGTGGTGATACCGGGTTAGATTCTTTCGACTCAGTTCCTGTAGTATCCAAAGTCATAAAGTCCTTTTTGAATGTATTAGAGCGCCCTAGTTCAAATCGCTTGGCGAGACCTTCGGGCACTGGCTTCTCGCTTGCGTTACTATCGTTACGAGAGATACCACGACCTTCAGACTTGACTTTCTGGAATTCATTCTTCTTAGCTAGAATAGCTTCTTTGAATTCATCCTTGCGTTCAGACACTTTGGGACCTCCAGTAAAACTTAGGGCTGCTTTTCCCTTGAGAATGTTATCCTTGAGCTCATCCGGTGCGACGTAGTTCTGAGTTGTCGTTCTCCGAAGTTTTCCGAACACATTTTTGAATTCATTGCCTTGAGACCCGGCATCGATGGAGGCTCCCGGGGTATGTCTAGGTTTCAAATTGCCTCGGAAATCGAATTCTTTCTTTGGGGGAGCCTCAGGTTTGGGAAGCTCGGCTTTAGGAAGCTCGGCTTTAGGAGCCTCTGGTTTGGGAGCCTCTAGTTTGGGCTTGCTGTTGAATGAAATGTCTATGGGCTTGCTCTCACTGGCTTTCTGGGTACTTGCTGCCTCAGCACTCGCTGCTGTCGCTGCTGTCGCTGCTGGGCTTTGTGGTTCCTTGGGGAAAATGGTGGAGGTTGGACGGCTGCTGTTACTTGTCGAGGGAGGTGGGCTCTGAAGACCACCTAATACCGTTGGTGACGGAGTTGCTGTAACGCCAGGTGCAGTAGACCTCATAAGTCCCCCAATGCTAACTTGATGCTTGTGCCCAACGGTTGAAGACCTGGATCTCTCTCCGGCAGGGTTAGCTGCCTTTTGTGCCTTTGCCTTCTGGATCTCTGCCATCCAAGCTGGCTGGTTGGAAGCGGGCAGAGTGGGTTTCGACTTTGGAGACTCGGGCTTATTCAACGCAGACTCAAGCCAGCTAGCCTTGGTGGGACTCCATCTTCTCGGGTCCATAGTTTTGGATGGACTAGTCGGGGGCGTCATTTCACCGAGATTGTGCTCCTTAGGTTCTGGAGATGTTGCCTCGGGTTTGAGTGGCTCGTCGGTGACTGACGGAGCCAGGTCTTCTTTGCGGTGGCTCGAAGTTGGTCTTGAAGGCTCTTTAGAAGGCTCCCGCACCATGCTAGTCGGTCTCGACCTCCCAATTACGCTGTTTCGGTTTGACGGATCGTAGCCACCCTGATTCGAGGCAGCCGAATTCCTACGTGGCATACCTGGCGATGAGACGCTCCATCTCTTACTGACACTATCGGAACGCTTCATCATGGCACTTTGCACGAACCCTCCCATGCCCTTCGTTGGTGATACTGGCCTGTCCGTTCTGGTTGGCGAGGTCCGTCCCAAAGGTGGCGGGGACGTGAGGCCTGACTTCTCGGGGCTATCATCGGTCTCTAGCTGCGCATCACCGCCTGGTGGATCTAGCTTCGGGGCACTTGACAGAGCAGCAGATGATGTAAGCTTGCTAAGCGTGGGCGAATCCGGGAAGGGACTGCTCTCCTCTCTCGGTGATTCATGGGATGTCATACGGGACATGCCGGGAAGCTGGGTCCGCAAGGTGGACATTTCCGCAGCCGGGGCATCCTCCACCTGGTTCCGTCGGTATGCAGCAGAATTAGCGCCCCTGTCGGCAGTTTGGCGGAACCAGGATGGATCTTTGGACGACAACGCCGAAGCAATCTGGTCTTTCGAGACCGTCTCAGTGGCCGAAGCAGGCTCGGAGGGTGTGTTTGTGGAACGTGCCGCATTCTCAGCTGCCACCATAGACAATGGGCGGCTCTTTGGTCGATCTGACGCCTGAGAGTTCGGGCGTTTCTGCCACGACAAGCCTCTTGCCATTGGGCCGGTTTTCGTCGGGGTGATCGGGGTGGCCGGCTTGCTGTCGGCATCGAAGGGGAATTCATTCTCCTTGGTGGGAGAAGTGGAAAACACACCTCGGGCCGCCATGTCTTCGGTTAGAGGCGAGGGACCCGACTGAGGGCTTGCCGGGGGATCAAGGATCGGAGACGAGTCGAGGGTCAGGCGTTCGGCGTTCGGTATGCTCGTGCGGTGTGTCGCAGGCGGCGGGGTGTTCGCAGGTGAGGACTTTTGGGGTGATATAGATCTAGCACGTTCTGGTAGAAGAAGTCAACTTTTGTTGCAACGACAGGATAGGAAATTGAGGGAGACCAGATTTGGTCTTCATTTGAGGATTGGAATGGAATGCAATGGGACAGTATGTGGTTTGGGTTGCTAGGAAAAAGGCGGTGCCGAGAGACCGGGGGGATGCAAGCAAACCCTTGCAGGTTTTGGTGGTGGTTGACGATGACCGCCAACAAGAGGAAACATTTGGGCGGAAAGAAGTAGAGTGTAATGCGTACCTTCACGACGGGCCTGTCGTTCTTTTCTCTCTCGCAGGATCTTTTCTTCTAGTTCTCGGGACCGGGCTTCATCTTCCTCAATTCGCCGGTCTCCTAGCTCTTTGACCTGCAGGAGGAACTTGGATACGTCTTCAGACATCGGGGAGGTTTTAGGTATTTTTTATTTATCACACACAAACACACACGGAGAGATAACAGACGCATGTCACTGCCACAACCACGGCAACGGTAACGGCAGCGGCAACGGATAAATAGTAGGCGTGGAGAAAACGAGATTGAGCGTAAGGTAGTTTATGCCTAGCGGCGTGCTTGTGTGTCCCGGGTTGGGAAGCTTCCAATGTTTTGTTTCGTTGGCGTTGGCGCCAAAAGACAGAATAGTAAAAAGATTGAAATAAAAAAGAGGGAGAGCTGCTCAAAGTGGGCTTGTCAACAAGTCAAGTCGGTCGGAGGAAAACATTAACTTACGAAAGTGGATTCTGCGCGTTGCTTCGGCTGTCATTGTTAAAACCCCTGTCCCCTGCCTAGGGTAAGATATAAAAATAATGCTGTCACATCGTACTAGGTAACGCTGCCGTATACCGAATATCTACCTACATAATGTTTTTGTTCGAATTATTCGAAATGATGCAAAGGACCTCGGAGCATGTCTTGCCTCGCATGCACTTTACAGGCATCAATTAATTACATACCTAGGTAGGTACCTATATATTATACCTTAGATACCTAATTTACTTACATGTAATCTACCTAGGTAGGTATGTACTTAATAATACCAGGTTAGGGTTAGATCCAAAGGTTACATACATGTATGTTCCCTTCGTGCATTCCTGATGTTTTATGTTTCGCATCATTTAGCGGTCATAAGGTTCAGGCAACGCTCGGACCATCTACCCCTCCAGCAATACCCAGGTAGGTGCTTACATTCGCCTTATTACATTACTTTTCAAGGGTCGTCGTCCAAGCATCGTTCCTTGATTTCGACTTTCAACTTTCAACTCCCGCTATCTTAGATCAGGTGCTAACCTTGTATGCACCTAAGATATTCCCTCATGCAAATCAGGAACAGGAATGCCATGGCGTGCAGATGCTGTGCTGCCTTCTATCTAGTACCTAGGTACCTAAGATACACTACCCATAGTTATCCTAAACTTTGCCGGGGAATCCCTACCTAACATCAATTCGCAATCGTCGTCCAGCCGACACCACGTCCTCGACGTTCGCGAAGTCAATATTGACCGTCAACATCGCCTTTCGTATTCGATTGATCTATTCTATTCTACTCGTATGGCCATCCGAGATGTAAATCGTATGCATCCAGCCCAGTGCCACCGTAGCACATGGAACAGCCTCAAGATCTGGCGGTCGGGGCCCGCGATGTAGCACCAACTTGAACCTGAGCCACGGTCCGTCTGGCTCGGTTAGATCCGCTAGCACATACAATACAATTTGGATGGGAATGATAGGTATTTGTAAGTCGCCTGGCTTGACTTCGGCCGCATCAATGCGACCAGCTTATCAGCGCTGCATCTTGCTACCTATTTGAACCAGGTAGTAGGTAGAGCCATGTAGTACCGAACAGCTAAAAACTCGTCGTCGGTTGTCTCTGCGGTAGCTCAGTACCTACCAGCTACCAGGTAAAGGTCCCCTGAACCGTTAAACTGAATCGTCGTTTTATTTTACCCCGCTACCTATCGATAATGGAGCCCCTCGTTGGCGCTCTCTCTGCCATTCCATCCAATGTCTTAAACTATTCCGAATGGTAAGACACAATATAATCATCATACCTAGGTAGTATATGAATTGAGTCTCGAATAGCCTTGGTTACAGCATGATCAAAGATTAACGCATTCCACGGTATCCTTGCTCTCAGTATAGGAACAGTCTGGCTTTAGCATCCTCGACTACCCAAGCCAACCCTTCCTTCAGATTCTCCCCGGTCATAGCACTACACCTCAAGATGTGCCAACGATGCGTCCTAATCGCCTTGAGCTGCAGACCCTGGAGGATCTCGGATTCGTCCATACATCCCTGCACATCGGTCTTGTTGGCAAAAACCAGGAGACTTGCACCCGAAAGACGCTACTCGTTGTTCTTTCAGTCGGGCGCTCAAAACAATTCGCTATCTGGTCAGGGGAAAACAAACCTCTTCCTGTAGTAGTCCGTGTAGTTCCTCCCGACAGTCGTCGATCCTCAGCCGGTCCGTTGCGTCCACGACCCAGATCAGGGCATCCGTCTTCTCGAAGTAGTTGCGCCAGTACGAGCGCAGCGTCTTCTGGCCACCCACGTCCCCTTCTCAGCTCAGCGAATCAGTCTCCACAACCACATCCGCGGGCTTCAACTTCGAACCCCTCCATGCCATAGAAGAGCAGATTAACATGACTCACAAATATTCAGTTTGTACCTGTTTTAGCAAGTTAGCCAGCACTCCTCATAAATAAGGGAAGAGAAAGGGCTGCTTTTTTTTCTTTTTCCCTGCAACTCACCCATCATAGTCGATTGTCTTGATGATAAACCCTAACGTGGGGCTAACCGTGTTGACATCTTCGTTCATGATCTTCTTGACGATGGTGGTCTTGCCCGCATTGTCAAGCCCTCTAATAACCACGTGCCATTAGCTTCACAAGCTCCGTTGGTTCGATTCATTTTGTGGTGGAGAAGAGAGGGAAACACTCGGGCCCGGCTCTCACAGCATCAGAATCCTCATCTCCTTGTCCTTCAGCCGCGCCTTTCGGAGGATCGACAACATCTCTTCGGCCTCGACTCCGATCAACCAAGGTATATGTGGGTTGCACACAAATTCAATCGTGCCTAATGCCAGAGCCTGCACCTTCGATAAGTATTCCTCTTCCGGAACTTGGAGCTGATAAAATTCAAATACCGGCCGGATTTGACTGAAGTTGGGCACGGTTCGGTTTCGCTTTAACCTTGAAGTTCGTTCTTGTTTGGTCGTTGCCTGCTTTCACGTGATGGACGACTTTGACCCGTATTGATAGCAGCACAGCACATTCATCACCATCCATACTCTAACATTACCACTTCCTTCAAAAAGGAGGAAAGCACAATTCGTGACTAATGATATTATCTATTAATACTTTTTAATTCAATTAACCCCATTTATCACAGTCCCCTTTCCGCCTCCCCTTTTCTAAACCGTGTCCGCAATCAAACGCCCCTTATCTTCACACCGACTTCGCCGACTTCTCCTTGTGCTTCTTCTCGTGTCTCTTCAACTTCGTCAGGGCCTTGTGCTCTAAGGCCTTGAACTTTTTCGGGTCCTGGCTCTCAGCATACTCATAGACTTCCATGTTCCCTCCCGACAGTTGCAGCAGATGTCTCTCGAACGGGCCCATGCTCTCTTCTACGATTGTCTTCGTATTGGGAGCACCAATATCGGGCCCAACGTATTCCCAGACCCATCGCTGCTCTTCCAAAGGGTTAGAACTCGGGGCCTGTGCGTCGTGACTCGGTACGCCGTTCCCGTTAGCCGCGCCATTCGTCGTCTCGTCTATTTTGCTCAGTTGTCTATCGGTCGTGCCGACGGTGCTGGTAATCTTGGTTGGTTCGGCGCCGGCTGATTGTGGCCCCCAGGTCGAGTGTCTTGAGACCGGATCGAAGAATTTATCGGCCACCCGGCGGGGCTGCCAATACTTGAGCATGGCTGAGCAATACCAGGTGTCCGAGTCGTTAAGGCCTAGGCCTTCGCACGCAAGACGAACACGCACGCTACTGTGGATGCGCTCGTTTGTGTCTTGAAGAAGGTCATTCATGCGGCGGCCGTTTTGCGGGTTGACCTTTTTGTACATGCCCGGCGAACGAGTTACACGCCCAGTAAGGTCGTAAAGGGGGCTCTGCACCGACCGGATGCTGTGTAGCGACCACGGTCGAACAGGTTCGTTGGATTCGACAATCGTCTTTGTCGCCCACGGCAATCTCTTCTTCGCTACTCGACAAGATTTCGCGTACTTCTCAATTACGGTGTTTTTGGGTTTCTTGTTCTTGTAGTATTGTATGTTCTCCTCGTAGAGTCTGTCGAGCGCATCGTCCATAAATTCCACGTCGACAGAGGCGAGCTGGTCCATCATCCCTGCGCAAATATGAGTTTATACGGTTACCAATAGGGTTTGAATATGCTAAGATATCTCAGGGTAGGACTTACACGCAAGTGTAGTGTTAGCGACACCTTGATCTTCCCAGCCGCCCCCTACGTTTCCATGACTTCCAGGAAACCAAACTTGTCGAAGGTCTGAGGTTTCTCCATTTTCGAGATGCCGTTCCCACAGTGTTGGGCTGAAAGGGCCACGAGTTTCGTCTAGTGCCAGAGCGTGGAAGGCATGTTCAATCGTGCGCGAAAGATTGGTATTGTAAAATTGATATGTGAAACATTGTCAGTTATAATCTACCGGCTACGAGTATGGGGTGTGACTTATTCGTGAGTTGACCGTTTAATGCCCAGTCTTGATAGAAAATCTATGCCGGGAATACCGAGGGCTCCTACCGTGTCCCATACGCCTAATCACAGAATCAGCAACTGAAACCAAGAGCAAAACATCGGCGTGGCCTTCCAGACATACCGATTGCCTTGACTGTGATCAAGTCGCCTCGGCCTCTATTCTGCCTAACACGGGTGTAACCTTTCTGTACCCCGTCAGCTGTGGTGGCCATGCTGGTTGGACAGCCAAAGCCTTACCGCAACAAGCCTCTGTCGATAGTCGTCTACAGCATAGATTCCTTTGGGTTTTTCGGGAAATGGCAGATTGGGAAATGGGTCATCGTAATCTGGGTTCATCCAGTTCTGCATATCCTTGAATACGGGGTAGAAGTAGTCCATCCCCTCGCGGGTCAGCAAGCCCAGGTCGGAGATCATCCCACCGATTGACCGCGCCGTGAAGGCACCGCGGCTGAAGCCCACGAGTACGATCTCATCCCCGTCGACGTAGTTCGCGCAGATGTACGCGTACGCCTCGCGAATATTCTGGCTATGCCGTCAGCGCCCCCTTTCCTGAGACCCAAAAGCAGGCTACCAATAAGGCTACCGTATGGTGGAACAAACCTCTGCTATACCTATGCCGAATGCGCCGCCCAGAACCCGGTCGATGAGGCCTGCCCTAGAGCCAACACCGGACTGGTAATAAACGATCTGGAACGTGCCATCCGAACACCTCCTCTTGAAGCATCTGGAGATACGTGTTACGTTCGAAGGAATCTGGAGTCGGGGGATGGGATCTGATGATGTCGGTTTGACGTATCCGTTGTCGCTGATATTGTTAGCATTTACTGTTCATGATTTATTGCAAAGGCACTCACGCGTTCTGCCATGTACCGTCGCAACACACGATGATACGCTTTTTCGTCAGGGGTGGGAGTTTCTCTGGCATCGTATTGAGTATCGAATTAGGACGATTTTCTGGTTAGGGGGATCGATTTTCTTGGCTAGGGAGTTTGGTTATTTACAATGAATAAAACTTGTTTACTTGGAAGCGAGGAGTCATATATCACATGTATGTGACAAAGGTATACATGGAGTCGGCTCTCGTGAAGTTCTGGCTGGGGAGGAGCCAGATTTAAAGACATCTGCATTCTATGTCTGCCTATCTATCTGTTCTACCTATATATGCGAGATACTCGCCCCGAGGCGAAGTATACAACAAAATAGGTACAAATGTAAAAAGGGTAAAGTGTAAGCTAAGCCTTGGTTTCCAAAAGCAGACGGTTGATGATGACTGGAAGAAGGTCACGCTGTACCGAGACAAGGCTCTTGCCCTGTACGAGGAAGGGATGTATGACAGAAAGCTATAGTTCGTTCTCACTCAAGAACTAAAAATGACTTGAGGACAGTGAGACAGGCTCAACTTGAAGATATATCCCCGGTCCATTTCTGGTCTACCTTTGGTAAGAGGTACATGTAGATAGAGAAGGGGTTTCAAAGATACGACTCTCAGGTCGGCGGTTCCGTTATACCTAATCCACCACCAAAAAGAAAGAAAAAAAAAAGAAAAAAAGGAAGGAATGTCAGGTGCTGTATCAGTTATATCGACCATTGTTGAGGATCCTCTACTCGAAGAAGGCTGTGTGCAGGATGAGTGCCACGGTGAGACGAACTCCTACCGGGGGCTATGATCATCACGGGGCGGACTCGTTAAAAGGTCTGGAAAAGGGGAATGGTGTCGGTGGCATTGTCCTAGTAATAGTAAGCCGCCTCAAATCCGGGGACCTGGGTAAGGGGTCTGACCATTGATGCCTACCTGGCTACCTATATTCTGTCGTGGGTGTATGTATAATTCTGCAAGGGGCACGCACTTACTTACATATAAGAATAGAACTATTACGGTGTATTACTGGGGCCAATAAGTTGCAATGTCTCCACTTCTCCAGCGCTGCCGATTACAGGTAGACTAGGCTATAGGCGGGCTAAGGCAGCCCTACCGCTAGGACTAACACCATTAGCTTAAAGGTTAATGTATTTATAGGAGTACCTAGGTAATCTTGCACTTTGACACAAACAACCCACCTTCGATCACATAACATCATCATAAACCACTGGTATCGTGAACAGCACGAAGAAGCGGCCAAGCTCGGCTTGAATCAAGACACTAGACCTCTTCGCTACTAGGTATTACCTATGTAACGCTGACGATAGCTAATCGCGATCACCCGAATGGCTTCGCCGAGAGTGCATGACGATATTTACAGATACAGCTTTTATTATTCCAAAAACGGGCCCCCGTAGTCAAGAAACTATCTAATATCGTCATCTCTCTCATACCACGCTAGCTCTTGGGCTCAGCTCACTCAGCTTGAAAGTCCTCGCCCTAGTAGATTTATCCAGACACACGTAGTTGTGGTTACCCATATGACGAACGTAGGTTAATCGATTCTCACCCCTACCAGACGCTTGTGACTTATCACATGAGGTGAGACAGGGGGTCTCCAAAATGGTTCATCAAGTCAGAACGGCTCACCTGTCGGAGAACAGCAGGTTATCGGATGGGCTGCATGCATGACAGCCGCCGGCACCAAACTTTACTACGCGTCTACAGGTCAATTGGCGAATACAATCCGATCCTTCAGCCCAAATTGGTACCCTCCTGTTCGCAGTGGTTTCCGGCTTGAGTATCCCGAATCTGAGACGGCTTAGATAGTTTGCAACATCGTAGGCGAACAGCCATCTGCGGCCCCTACCCCTCATTCTAAAGTAGTTATATGCGTACACGCGAGGGGGTACCCTTGAGTCTGTACGCCTCCTGAGGTTCAGCTGAGCTATTAAACCTCGGTCTTAAAAGAGTTCATCGCGTCTCTGGAAACTCATCCAAACATGTCCATGACTAGTAGGACATAAGACAACATGGTCGACCTACGCAAGGACTCGGGTGTCTCGTTCACACCATTCTTCGACCGTTGCAAGCTACCGGCTAGCGTCAAAGACGATTGCGATGCATTCGCCAAGTCAAGGTACTCGGAGGAGATCCGACCAGCTCCCTTTCAGGGTTACTGTTCATATACGCTCGTCGTCGGGGAGAACACCATTGTTCAGTTCAGACCTCTAGCTCACAAGCTAGACATCGAGATGACAACCATTGCTTGTCAGATCTTTGGCATTCTAGCCCCTGAAACCGAATTTCTAGGACAGTTGGACATGACTGGTCTGTATGCCTTTTCTATGAGACGACTACCCGGCGTATCGCTCTCCGACCTTCGCGCGGACACGAGGAAATGGAGCCATTCACAGACCATGGCACGGAGGGAACGAATCGTGAGAGATTTTGCTCGCCTGCAAGCGATAAGCTGGGGCCATGGCAGAAGCGGTAGGGGCCTCCAGGAGAGACGGACTGTGGGCTCATCGATTCGATGGCGCTTGGAGCTCATGGCTAGGAACCTTCCCAAGCGTTTCCGCCGTGTTGCCAGGTCTCTTTTGGTGGACTTGCCACGAATAGAGGCTCTTCCGTGGACATTTAGCCATGGCGATTTCCTTCCTTCGAATATTATGGTCTGCCCAGAATCCGGAAAGCTCCTGGGCTTGTTGGACTGGGCTGAGGCAGAGTTCCTACCTTTCGGGGTCGGTATATACGGTTTGGAGGAGCTTCTCGGGGAAGACCAGGGGGGCCGTTTCGTCTACTACCCCGAAGTAAAACATCTTCGACGCCTATTCTGGAGCGAACTTTTATTCGCCCTCCCGGAGCTTGCTCAAGATGCACGACTGGTGACTCTGGTCGAGAAAGCACAGACCCTTGGCATACTCTTGTGGCATGGGATTGCTTTTGACGACGGTAAACTAAATCGCGCCGTGGAGGAGGGGAAGGATGACGAAGAAATTAAAAGACTAGGCGCCTTCCTCTTATCATCCTCAAAGTCACGACCACGAAATTTGCGAAATATTGGGCCACTGGTAGAATCGTCACTTGCATTTATTCGGGGTCTTCTGCCAAGGAAAACATGATGCGACTCAAAGGTAACCCAATCTAACATCACGGAATACCTGACGCGATAACTCTGATAATAACACTCATGGTCCTATAAGTCATCAATTATAATCTTGAAAGCACCAGCCAACTTTGCATACCAATACCCGTCCCCCTACTACACTAAGGACCCCCTACCTGCATTGAGCATGACCGACGGCGACGTTATAGTTGTCGGTATCAAATTCTTGGCCTTGAACTTCGCCAAATGATTCACCCATGCCGCACGTATTGACAATATCGTCGGCATAAGTGGCGAGGTAGCCACACTGGGGGGCAATAGGCCAGGTATTATCGTTGCATAGCCAAATCGCACCATCATACTCGCAGCTAATCCGGGCACAGACTCGTGGACCAGGTCCGACTCCGCATATACCTCCAGCGTATATGAGAGACATGGAATTGACCCCTATAGCAAGGGTGGTCGCCTTGCCGTCTCCCCCAACAGTGCAGAAAAATTCACTATTCTGAGGTCGCTCAGTCACACATGGCTCAGATCTATACGTGCAACCTTGAATCGAACTTACCTTATTTCGAATATCTAGGCCCGAAGGATCGCGGCTGTCTATCCTATCTTTAAAGGCTGTCTTCCAGGAAAACTCCGGCTTCGACTTTTGTATCTCGGCTTCAATTTCCTATCACTATTTTAGCATCACAGCTGAAGTCCTCTGCCCGGAGGATTTACTTACCTGGATGGTTCCCTGGAACGTCAAATTGTCTCCGCCTTCCTCAATGATGCCAGTCCAGTGTAATGGTACTACCCTGTAGCCATCGGGCAAGACATCGTGCGATTGCAAGCCTCCAGGTAGGGCCTAGGCAGGCGTGAGAATGGGCTTCCAGGATGCAGGGTATTTCACCTACCATCGCAAAGATCGCTTGAGGGCCAGCGATAGCAAGTGAAATTAGCAATTTCTTAACCATCTTGATGGTTCTTTGGTGAATTCCCGTGAGTAATAACCAAAGTAGTTCGTCGGTAATAAGGTGCTGGTCTTTTGCCACCGACTTTTATATACTTTTCTTATAGCCGACTCTGACTTCCACAAGAACATTCAGCATTCCATTCGAGGTACCAAATGTCTCAATCAAAATCGATTTTGAGCTTCCTAATAGAGCTTTCGGATCAAATGTTCATATTATAAAACCTTCCCGGATTACACCAATAGCTTACCGGCCGCAAAAATACATATTGATAGGATCCTATGCCGAGCAGAGTGCTACACAACTCAGCAAAAATATGACACAAACTCGCTTGTTTACCAACATCCGATACATGACGACTGTTCATCCAAGGGAGACAATAGGAGTCTCTAGTTCCACGGCTTAATATGCGCATGGAATGGGTTTGCCTAAGCAGGGTAGCACTTGGGGTTAAATCGATACAAAATAGTATCAAGAACTATTCGCCCCAAGACCATTCTGTGCGCCATTCTGAAATCCATTCTGTTGTTGTCCAACACCGTTTGACATCGTTTGTATTTGCCACGGGAGTGGACTTTTAGCAGGTTTCACAGGTCCCAGCTCGCTAGCTCTGCGCTTCTGCCACGCTTCGATTTCTCTATGATCAACAAAGTTTCCATGAAAGCCGAGGCGGAGTCTGAGGGGTAGATGCAAGGTTGCTAGAGGGCCGGCCGAAAGGTCCTGAGCATTCCAAATAACAACATCATTCCTGAGTTCGTCGAGATTGTTCTTGAGCGCTGCCAGATACCCTTCTCCTTCTGCGCCACCATCCTTGGGGATGAATACTGGTTCTTGCAGCGTTACAGTTGGGCCCGCAAACCAGACATCCTCCTTTCCCTGTTTACCCTCGTCATCAGGATCCCAAGTATAGTGAGCCATGCAGTTGAATAGTCCACCCGCTGGAGGTCCGCACTTTGCAAAGTCATAAGGCCGAGTAGGGTCAACCTTCAACTGCCAGAAATGGTTGTATTTCTTGGTCACATATCTGTCGTCAATCCGAGAGAATTCTCCATTCGTCTTCCATTCCAGGGAAGGTTTGACTCTGGTCCCGGACTTCGCTTTGGGATCAAACACCCAGCGGCAAGTCGGACTGCTCAAACGGCTCCGTTTCCCCATGTCAGGCTTCTCGCCATCGGGAGGGAACCAGAAGAACACGTTGCCGTCTGCTACCGTGAGGTCGAATACAACATGGCCGTCGTCGTTTTCATAACAGCCAGCTACGTGACCGTGAAACCCTTTTGAAGCACAATGTCAGGTTTGATCGATCCAAACACAATGGATAACACGCAACTCTGTGGTCTTCAAGTTTTCGTTTTCGCCATACTTACCGTTGTCAGCCCTAAACCAGACCACGTCCTCCGGCTTACCAGCCCTCCGCGGCACGAGGCCGTACACTTGATCTTCGTGAGGATCCCACGCAAACTTGTTCCCCCCACTCTTCAATCGATCGAGCGACATTTTGAGTGGCGTCAGGGGCAGGACCATGTAGTTCTCGGAGACGCCACAGTCGTGGATCATGCCGGCGAAGGGAGCCTTGAACCATAGCTCCTCGGTCTTCTTGCCTTCGGCGTTGATAGTCCAGGTCACGACGTCCACGCCGCAGTCAGCCCCGTCACCTCCGGCCTCATACGCAAAACACAGCATCTCGCCCGTGTCCGGGTCGAACTTGGGGTGAGCGGTGAATGTAGGCGCTGTGATCTGGCCTTCGAAATCGTACCGGCCGATCGTCTCGAGGGTGACTGGGTCCATGGCGAAGGGTGGGCCGTCTTCCTTGCTGGCCAGCAACATGCCCCGCCAGAACGTGATGTTCGTATTCGACACGGTGCGTATCACGCCTCGCACGCTCTCGTTGTCCGTGTACGGGTTCCGGTAGCGCCCGAAGAGGCTGCGCCGCGCCTCCTCCTCCCTGCGGAACTTGTCTGTCCGCACGTACCGCTGCTTGAAGTCCGCGTGCCCGTCTACGATACGGATCGCGGTAACGCTACCTATGGGCCGGTCGCCGGCGATTAGATCAGGGCTTCCTTCCTGTAGCCTCTTGTGCGATGTGCCAAGGCCGGAAATCTTAGTTGGAACTACTTACCATCTCCGTTCTGGAGCCGGGGATGTTAGTAGCTCGTACGGACTTCCCGAGGCCCCGAATCTTGACTTACAAAGTGGATATCGTCCTCAAACATAGGCGGGAATCGGTGATCCTTCAACGATATTACCCACTTAGCTTGAACGCTGCCTGCCATCCAGTGCGATCGATCGATCGTTCGGAGGTACTCACCGGCTGCACCCGATAGAACGTCCCGTTGATATCGCGCGGGATCTCGCCGGTGACTTCAAGATCGAGAACATCTCCCTCGAACCGCGAGGGCTTGTTCATCGACGAGAAGGCGGGGGTGTCTGGAAACTTGACCCGCGTGCCTGTTCTCTTCCCGTTACTATACGGGTACAGAGATACATCTGGGGCGAGAGCTTCGATGTGTGCCATGCTGTTTGTTTGCAAGTACGTGAGGAGGCACTTGATTTGTCGCGGATATGGATAAAAAGACCAGCTTCAACTTCTACAAATTCTTCGCAGGCGCTGCTTTCTTAGCCTCCTAGACTACAAACGGCATAAAAAGGGTATGGTCTAGGGACTGGAATAATAATAAAATCAATATGCGGTGATGTGACTCGTCCAACTGTCTGGCTCGCAAAACTTCGCTACTCCGCGTAGAAACTTTGACACGCGCTCATGGGGAGTCGTCGGCAGTTGCACGACCACCGGCCACCCAATTCGAGGACTAACATACTAGCCTCACCAAGGCGATATCGCCAAGGAGCCTCCCACCCATCCCCCCAATGCATGCATGATACTACCACCTACTTACCTCTATCCACGAGATGTGATACTACCTTACACCAAGGATCGGCGGGTTGGGGAAGTGGAGTATATACATATTACCTGCAAGAGAGAGGGTTTACCCCAGATTCTAATCGAGCCTATCATGTTTCGTCCTTCCAACTACCTGCCGCTGCCGCGGTTATCCTAACCTAAACCCCCCTAGTTTAAACAACTTTGGAGGATGGTAGTTGTTATAATGATGGAGGCCAGCTCCATACTAGCTACCATTATTTCTGAATTTAAGTGACCAGGGCTTGTATGTTACCACCCCACAACCTAGCTCCCTCCTTCTCTTCCTCCCCCTCCCCCTTTTCCCCTCCTTTTAGGCTATATATCAAAAGTCCGTATATATCCTCCCCGACCCTGACAAGCCCCCACCTAGGCCTATACTACTCTACTAGGTACTAAGCATTCTCGACCAGTTCAGGTAGAACCCTCGTAGAGCCCTCGCTCGTCCAGGTCGACCCCGCCCCGGCGCGCGCCTGCCCCTCTGGCAGCGCGAGCGAGAGTGGCGGGTCGGCATCGGCGGGGTCGCGGCCGCAGACTGGGGCGCGCAGGTCATCGTCGGCAACGCGCGCGCCCGTGACGGGGTGCGGGTAGTGGAAGGGCACGACGCGCGTGTCGGGCCAGAGCATCTTCTGGCCCAGGAGCTCGTCGGGGCCCCAGGGGTCGTCGGGGAAGGTGCGCGTGGGCCAGGGCACGTAGTTCTCGCGCGTGTCGGCCCAGCCGGCCGCGTAGTCGGCGTGCCAGAAGGCGAAGTACCGGTACCGGAACAGCTTCCAGACCCCGCCCTCCTTGACGTACTCGTTCTCGTAGAGCCCGCCCTCCCACCACTGCCAGGGGGGGGAGGGAGGGCGGCGGCCTCCCGTCGTCGGCCGCGGCGGCAGGGACGCGAGCGCCGACGCGTGCGCCCCGGCCTGCATCAGCGCGCGCATCCGGCACCAGGCGTGCGTGCCGCTCGGGTCCACGTCGACCACGTCCTGCATCATGATGTGATCGAGCAGGAAGCCGCGGACCGGCCCGTTGCGGCCCCCCACGAAGGCGCTCTGGAACCGCCCGTTGTAGAGCCGCCGGATCCCTGCTTTCCCGCGGTACCGCGCCCCTAGGAACTCGACGTAGGCGTCCGGGTGGTCGGAGTACATGTCTACGACCTAAATTTTTTAAATACTTTTTCTTAACCACTTTCTCTCCTAGTTATGGAATATTTATGAGACGTTATGGATAGGAAGGGTGAAAAGGGGGGGGAAGGGGTGGAGTACTTCGTTGTAAAGACACTTGTCTAGGTAGTAGCCGTACTTGAAGTGGACTTTTCGCACTTCGGCCTCGTCAGAGACTCTCGAGAGCTCCTTGCGGAGGAGGGAGACTTCTTTCTTTAGGTCTGCGAGCTCGGCCTCCATGGTATTCGATGCTGTAGTGGTTCTTCCCTTAACAGGGTTTTTTTTTTTTTTTGCGGGAACGTCAACAAAGAGGCAAGACTGTGCAAGCTTGATTGTATGGGATAACTGCTATTCGCGTTCTTCTGAACCAGTTCATGACTGCGTAGTTGGGTACCTCCTTTCCTGTAGGTTACACGCTGACCTACAGGTTTCGGTGATGTGAAACGTGCCTACCGGTTTACACTAAAATGCTGTACCGACTTTATAACTCAGGAGTCTCCTTGGTCATTCAAGACCTCTCCAGTACTTCAGCCATGGATGGACTTTAGCTCCATACATAGTTGAAATATCTGTGTCTCGATCTCCACTTATATCCTCCATGCAGTAATGTATCATTCTAAGCGTAGACTCTCTCGTTGGTGCTAGCTTGATACCGTTATCACGTCCCGTAAGTTGATCTACAAAGTCTAGTTCTAGGGAATCAGGGACATCTATGACAAACCTGACAGTGTCCCTCCGGAATCCAAGCTGAACGTCACGAACTATATTTCTACCATCTTTAATCCACCAGACCCAGTGCATATATTCCCTAATATGTCTACGTTCTAGCCATGGCCAAAGCTCCAGTTCAACGGTATCTTTGGCAACATATCCAAATGGCCGCCATGACAAAGCGGGAGATGTATCTTGGAGGCGGAAATTGTAGCGATGCCGCAGAAGGTCCGCCCTCGACACCAGGTCTAGCAACTCTGGGTATGCATGAACCGATTGTTCGTCCAAAAATGATTGAGGTGATCCGGTCCAGGCCGCCACAGCCGCATCTGGAGGTGCCATAGAAGCGAAGCCCCAACGTTCTCCGAGCGTTTCCAAGTACCGAGCAATCCAGTCAAGGACGGTAGGATTCCCAAGAAGAAAGATGCTCAGCCACCATAACGCAACACGTGGTCGACGGAAAGCAAACACTTTAGCTAGCATGACCAGGTTCTTGGAGTTGATAATAGGTTTAATTACACTGAGGATCGAACTTAGCCACGAGCTAACAACATTGCATTCGATGTCGGGCTGCCAAAATATGCTCTAAAGGACGGATCCCAAGGATCTTGGGTGCATACTTAGTGTCATGTAGTATCGAAGGTCGGTGACATATCGACGGATAGGCTCAAGTATGGCGCGGTCTATAGGCTGACTCCTAAGCGTGGGAACCAGGAATTGCGGCTGAAGGTTGACATGTCGATAAAATGGAAGGGCTAATGCTGCGTAAAACGCGGCTGTTGCAGGGGGCAACAATTCAGACTTTCGGTCCTTGCACTTCTCAGGTCCTAGTCCGTATAAGCTACAGAGCTCAATGAGAAACTCTGTGGCCTGGGCAGAGCTTGGCGGCGACTCGTTCGAAGAATAGCTTATTATCTTGTCGGTGGAAATGACAAAACGGGCATCATCGGAGCAGAAGGCCGCCCATGGTGGAAAATCTCCTCCGATCGCAGACCAGCCCGGCTTCGGTGCAAGGATGGCGCAGAGCCACCTGATTAGTGTACGAGACACAGATGCCCCGAGGCTAAGAACAACATCCCCCGGCTGGGCGCGGCAAGTCTTCGCAATCTTCGGCTGCAAAAAATGTCGAGAGTACACGACTTTTCGGCGCTGCAGTTCTAGAAGTCGTACAGAGATAATATACGACCAGCAAAATGTTCAGAGCGAGAGACCGCCTGAAGCAGCGAGAGGGCGATTATCCGGATGGGAAGCACCTCCAAAATGTGAAAAGTCGGGTTGTAAGGACATGTGACATTCGATTAGTTTCGAGAACGAGAGGCAAAGGTGTTTCTGCGGGCCATGAATGTATTGTAGATTCCAACCGTTGTTTTGTGCATCCTCCTGATGCTCAGGATCTGGTATATGCCATAACGGCTGTCCAACCACGGTTCCCGTCTTCGTTAGATTCTTCGGGAGCGCAGGAATGTCTTTCAACATGATGGAGGGGTCCCCGAGCCCTGCTGGAAAGGAGTTCGGAGGGAGAGACTCGGCCGACTTGAGGAATCGAGTCCAAGTCTCCCGACCCTGGTGAAAAATGCGATTAATATCAGCAGGCTTCGGTATAAGAACGTCCTCATCAGCGCCGAGAAGGTTAATTGGAATGGAAGATGGGATTGTTGACGTTGTGGACACATCGTTATCATTAGTATGATAAATCTGAGAACCTCGAGGATCCATGGCTATAAGCAGAGGCGGGAAAAGTTAGGTTAACACACAGCCCGCTGGGGGTCTCATGCATATATATACCCTGATTGCCACTACAACTGTCACATACGACCATAGGACCCAGAATACTCGGCATCCCGTCCGCTCTGCCCTAGATAAGCTGGGTACCGCCAGATTAGTAGTTGGGTCGGTGACGACCAGCGAATCCCTGGTGTTGTATGTTTTTTGTCTTTTTCTTTTTCTGTTTTTCTCCTTCTCCTGTCCAAAAAACATCAATATAGAAAGGGGTGATATTCGACTCCCGGACCAACCCTAGGCAGTTCTCAATTGTGAGTCTTAGCTTAGAAGGCCACTTTTTATACGTGATGATACGCCAAGACTTGGTGTTAAGTCGTTCTTGTTCGAACTATAAACTGCACTTTGGTACCTTTACAAATTTTATCAAAGCATATCTTACTTGCTACCTCATATTCTATGAAATGTTGTCAGCTATCCATGTAATAATATCGCCACAGTTGGAGCTAATCTGTGTGAGGAGTGACAAGATGGTTCCGTATGACTTAAGTATTATATGTAAAAGAACGGCGAATAATACACCAGGCAATTAAACGCTGCAAATGAGCATGTTTCAAAGGGTCTTGATTGATTCTCGTAATTATCGACTTCTTATAACTAAATTGCTGCATAATTAATTATTAGATAGAATGAAATTACTTTGACAGGTAAGAAATAACAGGAAATGGCAAGGAAATATCTTTCTTATTATGTAAAAAGTGTTTTATTACTATCACAACCGGAGTATATCAAGGTTTCCGGTATTGTGCTTCCTTTGGACACCCCCTTAAACTACCTTTAATCCCTGGTTCCTCAAAACAAAAAAGAATGTTTGAAACAGAAGGTTCATTGAAAGACTAAAGTAAAAAGGGAGGAGTTCTTCATAATTTCTCAACCGAATCAATATTTGAATTTCTTTTTTTTTTTTCCATTCCCTGTGTTGTATCGTTCCTCGAGCATTGCGTGTTTGATACAGATATTAGTCCCTAGATCGCACTGCGTTCTAGAATTGCTCTACTATATATTGTTTGCTCCTCCACTTTCTCATTATTTTCATTTCTTTGGTTCTCGTCAGCCTGTCAGTAAGTTTAGAAATAAACTGGAATTTCAAACCTTATAATGTCTGAATTATAATTGTATCTCTCAAGGGACTTAAAATAACCCTCAAGGGACTTGGTAAGGGCCTATATAAGCCTGCGTCTCCTTTATGGTTAGTTGGTTTCTGAATTGAATCATTTATCCAGTTTTTCAATACAACAACTACTTCGTCGACTACACAACCAGTACCAAAGACTTCATCACTAAGTTACCCTATGCTCCATTGTAATTCAACCTTTCAACACTGTCGTTCCTGAGCTCTCCTCTGAAGCTCCGTCGCTGTTTCTCTTTTCTGGCATATGTTATCTATTCTCTTCGGATGCCCTCCAGCCGCCACAATGAAATTCATGGGGCCCCTTGCCATCGGAGTCATCGTGATGTTCCTAGGTGTTGCAAAGGCCAAATACATTGGAGATCCTAGATGCCCTTACCCCATGGTACCAGAGGTAACACAATCTATCCCCGGAATCGTGTTATGTGCTGATGCACGGATTAAGCATCTAGAGTTGAACATCTACAATGAATCTATTTATCAGCATATGAGAGAGCTCAACCGAATCACTCTTCGCGCACCTCAGGGGCATAGACTGGCTGGATCTGTTGGTGCGAATGAGACAATAAAAGTGAGTTCTGCTACCAGCTAATACTTGCTCGAGCCGGGCCACTGACCTTTATCCTCAAGTATATCTGGAATCAACTCATCGGAGCCGGGTATCAGCTTATGAGGTTGCCATACAGCTTCAAAATCCAGGTTGCGGGCGGAGCTGAATTTAGTGTAGGCAATGAGGTTATAGATGCCACGCAAATAATGTGGTCCCCTGATGCCAACTATACAAATGTTGTAATTGTTCCCATTAAAAATTCGGGATGCTCCGAGGTAAGTAGCTCAAGTGACAACGCTCGGCTATCCGTCAGCTAATACAAGTGTACAGGAAGATTACCCTCGCACGGTTTCCGGCAAAGTTGTGCTAGTCTCGAGCGAAGGCTGTTTGATATCCGCAAAGTCGAGGGTGGCAAAGGAGGCCGGCGCTATTGCTCTGGTGGTATACGAGTCGACAGAACTCATGCCAAGCTTAGGCGGCGAGAAGAGCACGTTTATTCCGTCGATCAAGATCCCGCTATACAAGGGTCTAGAGCTCGCGAACGCCACAAATGTTGAGTTGCGCGGTAATATCACGTCGTGGAAAGAGCTCGAGACCGTTTACAGGTTAGTAACAGTTGACTCTCTGGACATCATTTCTCTTTTAGGCTGACTCTGATAAGCGCCAATATCATTGCGACGTGGGAGTGTTTCACAGACAAGAAGGAGGAGAGAACATTGATGCTAGGTGCACACAGCGATTCTGTCAGGGGCAGCCCAGGCATGAACGACGACGGCAGCGGCGTTGCCGCACTCTTAGAGATAGCTCTCCAGCTGTCCAAACACATGACCGTAGGCAGAGTTCGGTTTGCCTTCTGGACGGCCGAGGAGTCGGGCCAGCTCGGTGCGCGAGCCTGGATCGATTCTTCCGCAAGCAAGGAGCTCGACAAGATCCAGCTTTACCTCGACACCAGCATGATCGCATCTCCAAACGGGTTCATCCAGCTCTGGGGCGGCATCAACCCCCTTACCGGGCTGAGCGGCCCGGAAGGGTCCGACGCGGCCCGGGATGCTTTCGGGGAGTGGTTCAAGATCAATAGGATCCCATACAGACATGCCAACTTCAGCGGGCGCTCCTCCTACCAACCCTTCCTAGAAGCTGGCGTCCCCTGCGCCGGGATCTTCACCGGGGCCAACGGGCTCAAGACGGCCTGGGAGGTAGAAAATTCCGGGGGCGCCGTCAACGAACCGTACGATCCCAACTATCACTCGGCTGCGGACACCCTGCAGAATATCAACTCCACGCTCTTGTACAGGAACACCGTGGCGATGTCTCACATCGTCGCGGCGTATGCAAGGAATCCAGATTATGGCAACAGCCCCCACCATTAATTAATAAAAATTGTTATAGTAATGGTAACACACTATTATTATTTTCCCTCCTTCGTTCAACTCTGCGCTTGCTTCCTTTCCTTTCTTCTCCTACTCTCTCTCTTTCTCTTTTTAAAATTTAAACCAAGACTACATGGAATTCCGCCTCGTCTTCCAGGCCGCGTCGGCATCCTCATGGATCTGGGGTACCTCGATGCCCTCTCTGAGCTCCTTCTTGCGCCGCCAGTCGACGCCAAACCGGCGATCACGGTCGCCGACGATGCGCTCGAAGTCGAACTGCCCGTCGGCCGTGAAGCTGGTCATGAGCTTGGGCTCACCCAGGGGCAGCGCATCGCCCCGGTCCGTCTGCCAGAGGTGATACACCTTGCCGTAGAGCCCGATTACGTGCGTCATCTCGCGCGTCTCGGCCGCGTCCCAGGCCTGCTGCATCCCCGGCGCAGTGCTGCCCGGCATGATGAGCATACCTGATTTCACCTCGTACGCGTGGGAGTGCCATAGGCGCCGCTCCGAGGCAGGAAGGGAGGCGTAGAGTGCTGGGGTGATCATGTACTCGATGCCGATGAGGCGGGCGTGAGGGCCGGGTCCATCGTAGAGGATGCATTGGCGAATGTCTGGGCGGGTGGAAGGGAGTTCGATTGTTAGTTTTCTTGGAGAGGGGGTGGCAGAGAGAGTTTGTGAGAGAAACTCGCCAGGGAGGAGTGATGTGATACGGGGCGAGATGAGACTTGGGAAATAATAAAAGACACTGAAAGGTGAAGCATCAAATGTTAGATCATTAATTTACCTTCGGTCAGATGAGCACAGTAATGGTTCGCCTCAACATGACGGCCAGGCTCGTCGGCGTAGGTATGAAAGGCGTTCAGGTGCGCGCAGAGCTGCTTCGTCGGTTGGAAGTCCTGATATATGCGTGTAAGTTCTGTTTGTTATACGTACGTGACTTGGATAACAGGGCCATGTGATGTATTGCAGGTAGAGATGAGCAGTTTATGAATATGATGTGCATGTACTATGTACCTGGATTAGGGAGGCGCCCGTCTCGAGGATCGTGTCCTCAACTGGCACTTTGCTACCGGGAACGTTGGTAGGGTGGGTGCTTGCTGCCATGGTGAGTTTGTTGGCTGTACAGATAGAAGCAGAGAGGACTCGGACGATGTCGACCCGTAGTCAACCATGTCAGGGAATAAAAATTATGGCGTTGCAAAGGAGTTGGGTTGAACAAACAAACACAAATACAGATATCAAGGTTAGGTCTGATGTCATGACTGCGTTATCCTACGTACCTAGGTAGGTAGATTAATTAAAACCCGAAGGATACCCTCCTATGAGGTAGGTAGGTAGTTTTTAATCCATCCCATGATCTGACATGTATCCAAGTTGATTGGAAATCTTGAAAATTACATCTTAATTTGCGATTATATCCCTTTCAAACTTGTTTGGTGAGTACAATATACAGGCAGTATGTATACTCCAGTTAGGTAAGGTAGTATAAGGTGTGTAATAGTACGGATTATACTATAGGTACTTATAGGGAGACCCGCTTTCTCAACCGGCGCTGACGAATCAGATGTTATCCCTCGGTACAGCAATAGGCAACTAAAACCCGACTTATATCCATAAATCGAGATTGTGGATCGACGGTCCTCGTCCCGTCTCCCGTCAACTTTCATATACCTACCTAACCTACATACTAAACCTAGGAGGCTACCTGCTCAACCTCGAAAACGCCCCCCGACAACTCCTCTCGGAGCCACGTAACAGAGCGAGCAAAAGCCACTGGTCGGCTTAATTCACCCGATGACAGCAGCATAACGTATGAGACAAAAAAGCAACTGCGTGCGTCTCGTACCCCGTCGTCTGCGAATGATGCGCCGCGACGTCCTGGCCAGCCAATCGTCTACGCGCCCAACGTAGCGCCCAGTGCCCAGTGCTCATCATGGCCGCACGCCGCTGCCAGCCCGACCTGCACGTCCGATTGCCCTCGACCCCGAGCCTCGCCGCCACCCTACCCGACCTGCCGCCCATATCCGCCCTGTTCCTGATCGACTTCGACGTCAAGGCCGGCTACACCATATCGTGGAAGGCCTCCAAGCCCGGCGTCGAGCTCGAGGGCGTCGTCGAGTACAAGTCGCTGCCCTCCGGTCTCCATACTGTGTCGGAAGATCTGATCTACTTCGTGCATGACGACTATGCGGGACTGAGCGCCTTTGTCAATGCGCCCGTCGAGGATACCGAGGCCCGCAATGCGCGGATGCTGGCTGTCGGCGTACTGGTGCCGCTGAGCTACGGCCGGTTGGGGAGGGCTTGGAGACACGCCGAAGGGCTGAAGGCAATGGCTTCGTATGTCGCATGCAACCAGCTTGGGTCTCCGATCGACTATCACCAAATACCCGTGTGCTAACTCTGATCTGTACAGGACACTTGCGACGAATAACAAGAAAATTGACATCTTGGAGCAATACTGGGAGAAGAGCCAAGCCCGCGACGATGCTCCCAACCAAGACCCGGCAGTGCCGAAGGAAACTGTTCAATCGCCATCCGTGAGCTTTCAGACCCCTCATAAGTCACCCCGAGGACATGCTAGAAATCGTTCGGCCTCGGATGGGACGGCATTGATACCGCCAGGCCACCGATTGTCTCCTTTCCATCCCGCATGGAGCTTGACAAAGCTCCTGGACACTTTCGGGCCGCTCATTTTCCCTATACACCGGGCCGCATTGCTGCGCAAACGCATCTTAATATCGGGCCATGCACCTGTGCAAGAAGCGTGCAATTTTGGTCAGCATGGGTGTTATCAAGGTCTTCGTGACAATTGCTAATCCTAACTATAGTGTACGACATATCAATCCTCTCCAATATTCCACTATCGACGTTCGACCTCGTATCATCCAGCTCCCCGCCACATCGCTTGCGGCCGCTGTTCTGTATCGGAGTTCACGATATCCCGTTCCTGGTCGATGATACGAAGCCTCCTCGAAACAGCGGCGACGCGCTAGACAACAATGGGGAGGCTGGCACCGGCTGGATAGCTTGCACAACCGACAGCATCCTCTCTAAGAAAGACACGCTGTGGGACGTGCTCATTACTATGCCGCTGCCCCATACCGTGAATGCGAAGAAACATATATGGCCTACCGTAGAATACCCGCATGGCGTAGCTGTTAAAGCAACGCAGCGTGATCTGCGCCGGTTCCGTTCCCTGAAGGCCGGGCTAGCGAGATTACAAGCCGCTACGGAAAGCGCAAGTGCTTCACCTACAACACCGCGTACTCTAGCCCCGCAAGATAGTGATGGCACCTACCTCGATGATGCGGAGCAAATAGTAGAACCTCTCAGTTGGACCGCGCTTGCTTACAACGGGTTTATGTGGTGGGCTTCGGCGGGCGAGCAGGCACGGTCTGACCAGGCTGAGGAGTCCGCTCAGGATTCTGCGCTTCTCGCGGATCTATCGTCGTCCTCTAACATGAGCATGGATATGTCGCGCTCTGCCGACCTCACGGCATCCATCGTCTCGCTCACGCCAAGACGCCCGTCGTCAATGGCAGCGTCGGCACCGCTAGACCCGGACGAAGCCCGAGCCGAGCTAGCCATCATCGCGTACTTTCATAGGCTTACAACACAGATCCTCGGTACGCTGGCTGATCTTGTCGAAAGCACGAGCGAAAGCGATATCGGTGACGAAAGCGCGATGGAGGACGAGGATGTCCTGCTCAACGGTGACGAGGAGGGGCCGCAGGGACGGGGTGTAAGAATCGATAGTGATGCCATGACAAGAATGGGACTCGATGTTTGGAGTGTCTCGGATGCCGAGTTTGCGAAGGCAGCCTTGAGGACGTATTTTGGCCGCAATGCGTATGTCGAGGGTAAGGGCGTCGAGGTCTGCGGCGTCAGGGTCTGCTGATCAGATGGATTGGGGATGAGAAAGGGGGATGAGAATGGTGGGATTAAGTCAGGCATCTAAGTATTTGAGGCGCTGTTGTTCTCTTGGCTGTACAAAGTTTATACGTAACATAAGACAAACGCGCTAAATACCCTGCTTTTTTTTTTGCGATGGCAAGGTACATGGATTAGGTAGGTAAGGAAGATGCTGGAATTAGGTATCGTGGTAGATCTCGAAAGACTTAGATACTCACCAATCGATATGATATAATACTCCGTCTCTCTCCTTTCACAAGGGAGAAAGAGAGAGACTGCAAGGAACGGGCGCGTAACGTTTCGTTTCGTACACAAGAGCTTGCGGCCGGCGGGTTTGGTTAGCTGAGGGTATTTTACGAATATAGGAGGCGTTGAGGTTTTAGTAGATAATTTTGAATTAACTATCCAGGAACTTTTACGTATGATGTTCAAGATTATTATTTGTGTGAAATGCGTGCTGGGTAAGTAGTGCCTGTGTGTATGTAAGTTAATTGGCTGTTCAATATATCTTATTCAAAAAACAAAATTTTTTTTTTTTAGTTTTGTTTACTCGGCATCGAATTAATCGATAGCTACCTCCTAGCCTACCCATGTTAGATGATAAAAAGGAGAGCCCTATCGTGGAAACGGGAAAGAGAGGCTAAAGGACGAGGATTTCGAAGATAGAATGGAGCCTACAAACACGCATGGGTGGGAGGGTTGCCCAGTGATAGAGGAAGACCAATAGGGGAAGAGCTTAACCTAGGGAGAAAAAGACTAAGGGATCATGAGTGGGCAGGTAAGCAGTGGGATGGAGAGAAGCATTGTACCTTGTAGGATGTAATAGTAAACTTCCTCCTTTGCCCCTACTATACCTGGCCCCCTTTTTCCTTTTTTTCCTTTTTTCTTCTTTTTTCTCTCGCTCTTAGCTCTCACCCATCTAGTCTATCCACGAGTTATTCAATGAACATTTTCTTTTCTCCCCCTCTACACGTTTTTGGAGAACAGTTCTGTGATGCTTATAAAGAGTTATATATATATACCTACCTATGTGTATATGAAAAGGGGGGGGTAGGATAATGGTTGATAAATGTATATATTGATACATAGAAGAATGCACCTGGTCCAGATATCCGACTCTCCGCTTCATCTTATCGAGCTTCATTCCTTAGCCAGTTGCCGCCTCTTCGATGGCCTCGCCGTCCATGCAGGCCCGATACTCGACAACGAGTTTGTCGAAGTTGTCCTCGTCATCCTGGTAAGTAGCGGCGATAAAGTTAGCAAGCGCGGGTTTTTCTCAGGTAATATGATTTATCGACATACTTCAGTGGTACCTGGTTAGGGATTATCAAAGGATGACCCTGATGGCATATAAATTACTTCTCCCTATGTCGCTTAAAGCAGCATAGTGAAAGGGGATGTCCGGGAATCTCTCTGGATACCCACTATATGCGTCTAGATGAGAATGGTTGTTAACGCAATCTATCATATATCTAATCAAAATCGTGGGGGTATAGCACGGACAGTGATGAAAGTTCTCGCACGGGGCGATGGATTGATAGTTCGAATGCATATTGTACAGCAGTTTTGGACGCTGCCCTGATACAGACACGGACACATTAGGCAGACCTGAGATGCCGTGCCCATCTTAGTCGAAGGTGATGACTTTTAAGAGGATAGGACTCGAATTACTATTACTAATCAAAGAGATGGAATCAAAAGAAGGAAAGCTGTGTTGTGAGAACTCCCTCCTGCCATCATAAGTGAGCCGTGTAGACTCATAAATTAGTCTTGACTAGGTCAAAACTAACAACCCCCAGCAGCAGATGCCTCAATATCAGTCGTAAGGTACCGCCTCAGCCCACGTTCTCAAGACGCAGGCTGACTGTCTTCCACCTCAGTTCTCCATACCCCCAAAGTATAAATCCTCAATACTAGAACCATGTTGAGCCCAAGGCCAAATATCTGGTTGCCACTCCCGTCTTCTTCTTCTCAGAGGCCCTCATAGGAGGCAAAGGTACGACCCGTGTGCCAGCTCGGCCTTGCATACCTACCTAGATAGACCTAGGACATGAGGCTGGCGCCCCCTAATCGCGGGATGTCTATGCCGCCGGTGGTCAGGACTTGCGGGCAGTGCGTGCCCAGCTCAACACGGTAGTTTATGGCGGCTCTGCTATACATACATACATACATACATATATCTCATCAGTCAAAAATAACATAGGTGATTAATCCATGGTTTTCCCCTTCCTGGATAGAATGTTTAGCTAACGTCGGCGCACTACCTAGGTATTCTCAGGTTTAGTACATACCTAAGGTAACAAACCAAGTACGTAGGTATGTAGCCATGTATAGGGCACGGTCGTAAAAAAGTCACCTGAAAGGTTTACGGTGGGTGCCTAGGTTAGTTATTTGATTTATACTAGTTGTTCCTAGATCTCGGTTGGGCGTGGCAACTGGGGATCACGTATATCTACCTACTTAGTACTTATCTAAACCCTAAATGCAGCTTTGCGCCGCGGCCCTTGAGACCCGGGATTAGGATCAACAAGGGCTTACTTTGGTATAAGGTAGTTTAATATATCGAGCTGGAAAGATAAAGGTTTGGGTCATCGTTCCTAAAGTCTATTCTCATCTTAAAAGCCATTATTACCAACATTACATAATAAGGTTGCAAGTCTCGCCATTGTAAGGCAGAGAATCCTACACAGACCGCATTTATCAAGGTATAAAGTACAAAAGATTTGATGTTATACTCTATCATTGCATCCACAGCGGGCACTACCCGTTGTGATGCTCTCTACCTGAGACAAATCGTCCACCGAACGCCGTATACGCCAAGCCCTATGCTCCCTTCGCGTACTGTGCCTTTTTTTTTGCAATCAACTTGTGTACTTTACAAACTACATGCCCTGTTAGGGGGTCAAGATCATAAATGCCCCACGGATCAGCTTGTGGTCGGAGGCGCTCTTATTGGGCATCGCGAGGGAGCCGTTGGACGGAAGAGACACAAGGGTGCCTCTATTCCATATTCACACCGGTGCGATCATATTGTCCTACGACTCATCTTCGGTGTCGGTGTTAGTCTCGCTAGTATCATCCTCCTCTTCCTCTGTACCGCTCTCATCGTCAGATTCTTCCTCCTGTCGCTTCCTTGATTTTGTTGCATCAGGGATACTACCACCCTTAAGCGCGTTCATCTGTCCAGCAATCGAATCTGATATAGGCATTAGTATAGATCTAACATCTATCAGATATGGAGACTTACCCTCTTCTGGCTCACTAATCTCATCCTCTGCAGCCATCTGCGCTGCTTTGCTAGCCTCTTCGACCGAGAGAGTGACCTCCATCTTAGTGTCGAAGCCAATATAACTATCACATACAAGGTGCATGACGAATGTGTATTTACCAGCCTGGGGAGGCGCGGCAAATTGTGCTTTCAAGGTTTGCACATGGTATGTGGGCTTACCATCGTCGGTGAATATCGGCTTGTCGAAGGTCGTAAATGTGAACGGTGGGACTGCCATCTTGCCCTGTTTACTGTCGGACAAGAAGACATGCCATCTCGGCGAATAGTCCCGGGCATAATAAGGGGCGAATGCCAGTGGCGGTGAGATAGGCTTAGGGTTCTCCTTCTTAATCACCTTACCACTAGCATCTTTGATCACCTTCTTTCGCCCTAGCATCGCATCGAGATCGTCTTCAGCAGGGTCCACATCCTCAAGATCAAGCTCATCGATTTCGGGAACGTCTGTGCTTCCTGGAGGGATGAATCGGCCTTTAACCACGAAAGTCACCAAGGATGATGGAATAATGAATCGTTCGCCTGTAACCTTAAAGAATACCTTCGCAACTCTGAAGTAAGGAAGCTGACGGGCGACACTAACTGCCGTCTGGTATTGTTCCTCATTCAGAAGCCCCTTCCCGACTGCAAGACTTCGGCGTTCAGAGTCAGGCAGGTCCATAAACTGTTGGAGGGTGAGGTGCGTCTTTGAATCGCCCTCGACGGCCTTGACGACAGCTGGGGTGAAGTGAGGAAGTTGGAAAAGTGGAGACGCGTTGGGTGCGACGGCTTGGATAAGTCTTTGACTGGTAAAGAATGAAGACAGGAGAGGGGTCGTATTGCCATAGGCAAGCGAAATAGCAGTGAAGGAACGGCAGAGGGACTGTGCGATAGGCCCAACCACGTACTTGGCGCTGTTCAAAGCTGGATCATCCAACTCTACACGGCCAAGGTACGCCCACAGGAGAGCAAGAACCTTTCGCCTCACTCCGCTTTCGAGGTCTTCTAGCTTTTCCTTGTCCTTGACAGCTAGGCCGCCAGCATAGGTGGTAACCTGGCCATCGGCCAAGATTCTCGATTCAATTTTAGCAAGTCCAGATTCGGCCTTATCTCCCTTAAGAGCATCTCGGAATTCCTTGCCGGTGCTCAGGGCAGTGATAAGATCCCCTGGGTCGATGTTGTCGGAGTACTCGCGGAATAGATTGTTGGCGCTTTCGACCTGGACTCCCTCTTTCGTCATGCGTTGAGTGCCGTACCACCATGATCCTACATAGTAGGGGAGTAGAACTCCAAGGAGCAAGGCATATACCAACACGACGTATTTCCCGTTTCCATCCGATACGATAAACTTGGGAAGGGCGATGCCAACGCTGAACCCTTGCTTGCCGTCGGGGTGTCCATACTGAATGTAGTTGTTCCGGACCTCCTCGTCGGTGAGCGCCTGGTACGCCTTGGTGAGCTCAACCCACTTGTCATTCAGTGACTCGGCAGTCTCGTTCTTGGCCGGGTCCGGTCGAATCTTATCAGGGTGAAACTTGACACCAAGTTTCCTGTAGTGGGATTTGATCTGCTTCTCGGTGGCTGACTGTAGAGAAAGTCACATTAGTAATTATCCTCAGGCGACTGCGCAATTTCTCCTTACGCACCTCAGATATTCCTAGGATGTCGTAGGGATTCCACAGCTTGGCTACCGTGCGTTGGGTGGTGAGGATGAGGTATATCATGCCAGCCATGGTTGCCCATCCTATCAGTACGACGATTGCGCGCTTGATCTTGCGCTGTCTTCGCTTTTGCGCAGCACGTTGCGCCTGTACCAGGTCGGCATGTTCAGTCTTGTACGAAGTCTGAATGCGGGGTGCCAGGGCTTCAGCATCTGTCGAGGGTGCAAGGAGACTGTAGGTCAAGGGCAGGGTGATGATTGTAGACAAGGTGAAGATGAAGAACGGGTAGAATTGGCCCTGCTCGTCGTAAGAGTAGTCTGAACTCATGGTGCAGACGTGCCCTACAACAGGGTCTTCCTAAATAATTGGGTTCGCAGAATGCGTGCTAGATGATGGGAAAACGGTCGTCGACGAAAGAAGGAGAAAACCCGGTCGGGTTGAATAGGCTTTTAAATTTAGCACACGCTGAAGCAAGCTGTTCAGAGGGCTGCACATGGATGGATGAATCGTGGCCTTCTAATAAATGGATGAATGGCAACAGGTAGAATTCCCGTCTTTATCGATAACAACAATGTGGCTGGCTTATCCAATGTGGCTTACATGTACGTACTTTAATATGGGTCTACCACCATACCTAGGTACCTACGTACAAGGTATGTAGGTATGTACTTGTGTCGTTCAAAGTGAATGGCACCTACCTTACGTAGGTAGTTATTTTTAAGAAAACGCATTTAGGTATTGTCTAGTACGGATCTACTTACAGATAGGCTACCTAATTTACACGTTTTGTTGTTGATTAGGTAGTCTTGTAATTTGGTAACGTATTCAACATCGTCGCTTATGTGATCTGCTACTATACTATAATCCAGCATGCTGATCAAGTTCTACAGTGCAGGTATATACAACCTCGGAACCGCCATACCCTGCGCAGCCAGAACCTGTCTCCAGCATCAAATTGTCTCTATCTTTCTATTATAGGCAAATAAATCGTTTTACGCCGTATTCCTACGGCGAAACTGCTTTTAAACGCATCACCTTCAGATTCAGATGAAGGGCATCAGCGTCCCAACCCTCTTCTTGTAATCGGCGTATTCCTCTTCGAAGAAGCGGCCGAGCAACGTCTCTTCGTGTTTTATTCTTGCCGAGAAGAACTTCCACAGCACGATTGTGTAGGCGACAAAGCAGATCGGATTTCCGAGTACTATCTGGGTACCCACCCCCCAGTAGAAAAAGCCGAAGTACGCCGGGTGTCGCATGAGCGAATAGAGACCGGTAGTTATGAGGACGTGGGTGTCCTTCTTCCGATGTTGAATAGTATGATTGAAGGACTGGCCTGCCTGAGCCATGGCTGCACTGCGAACAAACTGCCCGACGAATACCAATATGAACCCTAGGAGCAGAAGGACGTGGCCACTATAAAACGGTGCCCACGAGCGGGTCGGAAATAGGAGCTTCGTCAACAGGCACTCAAGTGATGCAGACACGTGGGCGATCGCATAGGCCGGCCAGTTCGCCGTGAGAAGAAAGGAGCCGATATTGGCGACGGGAGTGTTGTATTTCGCCGTCGTCCAGAACTCCAAAAAGTGGAAAGTCGATAGCGCTCCAATAAAAAACGGCAGGCGCCACAAGGGAGAAGAGGTGAGAAGGAGGGTTAGAACCATAGACGTAACGGATAAAGCGAGAGCGATGCCGAGGCAGAAGGACCGAAGCGCGATACCCTCGAGGGACTTTGCCTGGCCAGGAAAGTAGGGCTTGTCAGGCGATACCCGAGCGCTCTGGACAATGGGACTATGAATCGGAAGCTCGTTAGCACTTTTGTCTGTTGCGCCAGTGCTGGTGAAGTCAAGATGCGCCAGCGAGGGACGACGACGGCTACGGGAGCCGGTCGCCCACGACGCGGACTCTTCATGCTCCTGCAGAGAGGCAAGAGGCGAGTTTGGTGGCATGTTCAGCAGTTAAGAGGCCGTATGCGTAGAATAAAGGCGCTAGAGGAGCGTTGACTGGACGAGGTCACAAGAATGGAGATGCCCGTGATTGAAGGAGCGCAGTTTATCTTGCAGGGAAAGCTAGCACCAGGAGGATGATAGAAAGAGACATACCTATCCGGCGGAGACTCCATTGTTCCCCCAATTTTTTGTTATATCAAATGCTCTGTGTACTTAGGGAACAAAGACAAAGAAGTCCGATGACTGTCCCCCATGGTTCGTACTACCTATGTCGAGGCGCAAAATGTGTTGGGGGTTTGGTTGTTTTGTCCTGTTTTAGAGTGACGAAATGGGACCTAAGCTAGACTTCTGGACCCTTGAAATCCCCAGGCGGTAAGCGGTGGCAGAGACGAAATACCCTTGAAAGGCTAACAAGAGAGTCCCCGCCTACCGGTAGCTAACCTACCTGTGATCTCTAGCGTCTACCTACTGCTCGGGTACGTAGTCGTAGGTACTTACAGATACCTACCTTACACTGGAACAAAATAGACTCAACCTTAAGTTGTACAGCAACCTACCTACATACCTGTCAGTGGAGATAAAACCGGCACGGTAACTCTGCCGTAGCAACCGACCCGTTCTCCACCAAACTCGCGAGTAGATGTGATTCATGGCTACGTTGGCAACCCATGACTCCATTGGATTAGCTGGGGGAGCACAATGGCTGGATGGAATCTGAGGTATGTTAGTTCCGACAGTAGCTCCGCCTAGACCTACATGGTGGGGGTCCCATCTGTAAGACAGAGGTAGTGTAGTATAAATGCATAGTAAACCCAAAGTAGGTAATATCGTAATTAAGTCGCTGCCTATACAAGTGATAATTTTCACAGCCTTCACTGCATCCTTTCTTCTTGAAGTACTTAGGTAGATTTAAATAGTGCTTAAACAGTGAGGTCGCATAAATTTTTAGATTTATATTATCAGCAGCCAACAGTCGAAATGGTTCTACGATCAGTTCACCCAACCGAGAACAGGCGACGCATGGAGAACGGGGAGCTCTATTTTTGCTTCACTCCTGACCTTATAGCTGATCGCCAAAGATGCCGGCAAGCATATGTCGAGTTCAACAATGCTGGAAACAGCGCCGAAAGTGTCCCCAGACGCCGACTGGTAGAGCTGTTTCAAAGGTGGGAACCCGATATCCATCTAGCCTATCTTCACATTTACGTCTGACGTTTATCGTATAGGATTCTAAATGACACAACACCTCTCCCTCCACCGGCGCCCACGTCTACGGAAGACGAGGACTTATTCGCGGACTGGGTTTGGTGCGACGGCCCCATAAAGATGGATTATGGATACAACGTCAAGTATTTAAGGCTCTCCCCTAAGCTCCACTGTTAGCGAATACTAAAGATCGCAGGTTCGGGAAGAACTGTTACGTGAACTGCAATTCAACCTGGGTTGACACAAGCCTCATAACTGTGGGCGCTCGAACTCTCATTGGCCCCAACTGCTCCTTCTACTCTGGCACCCATCCTACGGACCCCAGGGTCCGCAATGGAACAAACGGCCCTGAAAACGGGGCCCCGATCACGATTGGTGAAGACTGCTGGTTTGGTGGGAATTGTATCGTTCTTCCCGGCGTGACTATCGGTCGAGGTTGTACCATCGGCGCCGGAAGTGTGGTAACCAAAGATATACCCCCCTTCATGGTCGCATGTGGCAATCCAGCAAGAGTTTTAAGACCAATTCGAGAGGTGCCTCCCGAGGAGCTACCGCCGGGATATGTAGCACCGGCAGACATCCCTACCTCCGAAGCAGTATAAAAAGCTTCATAGACCTCCCTGAATAGTGAAGGATGAGACAATAAGAATCAAGACATTAATCCAGCCCCAGATAAAGGGTATCCATGTCGATATCTCGTAGCATCCTGCAATGTAGACGGCACCGAGGCTGAAGACGTAAGTTAGCATCCGAGAAACTCGAAGCTGGGGGGAGGTTGCGCACATTGCCCCGACAATACTCCCAGCAACTAAGGCCTCAACTCCTGCTATGGCAAAGTAGATTATCGGGACTGCCACGAGATACTTCCATACCGATCTCCGCTTCCCGACTTGCATTAACAGGGCGACTCCGGTGGCGCCTAGGTGGAAGAGAGCATAGAGGATGAGTGTCCAGAGCAGAGTGAAGCGCCATGAGTCAAAGATAGAATATAGGGCGCAGTCTGTGGACTCGGGCGGCCAGCAGAGGGATGGGAAGCTGGGGCTGCGGTAGCCGTCAGGGGGGTAATCTTGACAGTTATCGCTGCATGGGGCAGGGGTTAGTTTGTCCAGGTTTATTCAAACTCGACTTAGACGGCCGATGTTAGGAGTTTTCAATGACATACGGTCGGGTGGCCATCTGGCCTCCAATACTCAGGATGGCCGATTAGCTTAGGTAGGTAGCTATAGCCAACTTGTAGCAGGTGAAGGTGTTTAAGTGTGTATATAGATGTATATGCGAAGAGCAGCCACTGGTAGGTAGGTAATTTATTAATTGACAGGCGTCAGGGAAGCTTGGGCACAGTATTACATAAGTAGCCTAACCCCCCTAAGTTAATGCTAGGTACTTAGCGGCCGACCGGGGTCCGGGTTGGAGAAGCTTGGACGTGTTGGAGCTTGAGGTCCTGCACGTCGTAAAGAGTGGGTACTCAAGTACCTGTAGCAGGTTTCATTCGTGGTTCGTGCCGCGGCAAAACTGCAGCCCAATCCGCCATCAACATCCCATCTTTCTCTTCACCTTACATCCTCAACGGGCACCGGTGGACAGTCGAGCTAATCGCGATTGCAGAACTGTCGATTTGATCGGCATTGCCTCCCAGGTCCTTGCAAACAATGGTCTAAAAGGGTGGCATTGTCCGTGGTATTGAACGCTAGGGTTCTTCTGGGAATAGGAAAATGCCTGCCGACCGCTTGTTGACGACGGTCCTGCGGGCCTACCACGACCCATCCAACCCGGCCGAGACCGATAACATCTTCGCCTCGACTAATGCCCTCCTGACGAACCTGAACAACCCTCTCAACCTGTCGCTCCTTACGTCGCATTTCCTGACGGCCCGCGCAATATGGCAGGTCCCCGACGGCTTGCGCACTTGTCTGCGTGTCATGAGCATCTACAACACCGCCGCCATCCGTGTGCGCAAAAACGAGCTAGACAATGCGAAACTCCCCGCCGGGCAGCTCCCGGTCGGGAGCCGTGTCCGTGCCGATGAATGGGCACGTGCTATCGCGAAAGGCTTGGATGAGAGGTCCAATAGATGGCAGCATGTACTGGTCCTAACCGGTGTCCTCATGGGCATGGAAGGCGAGCAGAGAAGGTCTTTATCCTGGACCTTACGCTCGACTGTAGAACATGCTGTTGCTACGGCTTCCAACTTGGCATTGCAAGATCCAATACGCGCCGGCCCATTGGGCAAAGGTGCTGTCGTCCTCGCCTTGACATATGCGTTCCCGCTACTATCCGAGTCGTCTAAACAAACGCTGAACTACAATCTACTACTACCAGCTATTACGGAAGCAATGTTCGGTGATGAAGGATTTCAGTACGGTGATTTCATCTTAACCATCACTGGCGACGTGGCACCAGAAAGAAATATCACCTGGCGTCCAAATGCGCCGTCCGTTACCAGGCTTCAAACGTTGGAGTCTCGGCCCCTCTCGCAGAACATGGGCCCCTTATCGCGGCTCGCCGGTTTCGCTATCCAACATGCCACAGAATCTGACATTGTTCTCCAAGCCCAAGATGAGTTATTGGCCTTCACGACCGGCCTATTGGACAAATGGGAACACTGCCCACTTTCAAGCATTGATCTATCAGTTGAAGCTAGGATTCTTTCGTCCGAGATACGTCAGGGGCCCTGGCCAATGCTCTGGCAGCTATTCAAGAAGATCATGTACACAGTCGTGGCAACACTACAGCCCCTCGTGGGCCGGTCTCTGCTTGACCTGAATCTACGAAACGACATGGTCGCCCCCTCAGTCGCTCTAAAATCGTTACGCATACTACGCAATCTGTCTTTCATATCCACACGTCAAGGTGCCGGTACCTTTCAGGTCTATACTTTCACTTATCTTACTTCGCTTGACATTATTACAAGATACCCTGACGCCTGTATTGCCTTCCTGCAAGAAATCAACGTCCCGCTCCCTCAGACGAATAGTATACCGTCCCCCGTACACCAGGCCCTTACGCTCTTCTACCTTAATACCGCCGAGCACCTTCCGCTCTCCCTACCCACGCCAGCCTGTGAGGACTTGATCGTCACGCCCGCGACCGCACTCATATCACCTAACTCTTGGCTCACATTGCCCGGAAATACCAACCCCCCATCAGCCCTGACGCTCGAGCTCTTCGAGACGGCGCACTCCTGCGTGCTCGCCGTACTCTCGTGCCCACAGCATGGCCGCCTAACAGTCTCGCTAATCCCTTTCTATGTTGATGCGTTGCTAGCCTCGTTCCCTTCGCGCATTTCCCCGCGCCAGTTCCGCCTCGCCTTCCGCACAGTTATGCAGATCGTAAGCCCGCCCTTCCCCATCGCATCGACTCATCCAGAGCTCTCCGAGACCCTGCTTGAAATGCTGCAGTACCACGCCGTCGAGGGAGGCGCCTCCACGCACCCACTCCCGCAGGGAGGCGCTATCGCCGCAACCGCTGGTGGTGGTTCAAACGGTCTTCAGTCTCAGCCTCGTGTTCAGACGGAAGAGGAGCAGCAACCTATCTCAGAACAAACCACCCTCGTCCTTGCCCTTATCGACGCTCTGCCCTATCTCCCGCTACACATCCTGGAAGAGTGGCTCTCGCGCACGGCCGAGACCTTGAACGCTATACCCGACACTCGCATGCGCGACCTCGCGCGCCGGCGGTTCTGGGACGTCCTCGTCAGCGGCGAGATGGACGTCGAACGCGCGGCCTTGGGCGTGGCGTGGTGGGGAACAAACGGCGGCCGCGAGATGGTCATGCTGGGTCACGGTCGCAGGCCCGGCGGCGGCAGTGGTCGGGCGAAGCGGAGAATCAAAGAAGGGACGGGGTTCGGGGGCGGGGATAGGGTTATCGAGGGGAGGCATGGGGGCGGGGAGAGGAGCGACGAGGGGTTCATGATGAGCGGTGCGCTTACCACACAGCAGGGGGGTGGAGAGAGAGAGGTGAGGAGCGAGAGCAAGTTATAAGACGAGGCCGAGGTACGTAAGAACCTATTAGAGAGATAGATAGTACGCGGGGGAGAGGGGCGCGGGGGGCTCATGAGAGTAATGAGATAATGACGAAGGAAACCGGGAGACAAGGACGAACAAAAAAAAACTATGTGTTTCTTGAGTTGTTGAAGGGGAAAATGGGGGGATATGATACCGGACTTGGGTTTGTTTTTTGAAGTATTGGAAAATAATTCAACCTACAATGTATATGTTTGATATGTTATATATACAAGTAAATTTAGTGAAATAAAAAGATATTTATATAAAGTATGAATATTATGAAGGCAAATTAAATCAGGGGCTTAAAAGGGAAAGGTGAAAACGATAAAACAAAATGTTAAATAACCCAAGAGGAAGTTAGTATTACGAATTAAGGACAACGAACATTATACGCACCTATACATATAAACAAATATATGTGTCTATAATGTTATACTCCCAATACCAAATTCAAGTCCCTTATACCATATGCCACATACCACATATCACATACCACCCCAATTCAACACAGACATCACATCACATCACATCACAATCACCAAATCCAACCAGTATCAACACCAACGCAAAGCGTCTATTTCTCTTTTCACCGAGACACCACCCGGCCTACCCCTTAATATTTATATACACTCACTCACTTAGGACCTATCAATAAAGGTATTACTCTTTACCTGTTCCCGGCCCTTGACTCCCTTCCCCTCCTCAATATTGTGGTTTCCTATACTTTCCTATTGCGAAAGCTCAGGGGAAAAAAAAGAAACCAGTACCATCTATTTCCATGTCCGCCAAAAACCAAGTTTCGTTTAATGACCTGACCCGACTTCCCTAATACCAGACATTGTTTGTTGTTCAAAGTCATTCAAAGTCCATAGTTACCAAATGCCAATCCCGTGATATCTCATCAGAGCCGTCGAAGGCAAAAGAGGAAAAAGAGAAAAGGGGCAAAGAGACGCCCGACTATAACCTACGCCAACCTATGCAATAACCGAATCATTTATTTTCTTCCAGGCACTGAGCCTTCAATGTGTTTAAGGAGAGAAGGTTAAGACCGCGTCATGCCCTTCAATGTACGTCCGAGGTGAAGGCGTTGCTGAGGCCTAGCAGCGTCATACCGAGGAACGCGAACAGAATGCTCAAGTTCTGGTTGTGATTCAGGCTCAGGCTCTCGACGAATAGTTGCAGGGCGACGCTAGCCATGATGCCCGCCGTTACAGCGAACAAGCAGCCGTAAGCCACATCATCGGGCGTCATGTGCGTGTGCTGCGCGAGCTTAAAGTAGAGCACGGCGATGCCGGCGCCGAGTGGCTGGCTCAGACCGCCCAGGAAGAAGGACCAGAGGATGGCACGCGCGCGGCTGTTCAGCGCCATGTACAGCGGCAGTGCTAGAGAAAATCCCTCCGAGATGTTGTGTACGAAGAGCGCGAGGAAGACGTTAAAGCCGAGTGACGGGTTCGCGTGGTTCGTGGCGTACGTGATAAAACCCTCGGGGAATTTGTGCAGGGCAATGGCCACAGACGTCTGGAGGCCAATCGACAGGAATGCGTTTTTGGCGACGTGGTGATGATGCTGCGCCTCGATATCCTCGGAATGGGCAGAATCACACTCGTGGTCCTGGTCCTGGTCCTGGTCCTGGTCGGGATCGCGCGAGTGCGCCCGGCTCCTCTGGTGCCTCGGACTTACTGGAGACATTGTATGATCGTCATCATCCTCTACCACCCTCTCTATACACGGCTCGGCAAAACCTGTAGTGGTTCGAAGCAAGGTGGGCACTCGGGGGGAAATACCAGATCGACTGGTAAGATGCTTGAAACATTCTTGGCCACACGGGTCCGAATATCCGTAACAAGGTCCGGCCTCGTCACAGTTGGACTTGGTGTCCTTTACGAAGGACATGACCCTCTTTTGTACCTGAATCATCGAAGGTCTCCTTTCCGACGTTGCAGTCCAGCTGCGAGCGCCGTGAACATGGGCTGGGCTCTCGCTCCCAGCCGTGTCTGCTCTCTTGAGCTTATAGGTGCTCCGTTTGCGCGACGCAATGTCGCCAGGCAATAAAGGAGTCGATTCGGTAGCATGTCCGTTGTCGTCAGCATGTGGCTTCGAGCCTTCTGGATGTATAGAGACCGAGACCGATGTGTGGCGTCTATCGGTGCTTCGGGGGCGGGATGATTGCCTGCCGCTTGTGTGAGAGTGGATGTCGAGGGCATGCTCGTCGTGGCTGTGGTCACAGTCGACGACATGCGACGGTAGTAATTGATGAAATAGTCTCGAAAGTATTTGTATTCCAACGAAGCCACCGACAAAACAAGCCATGAGGATGAAGCCAGCCGACTGTTCCCCAAACCCACCCTTCTTAAGGTACTCTTTCGATTCGGGTAACATGTTGTACAGCGACATAAACAGCTAGACTTCTTGGTTAGAAGGCCCGGCACATGGCCAGCTGCAAGGGTCTCTCGCGATGATATTATGCAGGCTTACCATAACGCCGAAGCTCAAGCTCAGCGAGCAGGCCAGGAAGGTATTGCTATCCTGGATGCGAAAGTTACGTTTACCAGGAAACAGGCGCACGACGACATCGACGCATATGATGGAGGCACCCAGAACACAAGCTGCGATGGCGCAAGTCAGCGAATCAGGCGTACAGTCGCAAAGCGCATGTGGTCGAGGTCACCCACCAATACCGCTTACAATGCACATGATCCACCCCCTCAGGTCGTTGTCCCTCTCCGTGGGCGCCATGATACCGTCTTGTGCCTGCAGTAGGCCGCCCACCGTCGCACTTCTTTTATTAACGAGCGACTTGTCTAGGAGAACATGAGGGGTTCGTTCGCGATCGTCGCTCGATGCGGAAGGGGGGAGTTTGGAATTTAAGTAGGATCTCGGGTTCGAAGGCGGACGGGCTAAGTTACGCTTTCGGGGAAAGACAAAGACAAGCCTCGATGATGCAGGGAAAAGCCAGAGGAATTGTAGACGATAACAAAATGGAACTCGGGATATTTAATATATTCAGGGTGGTTTTGCTTTCTTTTCTTTTCTTTCCTTCCGTGGATCAAGTTTTAACGACAGACGGGAAAGCTCTAGGTATTGAATGAAGATAGGCTGCTGATGCTTAGTGGGCAGCTGAGGCGGATGGCGGCAGGGAATGGAATGGATTGTTTTATGGTGGATGGTGATTTGACGACTAACTGCCTATGATGCTTGCCAAGAACATGCAGCTCCGGGTACCTTGACGGCCAGGCTTGACCGGAATAACTTGTAACGCCGGCCAGTACCTAGAAAATACCTTCACTTCGGTGGTTGATATGTGGAGTCGCAGAGTACACAGCGGTACCTGCCTACTAGACACATGGCCCTCAGGGTCCCCGCCATTGTTTGTCAGTCCCCGTCAATTCGCATTAGGTACGGGCTGAGGTCCTCTTCCAGTTCATGTTTGACAACACATTTGACGCAGCTTCGGTGGGAACTTATAGAAAATGGCCCCCACGGTGCACTAGAGTCTAAAGATGAATTCTATGCTGCGATCTGAAACCTGCCACCTTTTTATGAACGTGCGCTTTTACGTTACTGCCAGCACGGTACATCATACCACTTTGGCATTGTTCAGAGGCTGAATTGGTCGCGAACCATGACAACCCTACCAACTCTTATATAAGCATCGTTATAACATCAGCTATTTAAGCGAACAACAAATGATGCGAGTCGAGTCCTTCGACACTACCTGCTAGGTTCACCTTGCCAGCCTACCTCTTATATGTGGCATGAAATATCGACCTAATCTCGGTGACTATGTAGTCATTGTCGGTGAGGTAGGGATCTGTTCACTGCGCCACTGCGGCCGTACGTATTGTAGTCACTGACTTGATCACGAGCAGTTTATTAATCATCCTGTCTCAAGGCTGACTATCTTCACCTACTTATACGTGACACTTACACCTAGGTATCTACCTACACCTTCGAGCTGTATGGCTTGGATGGGCGGTGAGGCGGTGTGGAAAATACCACTACATAACGAATACCACCACGTCCAACGTTGTAGCCAACGGATACGCGACTACCTATCTCAGCCAAAGGTCCTTGAACTACCGTCGGCAAGGGCATGCCGCGGGTAGGGCTCATTAGGGCTCGTTATAAGCACTACCCCTGTCAGAAACAAGTCCAGACCGGTCAAGTAGGTAAGCTTACCTACCCAGGTAGGATGACGCCCCTCTCTTTATTAGGGAGTCTTTATTATTTCGTACTTCTTCAGCCTACCCATCTTTTCTCCGCCTTCTTTTTCTTCTCTATGTATTGCTTCTTATGTTGCCCTGTCTCTCTTTATTCTGTTTCGAGTGCTTGTGGCCGTTCGTATCTTGTCCTTCTAAGAAGCTCGAAGAAACGGATCCCCAACCATGGTACGATAACCAGGGACCAACGTGCTCTCATTTGCAGACTCCCATGTTATACTTGGGCCTATAGCCCAGGGTTGCTACCGTAGTTAGTGCTGATTGGTCAATCCCCACTACCAAAGCATATGGGTCACATTCGCGAACCAGACATGCCACGCGAGAGGGATGCACCTGTCCAGCCGCCATTCCCGCTCCTTGGGCTTGGGCTTGGTTATTGCATATCGTGAAACTCGAGAGCCAATATGCTAAGTTATACAAGAGAGCTCAGGCTCCTTTTCTCCGGCACTTTGTCGCTGGGTCGACCGTGCTGGACGAGGACAATAAGAGCTATAGGTAGCTACACTAAAGATAGTTATACACGATAAGGTAAGCCCAGCTCTTCATGTTCTTTTGAAACATTCCAAATGGACTTCAGCATCGCTGCCACGAAGCTTACAAAGCCATATGGGCAGAGGATCCGTAATTTAAACCTCTGCCTATCTTGACAACTCGATCGAGACTCCGCATTGTTAATATGTCGGTCCGATCGTCTGGACCGCACCGGGATGACATATTTGCGACTAGGGGGGGGTGACAAGGTGCTCGGATAAGTAAAAGACTATGGGTATCGCTCTGGGTTTTTGACAATCACCGCTTTCAAGCTCGATTTTCTTCCCTGAACAATGCTTTTGTCAGACTTCAACATGCCAAACCTTGTTGACTAATGCAAATCGACGATGAACACTACCCTCAACTCATCGCCTCGATCAATGGTGGACGCAGATGTATTCTTCAAGTCATAAGCCTATACTCAAATCAATATTAGTCCGACTTCTAGAATCTGCACAGGGTCCCGGCCGTGCCGACTCGGCCATGGGAGACATCAACAACCACCGTGATCCTACCCTCATGCTCAATGTCTCCTCTTGGGCCTTAACCAGTCTGGCCATTGTGTTTCTGGGATTGCGACTCTGGTGTAGGCTTTTTCGACATAAGGGGCTCTGGTGGGATGACGGTCTCCTCATAGCCTCGTTGGTGAGTTGTCGCAAACCGCCTATTGATTTAGCTTGAGACGTTAGACAGTCACTAATCCCGGTTGAAAAGGTCGCTCTCATGGTCGCAAGCAGCTCCCACAGTGCCATGTTGGCAGCTGGGTACGGACGAGCCCCCTTCGCAAAGGGCCTGCCGGTCACCTTCCTCGAGATCGCATTCAGCAGCGCGGCCGTCTCGACTGCCTGGAGCAAAACGGCCTTCGCCATAACGCTTCTGAGTATCGCGAAAACCCGGACAATGAAGGTATTCCTGTGGACGTCAATTCTTAGCCTCAATGTTATCTGCTACCTGTTTGCTGTTGGTTTCTGGTCTAAGACTTGCGAGTCGGCTGGCAGCGAGGGGTTTGCAAGCGCCGTTCTTCCTGGCCCTTGTTGGTCGGCTTTCTCGTTTGTGCTTGTTATGTACATACAGGCTGGTGGGTGTCCCGAGAGTCCCTGTCGACTAGAATTATGCTAATGATGATAAACGCCGGCAGCCTTCTCAGCGGCTATGGATCTCGCCCTCGCGTTCATCCCTTGGCCCATCATTTGGAGGACCCAGCTTCAGATGCAAGAAAAGATAGGCCTGTGCATATCAATGAGCCTTGGGGTACAGTAAGTGATTCCCTTTGAGTCAGACGGTGGAGTGTATAACCTGCTCGCTGTACAAGTACTAACATAATCGCATCGTGTAGGGCTTGTATCGCTGTCATACTCCGTGTGCTCTTCGTGGAGCAATTACGAACTCACAGTGCTGATATGACCTGTAAGTTGGCCATAATAACTAATCTGTCTTCCAGAAGAAAACTATGTTGCTAATGGTTTTCCTATAGGGTACACGGGCAAGATCTGTGTCACGAACATAGCAGAGCCATGTGCGACGATTGTCGCTCAATCGATTCCCGTATTTCGAACACTGTTCCAGGGAGGAAGGACGGACGAGCGCATTACGACGGGCACGACGGCAGAGCCACCCGGGTCGTCACAAGTACCACGATCGAGTAATCAGTCGGGGGAAGACCCGTTCGGGTTTATCAACGAGGACGGGGCGGATATACATCTCCGCCTAATTAAACGTCCAGACGGTCGTATCGTGCTGGCTAACGATGGCGAACCTCAAATAGAAAGACATGCCTCTTAGCATGCGGTTTACTTTTAAGCTATTGCATATAGTAACGATATCCCAGGAATTACGATACGTAATGACAACTTTGTTTTCTTCACTTCAAGTACAGTACAGTACATTAGTTGATAATCAATACTGGAATAATAAGTCGTACGTATACTATGTAAGAAGAAGCTACACACATAGCTATCTAACATAATGCTTATTATGAGTTGGGAGGTTACGATGAGCAAGTATATGCTGCGTACCTATGAATAAGTGGTATCTTCACATGGCATAAATAGAGAGAAAAACCATGTGACTTAGAACATGTGGTATATGGCACTAGACAGGGTGAGCTCAAAGTACGTCATATATATTAAGGCTAGCAATCTCAGGCGCATACCTATTATTGAAAATATCACGGGATCTATATATAGGTACCTACCTCATACTAAGACAGAAACTGAGCCCCTTACATAAGGTAGGTTACCTGCCTACATACATGATAAAAATACAGTGACAGCTGCTAGCACACGTCCGCCAATTACAGACAGATGGAACTACTAAATTGGAAAACACCAATGATAACCCCTGTCGACGTTTGCATGCACCACAGTTGGGGCCGTACCTTGCAGATTGTAGCTTAGCGTGCCCCCCCCCCTACTACCCCATCTAAAATCCACAGCCCTGTCCTCGAGGCTGAAGTCTCAGAAAATTTCCACCGTTTGAAGATGTGAGACAATCTACCACACCCACCATCTCAACCAAATCTACACACCACCACGAGGGCGAACCCCCCGCACCGCCCTGCATGCCTCGTGAGCCGCATCGTCTCTCGTACTCCCCCTGCGCCTGACTGCATACCTCACTCACTTAATTGTCCTCCTGTCCCTCGTCTTTCGTCCGACGGACCTTTTCTTCCTACTCACCCCGCCTGTTCCTGCGCCTGTTCTGGGGATATAAAAAGCCAACCCGCAGCGACGCAGCCGGCCTCTTGAAGAGGTGGATCTAGCCCACCATGTCCAAAAGCACACTTGCAATCATAGCCGCGGCGAGCGCAGGAGCCGGAGCCGCCGTCACAGCAGCAATGTACTCGTTACGATCGCAAACGCCGCCCGAGCACAAGCTCGACAGGACTATATCTACAACCACCACCACCGCTACTACCGGGAGCTCGACAGCGCCCATACCCATACCCTCGAAGCAGATATTTACGCCCCCGAACCAGCAACAAACTGGCCTCTCGACCTCGGCCCCCGCCGCCGTGGGCTTGAAGCCCTCACCCGTCGACCCCGCGGGTCTCTTCGAATACGGCTTCCCAGGCCCCGTATCCGACATCGCGACGCGGCAGGCCCTCATATCCTCGTTCGACCGGCGCACGCGCAACCCGCACTGGGTGGTCGAGCACATAACGGCGGCGTCGCTGGCGCTGCGCGACGGGGACCGGAAGCACAGCGTCTTCCTCGAGGACGAGGCCGTGCCGGCGCAGTTCCGGGCCAAGCTCAAGGACTACTTCCGCTCGGGCTACGACCGGGGCCACCAGGTGCCCGCCGCCGACGCGCGCTGGGCGCAGGGCGCCATGGACGAGACCTTCTACCTGACCAACATGTGCCCGCAGGTCGGCGAGGGCTTCAACCGGGACTACTGGGCGCACGTCGAGGACTTTTGCCGGCGGCTGACGACGCGGTACCCGAGCGTGCGCATCGTCACGGGCCCCCTGTACCTGCCCAAGCGCGACCCGGCCGACAACAAGTGGTACGTCCGGTACGAGGTGATCGGCAACCCGCCGTCGGTCGCGGTGCCGACGCACTTCTACAAGGTCATCTTCGCCGAGGACGGCTCCTCGGCGACGGGCGGCGACGTGGCCATCGGCGCCTTCGTCCTGCCCAACGCCCCCATCCCCAACGAGAAGCCCCTCGCCGACTTCGAGGTCCCGATCGAGGCCGTCGAGCGCGCCAGCGGCCTCGAGTTCGCCGCCAAGCTCCCGCCGCAGCGCCGGAGGCGCCTCTGCGCCGACACCCCGTGCGCGCTCGTCATTCGCGAGTACGCCGACCGACAGAAGGCGTTTGCGAAACCCGGGTCTGGGTCTGGGTCTGGGTCGAGCCCTAAGGGGAGATGATATGATTAATATATCGGGAATTTTCTTTTTATATCGGCATAGCGTTTACTTTAAGCGGGTGGCGGGTGGGCGCGTGGGGTGAAGTAGGGATGAACGGAGAGGTGGAAAGAGAGATAGGGGGGACGTGGAGGAATGGAGGATAAGCTACGAAGGGGGAGAGGGGGGAAGGGATGATGATATTGAATTCGTCGTTATTCAGAGGTTTTAAGGTAAATTCTTCTTTACTTGAAATCCTTACCTCGCCTCGCCTTCCCTTTCCCCTTTCCCTTTCCATACCTTCACCTTGCTTACCTAACCTAGGGTCTAGCATCTAGGCTAGGTAGGTAGGCTTACTTGAACTTAATCCTGTATTTATATTTCTTGGTTTTGACGTCAATCGACTGATATTTTTTGTTTTTATGTAGTATGTAGTATATATATATATATATTGGTACATATACCTACCTACCTATCTACCTATCTACTTACCTATCTTGGAATGAAGATGAGAGATTAAACCGAGATGAGACGAAATTGGCATTATGGTTACGTCTACATATTTAACCGTAACATGTTGATTGTTTGTCTTGTACTAAGAGCACGTATTGGGATCTCTAATCCAGTATATCTAACTCGAGTGCTTCATCTCCTTCACAAGTGAACATGCTTCGCATACCAAATGGATAGAAAGCACAAAGCCACTTGTTACGCCAAAAAATGGTTTCTTTAAAATTTCAATGGAACCATTTATGTAAAAACGTGAGGGTTCTTAACTACCTCGCTCCCCCCACCCCCTTTTCTTTTTATAGTTTAGAGAATATTCCGTCCCTTCTAATAAACCATCGTAACGCCTTTGAAACGCCGATCTCGTGGCATCATGGTTCTCCTCGGCTTCTAGTAAGTTTTTTTCTTTGCTTATTCTACATAAAAAGCGCCCCTGTTATTACACGTAGCATGTTGCCGTATCTCACTCAATAGGAGTTCTGGCACCAGCTGTTCACGCCACTGTATCTTTCTTTCTCTCATCCCCGATCACATGGTTGATTACTCGCCTAGAGCAGAGAAACCCCCTCCCCCCAGTAGCGACATATAATTCCTAGGCCGTGGGTAGTAAGTATACTTATCTTCATAAGTTTCCCAATGGACACAAATCTAGGTAACCCACGTCGTTCGCCGTTGTTGCCCACTCTGGTTCAGGCGTTGGAAACCAGGACTCGTGTGCGTTCATTCCCATCATAACTGAGCCTCTAGCTTTCATACTCTATCGGCAACGGATTTCCCTGATTATATCACACCATGCAGCTTACTGGATGGCTTTTCATTCTTAGGCCGCGCGTGTAGCCTCTCGTAGAAGTGGATTGAATTCTAGTGAGCCACCTGAGGGCATCTAGATAGATGTTGCAAATCATAGCACAGGTTGCTACGTATTATCCAGGTTGGGGCCCGTACGAGTCCTGAGTTGCTAGTGTTTGTATTACTCCTGTGGATATATAGGGTAGAAGTGGTCGGGATCCGAAAGGCTCTACCGCACTCGGGTGTAGTTTCCCTTCTTCTGTTCCATTCGTAGACTTTCTTCTTGGCTAGGAAGCGGTGCTCTCCTACGCGCAGCGCTATCATTGTTAGAAGACATGTCTCCAGGTATGGGGATAGGTGGTGGCGGGAAACCATGAGGTACGGTGAAATTCGGTGGTGGTATGAATCCTGGGGGCATCATCCCTGGAGGAGGTGGAGGTGGTAGACCGGCTTTCTGCATCATTTCCGCAATCTTGGCGAAGTCGGCCGGGTTATTGGGGTCTAAGCCTGGCAGCGGCGGCGGCGGCGCAGCACCATTAGCACCTGGCATCGGGAACGGCAAAGGAGGCGGGGCTGCGGCTGATCCGGCACCGACGCCAGGAATCTGGGGCGGTGGAGGAGGTACGCCATTAGCTGGCAGGGAGAGACCAGGTAACCCAGGAAGACCAGGAAAGCCAGATGCAGCTTGTCTGAGCGGCATCTTCTGATCAACCAGACCTTCCATTTCATCCTCAAGCTCCTGCTCCTCCTCTTCTTGCCGTTGGCGACGACCACCACGCCGATCCCAAGTTCCTTGTGCTTCAGCAGCCGCCTCACCGATATGGTATCTATCTTGGAAGACGTCCGTTTCACCCGGACGGGCTCGCGACCAAAACCTCGTGATTCGATCGTTCGAGCCAGAGGCCAAGATATGACCAAGGGGATGCCAATCCAGCGACCAGATAGCAAAATCGTGGGCGAATGGAACTTTGTGCGCCGGATAAATACTCTGTGCAGGCGCTGTCTGCGGATCAGGGTTTTCGTACACGGCCGTGCTGATAGCTTGGCCTGCTGGTGTGTTGGGCTCGTCTAGAAGATAGTGGAATAGGGAGCCGTCATTGCCCCCAGTACTCAAAAGGTTTGAGTGGATGGGATGCCAGGTAAGCGTTGAAATATCCTTTTCGTGGCCCTTGATAAGGCATATATCTCTCATCATCCGCAAATCGAATATTCTAGCCGTTTGGTCTCGCGCTGAAGTGGCCAGGCAATTTCCCGTAACACGCTCGAATAATGTCTTAGTAATATTGTTCTTGTGGCCGTGGAGCGTGGTAAGACAGCGTTGCGTTCTCGGGTCCCAGAGCTTGACTAAATGATCCTTCGACCCCGAGACGATCAATCCTTTCGACGGATGCCAATCACAGCTTTTGGCATCCCATCCATGGCCTTGTAGTGTCGACTCGGCGACACCGCCAGCAAAATCGAAGATCTTAAGGGTTGAGTCATCGGAGGCCGTTACGAACTTGGAATCGTTGGGGCTGAAGGCGATGTCTCTTATGGGGTCATGATGGCCCTGTATCACCTGGACGTTATTAAAGTTGGGCTGCCAGTATTTAATGATGCCATCGTGATCAGCCGATAGTAGCCAGTCATCGCTATGAGAATAGGCCAAAGCCCGAATGGCTACGTCATGGGCCTGCATTATGGTCTCGAAGTTGAAGCCAGTGCCATTCCACAAGGTAAACTCGCCACTGCTCGATGCTGTTAATAATCTTCGGCCCTCTGGTGTCCAACGGACCACGTTGACCGGGTGCTTGATCTTGTTAAGTGACGAATGAAGATGTTTTGTAGGCACCGTGTCGGCAGGGTTTGTCACCCTTGCCAGCGGGGGAAGCATCTGTGTTGCGTTCAGTATCACCAGGGCGTAGATCAAGATAATATATTGCTTTACTCACGTCGACAATGTAGCTAGCGCTAGGGCGCTCAACTTCACCCTTGAAAGTGCCCCTGATACGTGGATGGCGGTTGCGCATCCAGTGGGCCATAGTCGAGCCATAGTCAGTGACGGGTCCTATATACACACAGTAGGTCAGCGATTGAGTGGCAGTAGTGCAGGTAGCCTTGCGCCGAGGGTCTCATCTTGTTGCGAGATGACTTGTTGTATGGATTGAGGCGTGGAAAGTTCAACAATGAGTTTCAAGATGGCGATTGACATGGCGATTGACACGGCGATTGACACGGCAGTAGGAGGAATGGGATACTCACGACGGCCTCTAGCTCTCACAAAACCGCCATCATGTCCTCCACCACCGCCGTGGTCCCCCCGTGAATCGTAAGCCATGACGGCTGTCGGGTCATACGCTCAACGGGGTTGACGATGTGATTGGTACGTGATGAAGAATACTTGCCACCGGCGGTAGAAAAAACGATAATAAGTGAGCAGGGCGTTTGGCAAGTAACGTTTAGAAATAATCAAACAAGGGATTTGGCTGGGATTGTTAGCTTTAGGTAATGAGGTTTCGATGCGACTCGGAGCTTTCAGCCACAAAGGTCAAGTTGTGATTGGAACGCGTGGCTTGAAGCTCATGTGGGACCCCAATCCAACCTTCCAGGAAGAGGTATCGGATTAAAGTACCTCCCAGATACCGGCAGGTCCATTGAGGTCTGGCACTAGTAGTAACGATGGACCCGGTGGACCGTAGGTATGCCTAGGTACAACTAGAAGGTCCCTAGGGTAGACGCTAAATAGCGGCCGAGGAATCTGGTGGCGCCTAATTGATTAAACCCGAGGCGACCCATCTATCAAAATCTCTCCTCGATCAAAACACTTTTTTCATAACATTATTTTAGAATTGATATTAGCCAAGACTTTCTTCACATGCTTTTCATAATACGTTCCTTTGTTTTCGCATTTCTACCTCGAATTGGCATGTTCCTCGGTGAGGATTTTCTTTTTCTTTTTCTTTGAACAATTTCCACTTTTCTTTTTCGTATTATTATGTAGATAGACTTGCTGGTTTCATCAACGATGTTGTTCTCCCCTCGTCCGGGCTAAGCCGCGAGGGACGAGTCTACTACGTACATGTTCTAGATCAGTTTATAGAGTTCGACTCGGCATCGTTATCCGCAAAGTTTCGAACTCTACTGGACAGGCGGTTCATCGCCCCATCATCGCATGCGACGTGACGAGCTGAGTCTCCACCGGCATTCTAGATCTCCAGGGTCTCGTCTCTGACGCGATGGGCTGGTGAGGTAAACTACCTACCTGGCATTTAGTTTGTATATCTCCCCGTTATATCATCTTGCTTTCTCTCCTGCATTCCAATCGTACCAATCAGCAACCTCCAATCCGACAACGTTGCTGGTAGCCGCATATGAACATCGTCTAGTTTATATTTGTGATGTACACACGGACCTGCAGTCCACCCCTCCCTGATTATTTATTATATTTAATACCTAGGTGAGTGATGGATGGCCTCATGCGATATGATCACAGTACACTTTCTTCCCTTTCTCCCTCTCCCTCCCTCTCTGTCTGAGGCCCCTTATTTACAAATATCTTGCCGGTGGCGTAACAAAGGTTCCAACTTAGCCTTGAGGCTTCAGCTAACCGTGTTACAGTATATTCGCCTCTTACGAAACGTAACTCCTCCTATTACGTATAATTACGACAGGGAACCCCCCCTCCCCCCCCAAATGTATCCCCCCGGCCAGGTCCAATTTCTATCGTCGAGGTAGCCATTCGATTTGATAAACGTCGTCATGGACTCGGCTACCACAACCAGCGTCGAGACGCCCGCAACCGCTCCTATTAGGCGACATGAAGCCACCAACGGAACCGACAAGACCAAGTCTGAACTGACTTCCAGCGGCGATGGGGACAAGAAGCCTTCTATTATCAGGAAATATAGGCATATCGCTGCCGTCCACTCCCAGACGAGACCCTCTACTCTAAGTCACGATACCGAAGCTCTTCCCAGTTTCCTGGGTTTCCGAAACCTGATGGTTATTGTGCTAGGTAGAGCCAAGATCAAGCCCGCAGAGAGATGCAGCCCGCTAATGCAACACAGTTGTGGGAAACCTGCGCCTGGTTATTGAGAATATGCAAAAGGTCGGTGAATTGCCACTTCGATAGGCCAATGGCTTACAATGAGGGTAGTACGGCAATCTGATCTGCCTGACGTGCCATGATTTTCGACGCAAGGACATATTGCTTGGCTTGCTCCTCTATATTCTTGTCCCGTGCCATTTCTTCATCGCCTATCTACTCGAGTTGTACGCCGCGAAACGAGCGAGGATCTCCCGGGCACAGTCGGTCGCTAGAGGCGGATCCAGTAGTCCTACCGAAGATCAACAGGCCAATTTCCAGTCGACGTGGTTCAGCATCCGGAGAGCCCATTTGTTCAATGCGACTCTTGCCTTGATTGTCAACAGCTGGGTCGTCTATTTCCACATCTACCACCCCCTGATCGGTACCATCACCGAACTCCACGTTATAATCGTAAATATGAAGGTGATATCGTATGCCCTCACGAATAGAGACCTGCGGCATGCCTACCTTCATCCCGTCAAGGGCGAGCTTGCCGCCTTGCCTGAAATATATGCACGATGCCCGTACCCGGAGAATATCACTATGAGTAATTTGACCTACTTTTGGTGGGCGCCGACCCTCGTGTATCAGCCGGTGTATCCTCGAACAGAAAAGATTCGGTGGCTGTTCGTCTTGAAACGACTAGGCGAGACCGCTTGTCTAAGCGTCTTTATCTGGTTCTGCAGCGCTCAGTATGCCGCCCCTGTGCTATGGAACTCTTTGGACAAGATGCATTCCCTAGACTTGGTGTCGATATTAGAGAGGCTTCTCAAGCTCTCTACCATCTCGCTCGTTATTTGGCTAGCCGGCTTTTTCGCGCTCTTCCAGTCGTCGCTCAACGCACTGGCAGAGATCATGCGCTTCGGAGACCGCTCGTTCTATGACGACTGGTGGAACTCTGCCGGTTTAGGAGATTACTGGCGGCTGTGGAATAAGCCTGTATACCAGTTCATGAAGCGACATATCTTTTTGCCATTGGTAGGTAGGGGCTGGAAGATGTCTCACGCCAGCGTAATGGTGTTTCTAGTGTCGGCTATCCTGCACGAACTCCTCGTCGGCGTCCCGACGAAGAATATCATCGGTCAGTACTTACTTACCTACGTTACATAGAGCCTGGCCACAGATTAAAATCGAAACTAACCAAGATCGATTTTTTAGGCGTTGCGTTCATAGGCATGCTCGTCCAGATCCCACTGATCTGGCTTACGCGGCCGCTCGAGAAGATGAAGGGTCCCAACAGCCGGCTCGTAGGCAACTGCATATTCTGGGTGTCCTTCACGGTTCTAGGCCAGCCCTTCGCCGCGCTCGTCTACTTCTACGCCTGGCAGGCCAAGTACGGCTCCGTAGCCAAGAGGATGGCCATGACTGAGCCCGCCGCCGCGGGCCTGGTGGGTTAGTTGGCGCTCCGAGGGACGTCCTTGGCATTTATTAACGCTGACTTGTGTTCACGGGACGGGTGTCAGTGATAAGCCAAGAGGAAGCGAATAGAGTAGCCAGAACGGTTTAGGTAATACTAGAAAGATACGATGGCTAGGTCAATTGGCGTTTATTAAAGAGTCAACTCGGTTGTCATATTTGTCTCCCCTCTCTTTCCTTCTCCATTCTTGATAAGAAACAAAATATTTTATAGCCATTCTAACCATAAGGGATAAATATAAGGACTAGGTTAGGAAAATAGGAAAATTCCATGGAAGATCAAAACTCGTATAAAAATGTCATCTTGTTATTTGTTCTCGTGTTTTCGGGATTCAATATACTACTATTAACCTACTCTCTCACTAGGTACCTACTTTTGAGGCTTCTTTGCCTCAATTGAGTTCCATTACTCACCGGTGGATAAGGGTTTTCTGAGAGGGGTGGTTTAACTAGAGTAATGCAAATCGATGGTTATTGTCGTTGCCGATATCGACAAGGGGATAGTTGAAGGGTCAAGAGTCAGAGTCAAGAGTCGAATTGGGCTTTAAAAATTCAAGGTTTCGTATGAAATATACGTATACGAAAACCCCATCGACCTAACCTGGAAATTATTATCAAAATAACCCCCAACCAACCCTCCCGCCCCCTTCAGCGCCGCTGCTGCCTTGCTACCATTGATCATATCGTGTGTATCACAGCTCCTGATTAATCTAATCAAATCTAGCTACCAGCTCCCAGCCGGGGGCCAAACAGAGAGACAGGGTATATATATACTCATAGGTAAGAGCTAGCGTTCCTAGATAAGAATTCAGTCGTAAACGCGACTAGTATCACCTACGAATTAATTTTTTTCCTGCCCCCTATTTGTTTCTTCCAGTAATATATATATACCTAGATTCACGACCGAAAAAAAAATTTTCCTCCCCCATCCTTAATTTTCCTTTCCTCTTTATTTCCTCCCCTTCCCTCCCCTTTCTTTGCCTCTTTCCCCTTCCTAAATTATGGATTTTGGATCCCCCCCCTTCCCTTCCCTTCCATTTCCTTCCCACATACACACCCCCTTTTCTACCTCCCCCCTTTTTACTTCCCCCCTGTCCCCCTCCCCTTCCCCCTCCCGAAATCGACCGCCAGACTAGCCGTGAGCAGCGCCCCGTTGAACCCGGCCATCAAGTAGAAGGGGGCCCCGTGCGACGCCGCGTCGAACAGGTAGCCCCCGAGCTTGGTGAGCAGGAGGATCGCGGCGCCGCCGCACCACGAGTACACGCCCGCGATGGAGCCCTTGAGCTGGACGCGCGAGATGCCCGCGCCACCCCGGTTCTGGCTCTTCCGGCTGTTTCCGTTTTCGAGGAGGGCTTGGGTCTCGGCGCGGTCCTGCTCGCGGTAGGTATTGTCATCACCACTACCACCATCATCATCATCATTATCATCATCACCATGACCACCGTCATTCCCTACATCGTTATCTTCCGCGTCCCGATCTCGGGGTGTTGTTGTTGTTGCTGTTCCTGTTGTTCCTGTACCGGCGTCAAATGAATCCCCCGAGACGACGCCCCGCCCCAACGAACCCAGGCTGCACACGATGGCGCCGATCTGGCTGACGCCCAGCATGGCGGCGACGAGGAAGACGACGGCGCTCCCACCGCGCCCGTCGACGTCCTTGTACTCGGGGCTGCGCAGCCTCGGGAACACGACGTACCCGACGATGCCGAACAGCGCCGCGACCGTGACCCCCCAGTTCACGCCGCCGCCGCGACCGCCCGACACGATATTCCCGCTGACCCACCCGAACACGGGCGCGCAGAGGAGCGCGACCAGCTGCGCGACGCCGCCCAGCATCGACGCGAGCACGTATGCGGCGCGACACTCCTTCTTAAGCTCTGGCGACGGGTCGTTGGGCGAGCCCGTGCAGAACCCGTTGGAGATGAAGTACGCGTTCACGTAGAGCGGCACGAAGAGCGAGATGGCGACCGTGCCAGCGCGCGCGACGAAGCCGCCGAGGTAGCCCAGGGCGATGTCCGGGTCCGTCACGCCGAGGCGCAGGGAGGTCAGGAGGAGGTGGCGGTATGGAAGAGGGCGGCCGTTGCCGTATGTTGCTTGCTGGGTGGTCTTCTTGTTATGACTGAGGGCTCGGTTCAGGTTTGAGGCCGCGGCCGAGGTTTCCGTGTATGCGATGGTGTTCGGGTAGGAATCTGTAGCAGTAGAGGTATTGTAGTCGTTATCTTGCTGTCCGTCTTCCCGTCTCCGCAGGTTTAGCAGCATGCGCCAGCCTTTGTCTTCCTCGCCCCGCAGCCCCCGTAGGCCGAAGAAGACGAACAAGGCGACGAGCAAGGCGACAACGGCAACGACGTAGAAGCTGTCCGTGATGGCGCGCGCGGGCGTGACGCCCTCCTTTTCGGAGAACTGCGTCGGAAGTGGGAGAAACAGGACAAGCGCGACGAGGGCTCCACAACCCGTGAATAAGCCAACGTAGCCGGCAAGTGTAGAGGGCCTCTTGCCCTGGTTGCTTGCCTCATTCTCCCGTTCGAGGCTCGCATTGCTGAACCGTCGTCTGTCGGATGACAGATTCCGCGTGAAGCGCTCGGGCGTGATGGTCATATCACTCTCAAGACTGATGGCAATGCTCCGCCGCGCATCTTGCTTCCTCCTCCTCTCGTCCTCGTCCTCGTCTCCCCCTTCCGGTATATCCGCCTCTTCCCCTCCGTCGCCCTCATTATCCTCTCCTCGGTCGTCGTTATCGTCGGCTGTGAGCACGGGAAGGATAGCCGTAACCATCGTAGCAGCGGCCGTCGCGCCCAGCGCGAACACGATCCTCGCGGCGACCAGGCCAGGGTATCCATGCTCGCCGCTGCCGCCGGGAACCTGGACAAAGGCCCACAGGCTAATAGCGATAATGGCGTAGCCCAAAACAGCAACCCAGCGCACGCCGAGACGGTCGCTCAGCAGTCCCCAGACCGGACACGCGACGAGGGCGACGATTTCGTCGACGAAGCCGAGGGTACCGACGATGTCGCCTACGCCCGACTTGACGCCCAGCAGGTCCGTGATGACGAAGGATATGGCGCTGTTGAGGAAGACGAGGAAGGAGATGCTGAAGAGCGAAATGCCCAGCAGGTAGGTCGCCGCCTGCAGCGAAGTCGTCGAAGCGCTGAAGGGGAGCAGGCGGTGCGTGACGAGGCTTCTGCCTCTGCGGGAGGGCGCCATGATAATTACAGTCACGACGGCAGCGGTAGTTGTAATGGTGGTGATCGTACGTTCGGGTAGGAAATACGTGGGAGGTTTATGGTGGGGAGCGTTGCGCGCGAGAGTTCCGAGATCCGAGCATACAATCGATCGTCATATACCAAGGCAATGTCGATCCGACCGAGAGGAAAAGAAAAGAAACTGTGAATTTACATTTTAAAAAAAGGGAGAAAAGCCGACGACAGGAAGCGAAAGAGGGATGATAACAAGTAACGAGGAGTAGGTAGTAGTTTTACTGCTGTTGTTGTCACGGTTGTTTTATTAGTCGCGGAGAAGGGATACGATCTAGTTGGTGCTAGGTACTTGAATATGGGCCTTAGTAGTGTATGTACCTAAGGTAGCTAGCTATTTTGACTTATATAGTGCCCCCTCCTTAGCTACATCCCTAAATACCTAACCACACGCAATTGATAGAATACTACCTATGTATATACCTATTTAGATTGTAGGTAGGAAAGCTAGTAGGTGCACATAAAGTTTTTGAATAGAAAATTATTGAATCATCTCTACATATCAAAGAGAATGCCTTACGTAGTAGTGCGCATTCAGGCACTGTCCATAAAGGGGGGAAGAGGGGGGAGGGGGGAGGGAGCTGTTGTCCACAGGGATGGATCATCTATTATTTAAGACAATATACATAAACCCCTACGTCGCCTAAAGATACTAAAGATATGAAATCCATCACGTGTGTCGAGTAATCTAACTGTAGATCTTTTTTAGTCGGAGCACGTCTTTCGCTCGCCGTCTGGGCCCCCCCGGTCGTTGATGACCAACGGCAATGATTTGGTGTCTCTTTGTTTCCCTCCCCAACGCCTGTAATGATATGGATGGTCTATTCCGAACACCAGTCTTTACATGATCCCGCGTACAATGCCCGAAGATCTCGCAAACACAAAACAGATATACAACACGAGTAGCGTGGTCGCGAGCTCGCCAGGCAGGAACACAAATGCGCCAGCCATCCCCATCAATGACCAGCGGAATTGAGCAATCCGCGCGTCCCAGTCTGTGTCGCGGGAAAAGCCTTGCGTATTTGCATTTCGTCTCTCGTCCGAGTCCGTGGCCTCATCCGCGTCATTGTCGTACCCTACATCGTACTCACCATCCCCAGACTCGGAAGGGAATTGTCAACCAAAGTGGTATCCGCCCGGGAACCCCTGAGCTCGGGTCCGTCCGCCGAAACCACTATTGGTCCCAAAGCCGTGAGCACCACCAAAGTTCTGGGCACCCCCGAACCCACCTCCACCGTTCATCATGCTGAAAAGGATCTCCGGGTCGATGCCACCCGCCATACCACCGCCGCCGAACATGTCAGCCGGGTCGATCAGATCGTCTCCGCTATCATAACGAGCACGTTTCCTACGGGGGTGTTAGCTGTCAACGTTTTACGCACGGAACGGTGAAACATACTGAGGGTCGCTCAAGGTCTCGTAAGCTTCACCAATGTCCTTGAAGCGTTCAGCAGCCGCCTCGTCGTCGCGGTTCTTGTCTGGGTGGTGGATGATGGCTAATTTGCGGTACGCCTTCTTGATCGCATTGTCATCGGCATCCTTAGGCACGCCGAGTATCTTGTAGTAGTCTTTCCGCTGGCTCTTCTTCAGCTCCAGCTCGGCTTTCCGGATTTCCTTGGCGATTGACCGGTCTTCGGGGTCCAGTTCCTGGATCGATTTCCACTCCCGGACAGCATCTTCCCACTTCTCAGCTTGACCAAGCGCATTGGCCTTTGTCTTCCGAGCCTTCATATAATGGGGGTCTAGGCTAATGGCCCGGTCGCAGTCGGCGACGGCCTCCGCGTACTGCTTCAGCTTGAGCCGGCACAGTGCTCGGTTCTGCAGGAGCTTCGAGTTCGTGCCCCTATTGCCACGGTCCACGTCCAAGGCGGCAGAGTACTTGTCGAAGGCTGCCTGCCATCTCCCGGCCTTATATTCCGTGTTGCCCTCCTCCTTCATGCGGTCTAGTTTTTGAACAGTTCTCAGCCACTTGACGGCATCTTTAAAGTCTGGGTCGCAGCTCAGAGCCTTCCGGAAATGTTGAATTGCCTTCTCGTTGTCACCCTGGGCGTACAGAGCGCGCCCTCGTAGCACCAGAGCCTCCGGGTCTTGACTGTTCTGTCTCAAGAGCGACATGGCAACGTTCTGTGCTTCACCTAAAGAGTTGACCCCTCCCATCTTAAGGTAGGCATAGCCCCTCATAAGCTGCCACTTACGAGGCTTAGATGTTCCGGTTCCAAGCAACTTCTCTGCCTGGTCCAGCGCATGCAGGGCCATGGAGCCGCTCGTGCCCCTATCGAGAGCATCCTGGGCAGCCTTGACGTGGTGCAGCATCTCCCTAGCCGCGGCCATATCCTTAGCAGATGGAGCCGGCTGGATGCGTCCGAACGTAGTCATGGCCTCGTCAGGTCGTCCTAGACTGGTGTAGATACGAGCTAGACGGAGCAAGAATTTGGCATTGTGCGGATCCAAGTCCACTGCCCGAGAGCAGTCATCCAATGCAGCTTCGTATTGATGGTTTGACATATAAGCCGCGGCGCGATTGCTTAGGTAGGTAGCCGAATTGGGAACCAGGTTAACAGCTATTGGCACAAGGTCAGTTCGAGTTACCAATGGACAAAGGCAGCCGCCAACAGCTCGTTAGACACATACCATTGGTGTAGGATTTAATAGCGTTCGCATATTGCCTCTCCTTGAAAAATTTGTTGCCTATAGATTTGTGGCCCTCAGCCTCGTCGCGGTCCGAGTGTACCGGACTAGAAGGGTTCGACCGGTGAGGCGGAGGAGCTGGACCCTCCTCGTTGCTGGCAGCATTGGGGGTACTTGGGGCAGGAGGGTTGGCATTGGCGTCGGCACTGGCATTGGCATGACTCTTAGTTCCATTCGGAGTGGAAGTGATGGGCACGGAAAAGGAGGCCTGCTGCTGGGGCGGGGGTGGCGAGGATGGAGGGGCGGGCGAGTTCTCCTTGTCGACGTCCATCTTGTCGAACGAACTCCGGTTGCTCATGGCGGATAGGGCGGACAGGCGTTTGATCTCGTCCGGGTGCAAGTTGAGAGGGTGGGTGTCGGGGTCGTGCTTGTCGTGCTTGCTGCGCCGCGAGGGATCAGCCGAGTGCCTGGTGAACGAACGAGAGCTGCGCGACTTGGTCTGCTCCCGGGGGGCGTGTGCGTGGGCGTGGGCGTGGGCGGGCGACGCAGGGCGCGCAGCTTTCTTGGGAGAAGATTTGGAGGCTGCGGGCGTCTTGACGGGCGAAGCGGGTTCCGACCGGGACGGCTGCGAGTTGAGGCTGGGACTGTGGTGGTGGTTGTGCTGCTGCTGCTGCTGGTGCGAGTCGATGTTTTCGCCGGGAGTCGGGGTCGTCTTTTTGGAGGGGGATTTTTTGGAGTTGAATAAGCCCTTCATTTGGAATGAAAGATTTTTGGTTAAGCCGATACAAAGTTCCCACACACACCACCTGACGCACTATTATTACCTAAGGCCGGGGGTGTTTAAAGTGCCGCCTCTTTTCCAAAAGTTATCTCTCGCAATCCCTGCTTGTTGCAGGGAAATTCAGAGGCTTTCGACGCAAACTTGCCGCTTCGATTCCACGCAACCGCATGCACCTTGTAGAAACAACAAGAAATTAGTAGAACCGGAAGCTAAAGGTAAACGACTTAATCGTCTCTTGTTGTTGGTTGTTGCTGGGGCCGCCGCGTCGGTATCGGTATCAATCGGCGAAACCCTCTTTTGTAAGACAGTATCTTAGGTATATGTATGTATAGGTAACCCTCGACTTTTGCCTCGTCTTGTCTTGTATCGGTACCGGTCTTTTATTGGCTTGTACGAATATTGTCTCGCCCGAAACGTCTGCGAGCAAACGGCTTCGACGGGATTACGCGACGGATAGGAGGGGGCCTGACGAGTTCCCTTCCGCTGTTGAGTCGTGGTTGGGGATCAAGCACGGGGCCCAAGGAGAACAGCACTTAGGTTCAGACAACTGGAACGACGCCGGGTAAAACTCGTACGTAGTGTAGAGCAACTTGGGGGGGAAGGCCGTTGTCGTTGTTTAGAGCTCTAGGAAGCTGCGGAGTAGAAAGAGAGAAGGGAAAAGAAAAAAAAAAAGGAGAAAAAAAGGATTGGACAGTATTTCTTTTCTTTTCTTGTTTCCCCCCTTTTGCTCTTTTCTCTTTGGTGAGAGTCAGGGTTGGCGTGGGCGTGGGCGTGGACAGGTCAGGTTGGTTCAGGATAGCAAGTGGTGTATGTCAGATGCGACGGCGAAATAATTAAGAGAAAGTGATTTATCAGGCAGGAGGAGAACAAGCACAGCCAAACACAGCCGACCAGCCAGCAATGCACAAAAACAGATAATGATGTGCCCTCGCTCTTGTGATGAACGGGACGTGAATAAATCATCAGGCTGGGGATTGGGGATGTGGGAAATTTTTGTGAAATTTGGAGGGAGAAGCCAGGGCCCGGGTCCGAGTCACCGATACCTCGCGCGCCCGCGCAGCTGCACCGTGGTCCGAGGTCCCTGGTACGCCCCTCGCCCAGGCCTCCCCACCGTCATGACCACTGTCCAATATCCATCGTTATCCATTCTTTGAGGTCCTCGCCAACCAATCGCCACACGAAACCAGTCTACTGTTTACTCTGCGCTGCGTCTACATCACGGGCGGCTATCGCTCAATGGTCCAGAGAGTCGCATCGGCCATTTCCAGTCCGGTCTCTGCTCTGCCAGGCCTTCGCCAGAACACGAGAGGCTGAACTATACGACGCGATGCTATGTGCGATGCAATGTGATGACTGTCTGTTTGCAGTTGTTGACACTGAATCCTCTCCTTGGAGTTTGGCGTGTCACAAATAGGGACCGCAACCTAGCCCGTTTATTCTGAATACAACCCTCGAGCGGCCCAGGCGGGATGAATCCTGGGCATCCGAGATGAAAAGGCCGGCAGGGACAAGGCCTCGAAGTTGCGTCCCGAGGGCGGGCAGAGAGAGGCAATCCTGCAGTTATTCTGCTATGTAAATGTACTATTGCTGTGGTGTCTGCCCCCTGTTCAGCCACTTGGTTTGGTGTGAAGCCTTCGCTTCCCTGTCTATACTAGTGTTAGGTAGCTTGGTGAAAGAAGAAGAATATACCATAAGCGATTCTCGAAGCTTCTGTGGAGAAGCCTGAGAGCCGATGACATGGAGTGTCGGAAAAGCAAAGCTTGGACCACCTGTCAGCGACGGGGACTCGGACAAGACTCGAAGTGTCGTTCTGCCAAGACGCCTCAAGTGGGGGTTGTGTCGAGTTTTTCTCCAAGTCCCATAATTTTCAGAGAACATGAGAGGCCACCGAGCCTGCCGAGTCTGCGGGAGGTCGATACCGCACCCCCCGGCAGCCCAGGTAGAGCCGACCAGCCAACGATTATTCTTGAATAGTTTTACCGTCAAGCAAGGCAAAGAATGGATGATGATGATGATGCATTAATCGTAGGCGTGGTGTTATGTACTTACTCGCGGCCGAGGCCGCTCACCGCCGCCCGCAGCTTGGTATTGTGGAGGTACCTTGTATGTATGCAGGTACTTTAGCTGCTGCTGCGTAACACGTCTGGTAACGTACTATAAATACCTGCTTGTACTTACATATACATGTACATACCCACATACCGACCGCGAAACGTCATTGGACGTCATTGTGCTTTTTGAAACTCAGACGCATTCTGTGACACATAGTAAGAGTCCACTAGGTTATGTACCTAAATATTGTCACCCTGGTAGCTCTATTCCCGTATTGATGTTTTATGTATTCAACTGTTGGCTTCATGTTTCTAGCCCTCTATTAATTGACTAGCATGAACCTAGCCCAACCTAATGTAGGTAAGTAACTTCAATGAGAGTACCTTAGGTGCTTAGAGGTAGGTAGGCATCGCTGCCTTATGTTATGTACCTAGGCATCCACCAAAGTCCTCAGCTACATGTAGGTCCTGTCGTGCTGCCAATGTAGGTAGCCTAACTACTTACACCTAGTGCCCGTCTCCATCTGAGAGTATTGTCTTAAAACATCATTGGCGTGTGCAGTGATACATCCATTCGTAAACCCGATGCTATTCGGTATCACCTCGCATTCCCACCTTCGTAACATAAGTCCCTGCTGATGCCCATGTCAAACCTATCCCACCAAGAAATACCGGCCTTGTCTGAAACCGTGTTCCGCATCATACACGATACCCATATCCATACTGACTTGGTAAGCAACCAATAGCAAAGTCCTCCTTGTCATCCTTCGGAGTTGTCGTTCGAGGCTGGCTCGGAGGACCCATTCCCGCCAACGATGGAGTTCACAAACTCTTGGTATCTGAACACCTCGCCGCGTTTGCCTAGTCCGCCTGCCATGCTCTTGCTGAACGCCCTTCTGCCACTGAACCCTCCTATGATCCTGTCCACTTCCGCCGGCGTCAACGCCCGCACGCCCGGCTCGGGCGCCGTATGTAGTAGTGCGTCCCGCAGCTCGCCGAGGTCCACCTGGCCGCTGTCGTCTTCGTCGAAGGCCGAGAATGCCGAGAGCAGCTCCGCGCTCGGCGACATGGAGGCCAGGGTAGCCGCTATCGAGTTGAGGAAGACGGCTAGGGTCATTGTCTGGGGGCCCGCCGGCGGGAAGAATGGCGACAGCTCGTGTGTGCCAGCCGGTAGTCCTGCAGGTGGGTAAGACGGGTAAGGTAAGCATGGCGTCTTTACACTAGTGATTGCATCGTAAGCATGTCATCAAACGTACCGAGCTGTGTGAGCATCTCAACCACGTCCTCCCGGTTCACGACCCCGTCGCTATCGCGGTCCAAGATCTGGAAGCTCTCCCTCAGCACGCGGACCTGTGCCGGTTGCAGATGCGAGAGCGCGTTTCCATGGCCGATGGACTGCGTGGGTGCGGCCCGTGCCTGCGACTTCTGTGCAGTAGGAGAACCGAGGGGTTGGGAAGGAAATGTCATGTCGTCGTCTACCTGGCTGTGTCGACGGGGAGTCTGGCTCTCAGTAGTGGTAGTGGTGGTAGTAGTAAAAGTGCTGCTCGTCGGTGAGGAGACGTAGGCAAATCTGGAGGGCGCTCCTACACTGCCGCCGGCTTTGGCGGGCGACGGTGTGGGAGTCGTCGATCGGTGTGTTGTCGGTGAGGCGGGGGACTCTGCCCTGCGGAAGGGCGAGCTTCGAGGAGATCCGTATCCCAGGGGTGACGGCTTATATCCCGCCGGCATAGCCTACAGGATGGGAATATGGTTCAGCCAGACGTCACGAGAGGCGATCAACCGCTGGCAGCTCCGCCCGCAGGTGGATTTCGTTACTCACCATTGTCGCGACTACCTATGAACGGTGCTTATCGCCAATCTATGTAAGGTACTGTAATTAAGCGGAGTGTGTGAGAGAGGCAGGCGCTTTTCACAGGACTAGGCGGTGTAGCGATAGCCGCATGTCAGCGCGAGATGATGTACGATTTCCAGCACAAGACAGATTGAGAATCTTTGTAGGGCGAACAAGCGGAAAAATAAAACCCTTCCGTGTTGATCGATGGAACTTGAGAATGTCGAATGTACAGATTACGGAGTAACTTGGTTATCGCTCTACGTACACTAGGTGAAGAGCTCCACACCTGGCCTTGCGACCTGGTCCCCACAGCAACCGATCTACACTAAGTACGAGTGTAACCAAGGAGGTACCTGCGTACCGTACCGGCGTTCCCAGGACAGCGGTCCTTGAACATGGCCTCAAGCCACGTGGAACAAATTGGCCGTAGTCGTTTTGAGATGTGTTTCAATTTATGCTTAAACCCCCAAGAGCCGAAACTACGATACCTGTTATGTATTTTTTTTCTTTTTTTTTTTTCCTTCTCAATTCCTATCCCAAGTAGGTACCTATCTTTATTTCCCCTTCTTAACTATACCCCGCAGTAGAAGCCCATTGGAACGCCTACATATAGGTCATATAGGTTATATAGGTTATGTACCTAGTACCTACCTACCTAATTAGTTCCTCGGACACTTACAATTACTAATAAGTTCGGCTTATTATTCGTCGGTAGTTAAAAAAAATGTATACCTAAAGGTTACGTAAGCTTCGATGGAACCTTGCTGGCTTTTGGAACAGAACACTCCCCGCATTCTCTTGCCGGATTCGGTCCTGGCGTGATATTCTTCATACTAGCATACACACCTACCCATCGTCAACCCCAGCGTCGATAGCAAGTCGTACGTTAGTGTCCGTATAGTCCTGATGTGGACTAGCCGGGTATCAGGGCACCAGACTAGGGACCGACAAGTGGCTCTCCATCGGTATCCCTTTGCAACGATGGCTCGAATGTGCCAGAGCGGGAGCTTTTCCTACTGGAAGAACCCGTTCTATAAGAACAATGCCTAATATTCCGACCTAAGGTCAGCATAATGTCAGCGTTAGAACACTATGTACTAATGGCCCGGCCCTTGCAAGAGAGGGGTAACGTGAATTCACTTCTCCACTCGTCTCAAGATCCAGTCCCTTAAACAGCCAACTGCTTATCCTTTTCGGACTTGCAGACCACTGGGAAGTGTATAGGGTGATTATGGACCAGTTCGAATGAGGTTGTAAGATGTGTGTGTGACCGCCACACAGTGTTATCTACCTACAGCCCCAGAAGCCAGTCCGCGGGGTTGTGAGTGATGTGCCCCGAGCACATGCTCGAGCCAGAGATTCGACATAGTTTTTGCATGTTTTCGAGGTCTCTGACCGGGATCGACCATCACCTCAACAATCATCGGATGTCTCTCGACCGATTCCACTCTCTTCGGTAATTAGACGGGCGCGATCCTTTGATGCTTGGTAAGCTTGAGCTATGCATCCAAGACTACTAGGTTACCTCGAGACGATGCCAACATTTGACTGGAGTCTGAGGAAGAAAACCACATCGCGGGGCATGCCAGATAAGTAGTTGAAAATGATATATCAGACTTGTGCTTGGCTCAAGACGAATTCACCATACATACCAGGAGTCGGCCCCTTACTTATACTAACTAGTTTATTGGCCTTTCAGCCCCAGAGGCTGGGAATCAACCTTCCCAATGGACCCTTGAAGAGCTGTCTTCCCCTGGCATCCTGTCAGGGGAACGGGTGCTGTCATTGACTGCGCTTAATGTGTAAGTACAGACTAAAGCGTCGCAGTATATGCCCGAGTAGGCGAATGTTCCAGGTATGGATGGGCCCAAGAAACCCCTCGTTGGTGACTAGTGCGCTAATCAGCAAGATGAGGCACAAGTTTAACCGAATGTGCGTCGGATGGAGGACTGATTGGCTTCACTCGTACCGGTATACTGGTTGACCAACATGTCATGCCTGCGGATCAATGTCGGGTTAATGCGGCCAGCCCTTGCCAGCCAATCTAGGTACCCGGGTACTTTTCTATACTTTCGATGCGCCAAGAGCAAATACGCAGCTACGCGACATGATACACCGGTACTGATGATACATAGATACTTGAAAGTGGACAAACCCGTTCGACCACGTCTAGTATAGCTACGGATCCTCTGGGTAACCTTGACTCGTGATTCCAAACCAACGATGAAGCGCCATGCAATCCCGAAAGCCGGGTGGCAGTCTTCCAATAAGTTGCCATCTTAGCCGGCACTATCCCCGTAGAGGGGATCGGCTACGTTTTCCTCTACCTATATGCGCGGCAGCCGCCCTTGCACTATTAGAGAGCTAGTCCCAGGTCAATCGAGAAATAACATATTACAACGGTGAACACCTGTCCGCAATCCGACGCACCGCAAACCACCACGGCACCATCAGCTAGATCCCTTCTCCCCCTGCCCCTCAGCGTCCTCGCCACCGACATGGCCCCTCCCAGGCAGGACGTCGGCCCTGCGGACAGGCAGGCCATCGTGAACGTCACGCTGTCCGCCTCGCCGACGTTCTCGCTCGGCGACCCGGACGCCCAATTGGAACTCACCCTGACCCTCCGCCTTGTGGCATCGAAGCGGGAGGGCCGGCCCCTGACCCTCTGCACGCAACACTCTGTATTCAGCGTCTACGGGCCCAACGAACCCTGGACAGACATGCCGGCACGCGGAGTCTTCGGCAAGCTGTATAGCGACAGCGCAGGCGGGCCCTTCTCCGATCCCAGCCCCGGAACCGCCGCCGCCGCCGCCGACACTAGTAGCCGGAGGAGTATATCGCTTGGTAACTTCCGGGTCGTGAGTAGCACGACGAACGTCGTGTCCGAGGACCTGCGGGATCACGGGTTCGGGTTCTTGACGGTGCCGGGGGACGGGTCGCCGGTGACGGTCACGCACCGGCTCGGTTGGGCCCGCATATTCCGCTACGAGGAGAGGCTGACCAAGGCCGACCTCGTCCCCGGGGAGAGGTTCTCGCTCGCCATCAACAGGGCCTTCCTCGGTGCCGTGTGGTGGTGCTGGGGCGACGTCGAGAGCGACCACCGCGGCAAGCGGCTGCACGTCTGGACCCCCGCGTCCAAGGCGCCGGACGGCAGCAGGAGACCGCGGCCCGCCGACGAGTTCCTGAGGAAAGGGAACTGGGTGCTCAGCGAGGTACCGGCGTCCCTGCACTTCGAGGACGTCACAGAGGGCGGCTGCGCGACGTTTCAGATCGTGGAATGAAGAAAAGAAAAGAAAAAAGTGGGTCGATACTATCTGGTACATTATTTACGAGTCGGTTGTGCGGCGACGATGTTGTCTCCCCCGTCTGGATTCACGGTTTTCACTGTGCGTGGCAATATCTCGGTGTCTCGATAATGCAAGGTCATTCGTTGGTAATTGATGATGGCACGCACGCTACGACTCTATATAATTCAATCTCAGACATACTCTTTCTTTTTCTGCTTTTTCTGATGGATAGATTTATTCTCATGGTGAGATATAGCTCGCTCCAGATACCCTTATTTTGTCGCTATGGTATGGAAAATTCCTTTATACCCCCCCCCCCCCCCCTACTGAGAGAGCCTTGCACTGTCATGATCGTGATGTTGGCCATAGAAAGAAATGCCATCTCGCTTGATAAAAGCGTGAAGAGTCACTCTATGGTCATATGATAACCTCGTTGAAAACTCGTCACATAATTACTAGCCAGGCAGCCTATTACATACCGTTGTCATCATGGCTCGACCGTCATCGTTCCGATGATGAAGCTATCAGCTGAGGTACATAATTACATGTTATTATTATAATATAGGAAATATACGATAAATTTATATTAATCTATGCTTTATAATAATTATTACTTAACTTATGATATACAACCTTCATAATATAAAATAATATATATACTTTTTTATTAAGAGGTTTTCTATAAATATAATACTAGGGACTTTTGTAAAGCTACAACGTCGTAAGCACCGCGAATATCTCGGTAATAAAATGAGCATCTCGGTAACAGGGTGGGTATATCGGTAATACAAATATGACAGGTAGGTATGTACGCTTACATATACACCTATACAAAGTCGATTAGTCGCTTGCGCCTTATCGACGATATCTAGTATATACATATTTGGCGTATTGTGTCCATACCTTTAGTCAATATAATATACCACAGCACCAGTACTTCCCGTTACAGGAACTACATTTCAACTACGATATAACTTAAAAAAAACCCCTACGGCACGACCTAGGAGCATTTCCCAAGAGATCTATCTATCTACACTGTGTGTGACCAACCGCCCCTTTAAAAGGGGTGGCATACATACAGGGGTCTGTGAGAGCTCCAAGGATAGGGGGCGGCTCTGCGGCGAATTACTAGTTCGGTAGAGAATAGATAAGCCGCGCGCCCGCCCTGGTGACTCCAAGGGAGGAATTCCCCTTAACGATTGATATATTTCGGGGGTGTACGGCGATAAGGGGATTATCGCCGATAAGGGATCTCGTAGTTAGGTGTTTATAAGAGGGGTTTGGGTATTCGCCTGAACGGCGATAGTGACAGGTTTTTTTTTTCGGCTGTTACTGGATATATAGGCGTGCTCGTGTCACACACACTGCCTTCCTTTTTTGGTTTCACACAGGATCGTAAATTCGATATTGATCCTACCTAACCTATATCTCTCCAATCTTCTCTCAGCTTGTTGTTGTTGTTGTTGTTGTTGCTATTGTTGTACAACCTACTTAATCCCTGTCACGATTCAGGCCCCTTTAAAGGTAAGCGGGTGATAACCTCGGTATTATTGCGTGAAGAGCTATAGCTAAAGGTACTTAGGTAGATGGCTGCGTTACATCAAAACGACCTCGTTGTCTCCTGAGCACCCCTATGTTGTATCCGGCATTCTTACCGTTGTAAGCCACGATAATACATTGCAAGGGAGCTGGGAAAGCTTCTCCCACCCTCCTTAATAGCAGGATGGTGTGGGAATATTGGTGTAGTACAACATGACAACTAATTACCATCTTTGTGCGCTATATATAGACTGCTTGTAACCTAGCTTGTCCTTGTTATACTTAGCAGTATTAATTACGCAGATCTTTATATATATGGCTATTATAGCTTTTGAGTTTGTGATCAACCACAACTAGTAGGTTTAAAAATAGAGACATACCTTTATATATACGTAATTTCGAGTTACTACGCTTTTTCTCCTTTTCGGAAGAGGCGAAAGGGGGGGGGGGGGGTTGTTTTAACTACGAGTAGGAGGTAGTATTTGATATTTAGTTGAATTTTTTTTTGTACAACAGAGAGAAAAACGAATAGGAAAATATGAATGTGTACCTAGGTAATTAATAATTATTTGGACTGTGACTTTTGAGACTACATAGCAAGTCAACGAATTTATCCGAGTCTAGTTTTGATAGTACGGTTGTAATTATATGTAACTATGTCATAACCACTCGAATAATCCTTCCCTTTTTTTCTATCTTTATTCTCTTAGAGGCAGAGGAAACTCCCGGTGGGCTCTTATATTTCATCGACGCCAGATACAAGCCGGCTTTCTGTCACAAATATACGTACTAGGTGTTAGTCGTGTATTAACTCGGATCGAGTTGCCAATCTATTAAGAATGTTCTACCACTAGCGTGTATCACTTAGAAAACTTGTTCTGTTGACTCGGACCATGATGGACTTATGCTCACCCAGTACCTCCAAGGACATGTCCTAGTTCAATCAGCCGATTAGGTAGTCGCATTGTGCCATCTTTAATACTCTAATCTACACGACGGGGGTCTGTTCGACTTCAACTTGTATTACTGACTAGCTTAACTGGTTCGATTTGAGACAATGTTGTCAGAACAAGACTACACCACTCGAGGTGGACTTGCCTATATATATGTACACTAACTATAGTGAATGTATAAGCGGGCTCTAGCCACTTGCTGTCTAGGTACATGAATGTAAGTATTCGAAGAGGGAAAAGCGCTGGAATATATGTAGGTAGGTACCTAGGTAGCTGACTTGTACGAGACTGACTAATGATATGTTACAGACAGACGTATGTATACTCGTACTAAAATTATGTAATAGCCTCAGTGATGGGTTCTAACGCGATGAGATAAGGTGGATCTAGCTATTGAATCAGGTATGACTTGTCCACATGGCGGCGCCCTTCGAATTGGTTTCAGGGCAGTCGCTACGCTACTTTAGGTTCGTACCACTTGCAACTTGGCCGATCAAAGAAGGGGAAAGGAAGGTTTAGCCCCCTTTTGAGCCCCTGAGCTTTGTTCTGGTTTGAGCTAGGCCGGGTGGGCGGGGCGGAAGGCGCTAAGGGGAAACAAACGAAGGCGATTGGTAAGTAGGGCACGGGGGTGCTCCCCAATTCGGCCGATTAGAGGAGGGGAGGATTTCAAGGGTTTCCCATCTTGAATTTCGTGCAGCAACCTATGAGTTTGCCCCTTGCCCAAGAACCGCCCGAGCCTGCAGCCATCTGAACCACAATACTCCCTACACACAACAACAGACCAGACATTGGAACACTGCGCAAGATGGCAACGTAGCAGATCATGTCTCGCCCGTGCACTGACCTGACTTCCGATGCCCTCCTCCGTGCAATTGGCCCGTCCACGTCCATCCAACAGTGCGATACGATACCATTCTCGCCCCTTACCGATACGACGATAATCGACGCGACAACCGATTCGACAACCGATGGTGGTAGCAGGAGGTAATCGCCGTGTGCATCCGATCTAGACAACAACGAGAACAAACGTGAACGAGAACAAGGGGCAAAAGCGCCACCTCCCATGTGTGCGCAATATCCGTCACATCGTCTGAGCAGTCTCTGAAGCAACGCAATTGGCTTTGGTCAGGGGAGCCGGTCCGGTTTTGGGGGGGCGATCAACGCTCAAGCCCACACGAAGCGGAGAGCATTGAACCACGATCACGATCAACGACACCGACCGCGACCCTTGCACATGAGATAGCTTCGACCCAAATGGCCTTCCCGTATATCACACGCACCAACACGAATCAATCCTTCTCCAATGGCGTCGGGGCGAACCCACGTGCATCGCTTTCATCCTTTCCCTCTTCCCGCTCGACCTCAGAGATGTCCCAGGGCTCGCGCCCCTTACGATCTCCTCAGCCTCCCATGACCGACCCCGACCGCACCTCGAACCCGAGCTCGAAATCCAAGACGTCGTCACTCAGGTCCTCCGACCATGCGTCACTATCTCCCCCGCGCGCCCCCAACCCCCACGCCCAGTCGTCCAGGAGGTTGCGTTCCCAGTACCCTCGAGAGTCCTCCGAAAATCATGTCGAGTATATCCTGGTTGCCTCCTTTGACATCGACCGGGGCCCGGTCATGGAGCACCAGTACCCCGTCGCCATCACCGGAGACGAGCACATGTTGGCCGAACTGATGTTGCCAGACCAAGCGCATGCCCGTAACCAAGATTGGACCATATTCTTCTTGCACAAAGACACCAGCCAGGAGGAGGACGAGGAGGAGCAGAAGGAGAAGGAAGCGAGGCGGAGACGGAGGAAGCGAAGAAAAGACAGGGAAGCTGGGATTATTAACGAGGAAGACGAAGCCATTGACGAAGAAGATGAGGAGGACGATGACGATGACTGGGATGACGATGTCTCGACCGACTCGGAGCCCGAGGGAGGGGAAGGCCCGCCATTAATTTACGTGTTGAACTTGGTATACACGAAACACGACAAGTCTGTAAAAAGAGGCGCCGTGGTCAAGGCCATGGCTATCTGTACACGGCATCCATTCTTGCACATCTATAAGGTTTGTCAACGCCATAGAGCATGCATCTCTTTAATATAATTACTAACTCTCCTAGCCTCTCCTGTTGCTCGCGCTCGAGGAGTACTTCAAGTCACCAGTGCCAGAGACCCTGTCGATGCTCTATGAGGCCGTCAACAGCATGGATCTCTCTCTGATGCCGAAGCTGAGCTTGCTCGAGAGATATCTCCTGCAGGCCAGCGACAACAAGGACCTCTTCGTGGAGAAGTTTGAGCGCATGATTCAGATGCGGATTGCGGAAGACAAATCCGAACAGGTTGGGGAACCATTTGACGCGAGTAAAAGTCCGCTCAAGCCGCAGGGAATATCCCGGGCGGGTACCAAAGCTCACCTCGAGAGCCAATCCGCCTACTCGGTGCCACGAGACACCCATGAATTCGAGAGCAAAGTCATGTATAAGGGTATCCCAATTCCCGTCAAGATCCCTACCGCGGTCATGCCCGAGACTGTTGGGGATTTTTCCCTCATCAAGTTGATACAGAACTTTTCCGAGCCGCATGCGAAATCCATGCAGCCATTCCCCCTACACCCTCACCTTACAACCAACGGCCCTGGGACCCATCCCATAATGGTACTTGCTAATGCGCTTCTGACCCAGAAGAGGGTTATCTTTCTGGGACATAATATGCCCTCGGGCGAAGTGGCTGAGGCAGTGCTCGCAGCGTGTGCCCTGGCGTCTGGTGGTCTGCTACGTGGATTTACACGCCACGCATTCCCGTACACAGACCTTACCAAGATCGAAGACCTGCTCAAGGTACCGGGCTTCATTGCCGGCGTAACCAATCCCACCTTCGAAAACCATCCGGAGTGGTGGGATCTGCTGTGCGACCTTCCGAGTGGACGCATGAAGATTAGCAGCAAGATCGACCCGGCACCCGCCACAGAAGGCTTAGTCTATTTCCAACAGCAGAACCCCAGCTATGCGAACCTGCTCAGCGGTTCGTCTAATACGTCAGCAGACTTGACCGGAGACGTAATCTTTATAAACGACATCCTCAAGAGCATAGCGGCAAGGCATGGCGAGCGAGTCATCCGTGCCAAGTGGCGAGACTGGGTCCTCAAGTTCACGCGAGTAGCTGCGGCTTTTGAGGAGAGTGTTTACGGCGCTAGTGCGTTGCATACCGGAGGCGACCAGTACGAAAGCCTCACGGGCGGCCATGGCTATGTGTGGGTGGATGAGGTGGCCAAGCAAAAGGAGCTTGCAGGCAACGTGTGTCGAATCGAAGGCTGGAGAAATACCCGGAGCTATTACAGCTTCATCCAGGTAAATAATGAAAATTCTCTTATATGTGTACCCCCTTAACATGGAGCTAATAATGTTGTACAGGACCATGCGCAAATGTACACAGTCCGGCCATTGAAAGGCCTAGACTTGCACCATATGCACGACCGCCTTCGAACCCAACGCCTCAATCCATCTCAGAGTCGTGAGGTTTACCTCGCATTCCACAAGTTTGTTCGCTCCTATGACGAAATCTGTTTGTTACTGTCGGTAGCCCCCGAATCCCACGCAGGACTTTTCTACCTCGGGCTCGGGCTCTTCCACAAGGACCGGGAAGTGAGAGTGAAGACGTCGGAGCTCATCGAGCGCATCAGCGACCACGAAGCCGGGCAGCACTGGTGGAGGTGTCTCAGCCGGTACCAGAAGCTCGCACTCCACCGCATAAGGCGGGAAATAGACCTCGAGATGAAGATGAGGCAGGAGAAAGACGGCAACCTGAATCGCGAAGTGGAAAAGAGGGTCAGTGATAAGAGGGTCAGCTAATGCTCAACACAACACAAATAATGTCGAACGAATGAAGGGGAAAGGAGGAGGAGGACAGAAAAAGATTTCATCGCGGATAAGGGGATTGTCTATGTTTGTGGTGCATGTGACACGAAAGGAGGTGAAAATTTTTGTCGTCGTTTCTTGGTGCCGATGATATCCAACCCCCCGTTGATTTTTGATTTTTCCGGTTTTTTTTATACTTTGATTTTTCTTCTTTTCCTCGTCTGTCTTGTCAGTTGCCATATTTTGTGTTCGCATTTTTATTTTTTACGTCTTGTTGTCTTTACGATTGAATGCATGAAACTACCTACCGAGGTACCTACTTTACCTAGATTAAAGAGAAAGTAGATGAAAATGTTCTGATTTAATTTAGGACAGAGGAAGAGACAAAGAGAAAGAACTTGTTGTGTGATGAGCTTGTCGATTTGGACAAAAAAAAGATTTGCTGCGGTGAAAACCGCCCTTGACTATCTGATATGTTCTGGTTGAGTGAGGGTGGTTGGTTATGTACATTAATCAATCCATGTAGTGAATGGATGGTTTGTTACCAGGTCACAACTGCATATCAGGTTATATCCATTTCGTTCCAAATTCCCCCCTTTTTTTTTTGTTTCTTTCTTTCTCCGTGTTGCCTACCTATAGAGGGGATTTCATTCCTCGCCAATCGAAAAGGGAGGAAGGAGGAGGAGGAGGAGAAAGACTTGACGGAAAACTTTTTTCTTCTTCTCTTTCTTCTTAAAATAGGTACTTGGCGGCGTGGTTGACGTGGTCCTGGGCAAAGGTCGAGATGAAGTAGTACGAGTGATCGTAGTCCTAGAAAAAAGAAAGGGGTCGGTTAGTCAAGGTTGGGAGCGAGCAAATTTATTTGCTTGAATTGCGGCTTATTCGTTCATAAAAAAAAGAAAAAAGAAAATGACAATATTGAGCGACCTAAGTCTCTCATATCACAATTTCAGGCAAGTTTAACACTTATATAACTAAATAATAACAGAGGGGAGAGAGATTAAATGCAGATGGGGGAAAATAAAGGAGAAAGGGAATGATAGAGACGGAGAGAAACAAAACACAACTCACCGCATGATACCTGATCTCGACGCCCTTGACGCCCCTCTCCCGCACGGCGGCCTCGAAATTCTCGGGCAGCAGCTGGCCCTGCTTGTAGAAGTTATCGCCGGTGCCGACGTCGATGAGGGCCCTCAGGTCCGCGGGCGCCTTGCCCGCGCGCACGAGCTCGGTGGCGTCGTGCCTGGCCCACTCGGCCTTGTCGCCGGCGCCGAGGTAGCCGGCGAAGGCCTTCTGGCCCCAGGGGCAGGCGACGGGGTTCGCGATGGGGGCGAAGGCGCTGACGCTGCGGTAGCGGCCGGGGTACTTGAGGAAGAGGGTCAGGGCGCCGTGCCCGCCCATGCTGTGGCCCGTTATGCTGACGCGGTCCGGGTCCAGCCTGCCGGCGAGCAGGGGGTCGGCGAACAGGGCCGCCGGCAGCTCCGCCGCCACGTAGCTCTCCATGCGGTAGCTCGCCGACCAGGGGAACGCCGTCGCGTCGACGTAGAACCCGGCCCCGGTCCCGAAGTCGTACGACTCGTCCTCGCCGGCGACCGAGGCCCCCCGCGGCGACGTGTCCGGGTACACGACGGCGATCCCGCGGCCCGACGCCGCCGCGTGCAGGAACCCCTTCTCCGCGCAGTTGTCCGGCGTGCAGGTCAGGCCCGAGAGGTAGAAGAGCACGGGCACCTTGGCCGTGGACGAGGCGGGGGGCAGGTACACGGATACGTTCATGGGCGTGCCGGTGCTGGTGGACTGGTGGGTGAGCTTGAGGAGCTTGCCGCCGAAGGTGGCGATCGTGGCTTTGGTCTCGAAGGCCATCTTGTAGGGGTTTTTCTTCTTTTTTTTTTTTCCTTATTTGTTGTTTCGAGAGATTTTTTTTTGGTTTTCTTCTTCTCCAGACTTGAGTTAGGAAAGAATAAGAAGAAGAAGAAGAGTGGTGATAATTCCCGTAGTCCCTGATGTAGTCGAGAGAAGTGGGGGAGAGTGAATAAGTGACGAACGAGGATGGAACAAAAGGGGGGTTGGAGGGAGGAAAGGTAAACAGGATATACGGAATAGTTGAGACTTGATAAGTATGGTATGGTAAGTAAATAAGTTAAATATCCTAACTACGGATTATAAATTAGTTCGTAATATGTATGCCTAATTAGCATATGTAGGTACACATATATCTATTTGAATTTATTTTTTACCGTCTCGTCTCCCTATCTGTAATACCTTACATGTATGTGATGTATGTATCCCCCCTTTATTACGCCATACTACCTAGTGAGTGAAGCTAGATTATACATACGTAACCATCTGGCTCTATAGCTCTACAGGTAATTTCTTAGCCGAAACCTCCTCTCCCTCTCTCCTCACCTCTTCTCCGATCCGGCAGTTTTTACCTTAAACGTATTGAAAAAAGGGGGGTAGGTAAAGAGCTCATATGTTATTAGTATGAAACACCGAGAGGCCGTAAGGTAAGTTGTACGAGAGAGGAGGGGATCAAAGTCTCTACCCCGCCATCGACAAGAGACGGGAGAAGAGAGGTCCATGGCCGCTAATCCTTATCGACCCCACCCCCTAGCGGTCTTGGGAGCAAGGGGCATTGTGTCGTCATTGGTCGCGGCGGTTCGAGCTGGGGGAGCAGAAGATGCCAAAAATACTCCGAATGCCGACTCCTCCGTTGTTCAATTACTAGGTAGGTACTGAACTAGGTACTAATATGACAAAGTTAACTTATTACTTAGGTAGGTAGACTGATACCAGGTAAGGATACTTACATATAGAATTGGACCATTCGCAATTCGGCATGAATATTATCTATTTCTCTTTCTTGCATATCAATTCATTCTATCTATTAAACTTTTACGCCCTTGTCTCACGCTCACATTACTCCTGTTCCCTTGATCCCTCTTTTGCTCGACGAACGCCGCCTGGATAGGGACAAAAAAAGAAGGGAGAGAGAGAGTGTGTGTGTATAGAACTCCTCAAAACTCCCTGTTCATGTTACACGATAGGTATTGAGATGTCTCTCAATCATTCGAGACTATCTTTCTTTTTTCGTTTTCCTTCTTCTTCCTTTCTATCTTGCCCTTCGTCTCGTGCCACCGCCAATCATCGTCATGACTCGGTAGTTGTCGTTGTCCGGTTCAGGTGGCAGTCGAAGGACATGAGGCTCTTGTCCCAGGACGACTTGGCCAGGTCGTACTTGTTCGGGTAGTAGTAGTCGATGGCGCCGCCGAAGGTGCAGCCCGTGGGCGACCTGCAGAGATCCGCACAGGAGCCTCTGTTTTTTATTGTTATTATTACATCGTCCTGCCGGTTGTGTATACTGGGGTGGGGGTATAGGACTTACACGCGCGGCCAGCAGAAGAATCCGCTGTTGTCTGGGGCGAAGGTCAGGGTATTCTTGGCGAAGCCCTCGGGCACGTCGTGGCACTCCTGCAGCGAGTATATCTCGTAGTGGCATGTGCCCGTGGCGTTGGCGCCGGTGCAGAGCTGGACCTGTGGCCATCAGAAAAAGGAGAATCCGAAGTTAGCAATTCGTTCTTGGGGGACCAAATGAGAGAGGTGACGAGAACTTACACCGGCGACGTCCCTCTTGGCCATAGCCGGAGGTCTCGGGAGAGCTGACACGCAGGCTGCGGCGGCGACGAGGTAGCCGATGATCCCGAATAGCTGCATCGTCTCTTGTCGGCTCGCAATAAGTGATTAATTATTATCGATATTGTGTGTATTCTGGGGGAACCGGAGTCGTGGTCGTGAAAGTTAAAGAAAGACAAACAGAAGGGTTTTATAGAAAGGGTACGAAGGGAGCTCTTAGGTAAGTTGACTAGACTCGGGTAGGTAAGGTAAGTAGGGAATATAGAGGAAGATTGAATGTTTGTTATTTATTCCGGTAACTCGGTTGATTGTCTGAGTCGTAACTGCTTGTAAGACAGCAACAGCAGCAGTAGCAGCAACCTTGATAGGCACCTGAGGCTGAGGTATTATGTAGGTATGTATTAGGAGAGTGAGGTAATCAATCAACTATAAGCAAGACGAAGGTGACGTGATGCATTGAAGGTCTGGAGATTTATATAAGGTAGGTAATTTAAGCTAGTGGTCAGAGTGTACGGATTTCCGTGAATGGGAGCAATCCGCCACTTTTATCCCACGATGTCGAAATCCTCACCGCAATCAGTAACATGATCTTCCCATTCGTATTTCCCGCCCTCGGATTGGTTGCGACCTCGTACAAGATAGAGAAGAAAAAAAAGAGGGACGAACAGCCCTTTGTTTGTTGCAGCTGCACCTGCATCTGCATCCACCAGATTGGTAAATGAAAATATGGGACGAGGCATTTGGAAAATAATCGCCCCGTTAAGATACGTAAGGGTAGGCAATTTAAAAAAACAGAGAGACTGATATGGCCATGTGCCGGTGTGCCGTGGCGTAGAGCCACGACATCTTGACAGATATTAATAACATACCTATATAAGTCCAACCTATTCTTAGAAAAGAAAAGGACAGAAGACGGGAGAGATAGAGTGAGGGAGACAACTGGCATAAGCTTGAGCCGTACGTACATGTCTCACTTGACCTACCCGATCTTCTTTCGGGATCCCGCAGTCGATAGATGGTGAGACCTTTCTCTCGTGCCCACCACGTATGTAGATAGGTAATGAGATGTACGTATATTGACAAGTCTAATAAATGGTGGTGGAAATTTTGGGGGTTTTTTTTTCTTCTTCTTCTTTTCTTTCAGCTCTTTAATTAGGTATGCGGGAATCCTATAACCTACTATTTATTATTGGGCGATGCATTCCGATACGCCCCCCAAATCTATACGGTATAGTAAGACGATAAAGTTGTATGGACGAAAAAGAAAGAGAGATAAAAAGAAGTCGTGTCTCGTAGCACTGCATACGTCATGCCATTCATCTCATCTCTCTCTCTCTCTCTCTCTTTCTCTTCCTCTTCCCTCGTGCTACCATTACTGTTATCTCAATTGAGGCAGCCATTTTCAACTGCGGCCGGGAACAGACATCAGATTGGTTGGTCTGGATGATGCTACTGCCGGTAGGCGTGAGATCTCGAAGCCAATTGACCGATGCCGATGATGCGTATACGGAATGTGTACGTATATACCACCTAATGTATGATGTATGTAACGATAGGTATAAGAGAAGCACTGCCGACGGAAATCTAGAACCTCCTGTGTACAACAGCAACCAGATAAAGAAAAGAAGAAAAGAAGGGAAAAAAAGCAATACGAGTTGATCGCCCGAATGCGAGCTCAGAATAGGCTTGGTCTACCAAAAATTAGATATGCATCACATCGCGTCGCATCGCATCGCATGCAATCATACCACACGCCAAAATTAGCGGCCTACATATAGCACCTAACGGCTTTGCCTTTTGAGATCTGACTGCCGGATTAAGTAATCCAGCTCCAATAAAACTTGAGACATGCGCAGCACAGTTATGATTCGTTGCATCTATCGCAGTGACCGACCATCATTGGCTGCCGTCGGGAGAATGTAACCATCCTCATACTCGGTGAGGAAGAGTATAGGGTGTTGCAACCTTGGGGGCTTGTTTCCTTCGCCATCACAACGGATTGTAGCCTAACCGTTACCCTATTTTACGGGGAGTGATATATGTCTAGGAGCCTTAAAATCCCATATGTGCCCTCCCGTGGTGAATTACTAGATGCGTAGGATTTCTTCGGCTTCGCCCTTCCTAGCAATGCTCTGGTGCCACTCGCATGTTGGGAGGGGAGGCCCTCATTGTTCCCAACCGACAGGTGGATGGTATACCTCCGGCAATTCTGCAGTAACCCCCCCCGGTTCCCTTTATCCATCTAGAACAACAATTAATGAAAGACCGGCAAGCCTTGTGTGTGCCTTCATCATTGGCTGGTTTAAGACGCGGGCTGTGGAAGAAGTTTCGTATATTCCAAGAAGCAATCTCTAAACGCCTCGCTGATGCACCGATTCTTTCTTTCTTTCTTTCTTTTCTTAGCCAGCCATATCCCAGATGCTGAGCAGGCGGAATTGACCATGTTCCTAGTTCAGACTGAAATTACTCAAAGATGAACATGGCCGGACAATCCTGCTCGGGGTCCTTGGGATTCTAAACTGATAGATACGTCGCCAAGAAACACATCATTACTGCTGCAACTCCTCGACTGACCAGTCCTCGTAGCTGTATAAATCAGTCAATGAACGTAGCTTCAAAGAAGACATGTGGATAAAACATACTAGCCATCGGGCATGTAACGGCGGACGATCAGCGGTATCTTCTTCTGCTGGAGCTCCTTGATGGCAATCTGGAGCGGGTCGGATTCGCCTTCTAAGTCTACGAGAACAGGGGCGTTCATACTATTCAGCAACTAGTCAGCCCTACCGCGTCTCCCTAAGTCTCTAGGGATGCAAAGGTCTTTGCTTGCCTAATTTGCAGCGCCCGGGTACCCAAGATGCGCGCCTTCTCGTATTTGGTCATGTACTTCGTCGTAGACCTCTCTTCGTTGGGGATCTTCTTGTCCTTGTGCGACTTGTCGTTCGTAGCCTTGCCTCCCCGGTTCGCTGTAGCAGACGGGTCGCCAGAGATGACGACATTCTCCTCTTCCTCGGCACCGCGTCGGTTGTAATCGTCGTCGCCTTCGGGAACCTCAGGCTCGAGCTCGTCCTCGTCGAACACCTCCTCTTCTTCGTACACGGGCTCCTCGCTAGTAAGCCGGGGCGTGTCAGTTATGACGAGTGTTTCGCGTTGGGGAACGTGCTTTAGTATAGAGAGATACTCACATGCCACCACCACCGACATCGCCATCGTCACCATAGTCGGACATCTTGACTAAGCGCGATCAAGTAAAAGCGAAGGACTCGAGGAAATAGAATAGATTCTAGGCGTTTTTGTTCTTCTTTTCTTCGGAGGGATGTTGCAGCTTTGAGGTTGGCAAACCACAGCTAGCAAAGACGGCGCGAGGGTTGAATGCGATGCAAAATTTGCAAAGACGACGCGGCTCAAAGAAAAGAAATTCGAGGCAAGGATGCAGAAGGACTGGGGTACGGTGGCCCTGCAGGCTAGGTGTGGCTAGGGAGGTACCTAGGAACAACCTAGCACCGACCACCCACCCCCAGAGCTAAGACCAATTAGTGCTTGGCAATAATTCTCGCTAGCGTCACTTTCATGCACAATCAGAAAGTCTAAAAAAATCCAGCTCCACTAAAATTTCTAGAAGTTCGAGTTCAAGTTGCAGGTTTTACATAACGACAACCTTCTCTTGCTAGATTGTCAGATTGCCAGACTGAACTCACTATCCAAAGTGCAGCATGTTGCAATTGGACCAGGACAGTCATGAAGAGAAAGGCCGTAGAAGATTCTGAGGCCTCTGGCCTGCCTAAGAAGGGACGGCTCCAGGATCCTTCCTCCACAAGCTCTGCTGGTAGGCGTTTCGCCTTAAATTCCTTTTTGTTTAATATTACTGGCATCTTTTTAACTAATTTTGTCTCTCTTTAGACGGATATGACTCTAACTTCGAGGAAGACGACGGCACATCTGAGAAAGAAACCCGCTACGCGGACACAACATCGAGTCTTCCGGGAAACACTCCCTTGACGCCGTTATCACCGGCCCGGAAGTGGCCCAGCGACCTCAAAACTCTCCAGTGTCCTCATGCTGATTGCACCAAGACCTTCAACCGTCCAGCCCGGCTTGCCGCCCATCTGAGATCCCATAACAATGACCGGCCTTTCAAGTGCCCCCACGAGGATTGCGACAAGGACTATATTGAGGAGAAGCACCTGAGGCAACACATCAAGGGCTCCCACACGAGCGAGCGGGATCATACTTGCGCCCAGCCAGGCTGCGGAAAGAGCTTTATGACAGCCACCCGTCTCAGGAGACACCAAGCCGTTCATGAAGGCGAGGAGCGCTTTCGATGTCGGGATTACCCCCCTTGCAACCAGACCTTCCGCAAGCACCAGACTCTTCAGCGCCATATTCGGGCCGAACATCTCCACCAGGCTGCCTACATCTGTAATGATACGGATAGTACCACCGGCGCTGTCTGCGGGGCAGGCTTCGATAGTCCTGGCCCCCTGAGACGGCATCAAGAACGAGAGCATGGCGAAACCCGTTTCTGGTGTGATGAATGCGCCAACCAGCGGGACGCGGATGACAACCCGAAGAGAGTGGGCTTTCCTACACTCGCCCTTCTACAGTCACATATGAAGCAGGCACACGTCAACTGCATGTTCTGCGGGGTGATATGTAACGGTAGAGCGGATCTGGAGCAGCATATCGAGTCGCAGCATGCCAAGCCACCCAGTCATGAGCAACCAAAGACCGTTACCTGTACATGGCAAGGGTGCACCAAGACTTTCTCACGGGTGACAAACATGAACGCACATATACGTAGCTTTCACGAAGGCGTACGCTTCGTGTGCGGGGAGGTGGATCTGAGCAGGACAGAAGACCTGGCGGCTTGGCCGCAATCCCAAGGTTGTGGCGAGGGCTTTACCACCAAAGCCGGCCTCGAGAACCACGTCCGCTACGTGCACCTGAAGCACGAAAGGCCGGGACAGCAGGCTTCCTACCAGTCGGCGTCGAGGCCGGAACAGAAGAACCCCCTGGAAGAGCTCGCTGGCGTGGGCGAGAAGTCGCGCCAGACGCTACCGTGCGCGTTCCCGGACTGCAGCGTGAAATTCGCCCACTACGGCGAACTCGAAGCTCATATCCGGAGCGAGCACCGCATCGAGCAAGCTCTCCTCGATAGTATCGGACGAGAGGCAGATCCGACGCCGCCGCCGCTGTCAGAGCCGGCGCCGTTGATGTTCGGCGAGACCGCGCCGGAGATGGCCGATTGGGAGGCGGACTACGGCGGCGGGGAGTTCTGGGTCGGGGCCGGCGCCGATGTGGGATCCCCGGGTATGAGACCGGGCGAGGCGGAGTGGCTCCACGACGAGGCCGAGATGAGACGGCTCATCGGGCCCGGTAACGGCGACCTGGAGGGCTTGCTAGACCCGGCGTTGGGAGGACCAATGCCGTGAACGATTGGGATTATGATAATCTGAGATAAGGGGGATAGATAAAATATAGATATATACGATATGGCCGGGTGAAAAAAAAAAGGAATTTATGATTATGATGATACCCCTCCCCCCCCTTTGCTTTGGGTTGGACGAGATACGGGGGAAATAGGTCGCCAGGTAATAGAGAAAAATATAACCCTTCGCGGGGAGGCATAATGAATGGGAAAGATGTTGTTCGTGTGGTCTCGTTGATGAGTATTACCTCCTCGTGCTTGCTTGAGGTAAGTAGCTCTTTTGGTGACGTTAGAAACCTATGAGTTCGGACCATGGTAAGAAGGAAAAGACACATACGGATTAGCCTCGGGTATAATAGGCTAGGGGTTTTTATTTATTTATTTACTTTTCTACCAGAGCTCAAGGTAGGTAGGTAGGCTACCTGTCAGTGAAATGCATAAATTATCTAAGATAGGTCTGCTTGTCTACCTACCTATATGTTTTATATACCTACCTTATTCAAGCAAGTAATTATAAAAGAAAGAGAAAAAGAATTGTTTTAGGCAATCATATAATTAAGTACGTTTATATATAAATATATGTGCGTGGGTGCATGTGCGTATATACTTACTAGTTAAAGGAGAGTGATATAAAAACCTTTTTTTTTTTTTTTTTCGAAGTCCGAGGTTCCCTAAGGTTAGACAAGCACAGCGAGTCCTACCCAGATAATCCATGGAACTTTGTCTGATTTTCCTTTTCCCTCTCTCTCTCTCTCTCTCTCTCTCCTTTCTCTCTCTCTCTCTCTCTCTCTTCAACTTTTTCTTTTTACGTGTGCTTACTTACCTTTTCCTCCTTTCTCCGATCCTATACAGAAGAACTTATGCGTTACTATAACAACACACCCTCATCTTCATGATCGTCCTCATCATCATCGTCATCCGCAGGCGAAGGGGGGATGACATAAATCGGCACGTCCGCCCAGTCCGCGTCTTGGTATTGGTCCTCGACCGCCGAGAGCGCAGACACGCGCGACGAGCTGCGGGACCCGCTCGAGACGGGGGACACGAGGCACGCTTCGGCGCGGGCCAGTACGGGGGGGATCGGGACGTACAGCGGGGGGAGGGCGAGGCCGCGGGAGCGGGAGCGGGAGCGGCCCCGGGGTTGCTCTTCTTCCTCTTCCTCTTCCTCTTCATCTTCTTCTTCTTCTTCTCCCGTAAAACTGCCGCTCTCACTCTCCGCACTAGAAGGTAGAGTAGCATACAAGAAGGGGGAACTCACCACCGCGTAATCGTTGCTATGACTATCATCATCGCCATCATCGTCATCATCATCTGTCTGCTTCACATCCCTGTCCCCTCTGTCTTTATCTTCTTCGTCCGACGAGGAGAGCGTGGAGTAGGTGGCAGACGAGGATGATATACCGCCCGCGGTGGCGGGGGCAACGGGGGGATTAGCAGCCCTGGTGTCGCTGATCCACCTCTCGATGCCGGCCCGCGCCCTAGCGGTATAGGGCTTGTACCTGTATGTGGCTCTGTTTGTTGCACTGGTGGGCGTATCGTCATTGTCGCTTCTGGCGCGGCGGGTAGCGGCGCGGAAGAGAGAATCGAAGGGGTGGAGGCGATCCATTGCTATGACTGTTGCGGAGAGTGAGAGGAAGAGAGAAGTGGAAGTAGTAGTAGCTTTTTGTTTTTATGGGTTTTCTTATGTGTGTGTGTGTAAGTGATAGATAGGTGGTTGGGCTTTAATATGAACACGAGGAGCTAAATACGATCAATTGAAGTAAGTAGTTCTCTCGTGATGCAGTATAACTTATTCGGGCCTTGTTGGGGCTGCTGCTGTTGTCTCTGATATAATGCTGTAGATAGTTTAGTAAAGATGATTTTGAGTTGCTGTCCCTGGGATGCTTTGGGGGTTTAAGTATTGAGCATCGACACAATGATGATCCTTGGTACCAAAGATGCCAGCTTCGTACGCAAAGGGTCATTGTGGATGGTGAACAAGAGGCTTAGTTGATGATAGCGTATGATACCGGTGTTGAAGGAATAATCCCTTTATGGATTTCACAAACAAAGAAAAGGGCACACTATCCCGGCGCTTAAAGCCACGAGCTTTAAGCTGAAAGCACAATAATATTGTGATGAACCAAAGCATCCACAAGGCAGCATACGGACAAAGGAACAAGGTCTGGAGCTGGCTGACCGGGGGGTTGTAGGACGTCACAGTAGAATTGCATCAGAGGGACGAACATCAGCAATCATGGCAAGCCATTTCTACCAGTACATGATCAATGATAATGATTGCCCGCAAGAAATCAGCTGTACCTCGCGTCCAAGCAATCATCCATTTTACAGACACAAACGCACACCATGCTCGGATTATGAAAAGAGACTTTTTTTTTGGTTGATATGGGAAATCGAGACTCCAGACGTCATCTGCTTCTCAGAACGTTTGTAGCCAGAATGTTTTCGGGCTAAATGGTCTCCATGACCAGACCATAATTTTTGGCGAAGACCAACTGCGGATACCTAACTGCGCACTAAAATGCAAGCACGAGCATGGGAACCACTCGCCGGGTGTACACGGTCGAATGAACTAAGCGCCCAAGCTAGGGAACGCAGACTCATCGCTGGTGTTGATGGAGGCGTTCTCGCGGCCGCGTCCACCGCGGAAGCCACCTTGGTCACCGCGGTCACCTCGATCACCACGGTCACCGCGGAAGTCACCTCGATCACCTCGGTCGCCTCGGCCACGGCCACGACCCTCGCCGCGGCCACGACCTTCTCCTCGGGGAGCACCTCGGGCGCCGCCACGGCTACCACCACGTCCACCTCGGGGGCGGTCCGGCTCAACATAACGTTGGTCGATCTCAACCACCTGCTTGGTCTTGCGCTCACGCTCGCGCTTGGCCTTACCACCGGTGCCGGAAATGAAGTCGTCGTCGTCTTCCTTGACGAGGGCCTTAGCGCCGGCCCACTTCTTATCGAGCTTGCTACCTTCGTTGGGCTTGCGGAGCTCGTGGTTGTCTCCGAGGGCAGCCTTCTTCTCGGCTTGCTGGGCAAGGTATTCGGCGTAGGAGACGTGCTTCTCCTCGGGCTCGGCCGGGGTAGCGTCCTCAGCATCCTCGACTGTAGCATCCTTCAATTCGGACTGAGCAATCTCCTCGCCAGCCTGCTCATCCTTCTGCTCGGCATCACCCTCGGTGGCACCCCAGGACTGGGCAGCCTGCTTCTCGGAACCGCTAGAGGCAGGGTCAGTAAGTGACATAGCAAGGACGGACTGGTGAAGCTTACGGAGCAAGACCCCTAGAGTGCCGGTCGTCACGGTCACGGGGGAATCGACCACCGCGGCCTAGATCCATCAATTTAGTACGAAGTGTCTTCGCAGCAAATTTGAGCGGGCTGGTTGCGACTCACCTCCTCGCTCACGAGCACCACGGCCACCTCGCGGGGCACCTCGTGGAAGCTCTTCGGTGGGCTTGCGCTGGTTGTTTGCGCTGCCAGCGTTGCGGTCACGGAAGGCTGGAAGAGGAGCATGCAAGTCAGTAGAGATCGGAGAAGTGGGGGGTAGGATATAATTGACTCACCTCCTTCGTTGCCGCCAGGGCCAGGGCGACGAGCCCCGTTGTTAGCGACAGGCTTCGTCGGGGCCTGGGGTTCGACGTTGCGCTTGGTGCTGCGCATGGTGGTCTTGTCGACCGTCTTCACAGGGGCGGACGGCTGGTCAGAGTCTCCATCGTCGTTACCTGCAAATCACGACCCGAGGTTAGTGAGGGGTTGCTTTTCCCCGGACAGCAGAGAATTTTCACGCAAAATCTCGAGTGCGCCTTACCGAGGAGGTCGTAGGGGTTCTGGATGGACCGGCGTCAGCTTGGGTAGCTACCTCAATTGACCATGGCTAATACGGAAGAAGAAAGAGAGAGAGAGAGGCAGAGGCAGAGACAGACAGAGAGAGCCGACAAGGCAGGGTAGAGCAGGTTGGCTGGTGGGGACGACATACCTTGGAGGCGACCGTCGACATGTCGCCAATTTATTCGCCTTTCAGCAAGGCGTAGCTTTGAGGACGACGATCCGATCAATGATGGTTTGTTTTCTCGGGGAGAAGGATACGGCCTAGACGGTCATATCCTCTTGAAAGATGCTCTGAAAGTCCCACGACGGATTGTTGGCACACGGGTGGAGGGTGGAGGAGGGTGTGTGCGTGTGTGTGTGCGCAGGTTGTGTGCGCAGGTGGTGGGCGGGAGTGGGTTTGCCTCTGCCAGAGATGTCAAGAAAGTGGACAAAGTTCTTCTTTCCTTTCGGGCCCAGACTTTTTGCGCACCACAAAATTCCTCCTGCCCAATCGATCGCTTAAGACGGATCGGGAAAAAGTTTCGCTTGTTTGGCAGGAGGTGCTACAGTACTAAAGTTTAGAACCTTGAGGAGGTACCTCCTACCTGCCTGCTATTGGAACTCCAGGCTTCGATTTTCGATAATAGGTACGTATTTTTTCGTGCAAATGCCCGGTTAGTGCGCTGCTGACTCAGCCATCCCCTCACTCCCCTCACCCTAGATAGGGTTCAGGACGTTGAAGCTCTCCTTCCAATTGAGCTCACCCTGCACAGTCCACCCAACCGGTGCCAACCCGGCAGATGTATATGAACTGACAGTAGGTTATGTAGCTGTTTCAAGTTGTACGTGTATCACACCATTTTATATTCAGCTGACTACCTAGTCATAAATATTTCATCGCATGTGACTTCACATATAAACCGGGCGTAGTTCTACAACCAGGCTGTCAAATTTACTGTACTTAGGTACATAATCTGCTAAAGAAAAGGGGGAGCTCCGAAGGGGGATGCAGTTCCGTAAACAAGAAAACTGTATTTACACTTATAATCAGTCGTTCCTAAGTGACTATGCTATATAGTTGTTCGACTTCTGTTTGACCCCGTCCTGTTCCGACCGAGAAGATATTTGCCTTCGTATACATAATACTCAACTTGACTTACACCTATGTTGGAGGGTTAAGGAGGACAGGACCTATAACAGCCTAGATGGGAAAGGGGGTTGCGTACGCTTGTGAGACTTTTGAGGGGATCTCTAGCCATTATTTATAGTACATAACAGCGAAACCCTTATATATCTTCTACGATCTTTAAGTATATTGTGAACCTATCCACTTCCTTCGACAATCTATATGCTTTTATTTTGTGTTTCTACTTTTTTTATTTCCTCATCGTAACTCACTAAAGGAGAAGAAAATAGTCTCTCCAAGAACTATCTATATATAACTGATCCCCCCCCTCTTTGAGATTTCATAAATGTTGGGCTAAATATAATGTACTATTAAAATCGAAAGATACATAATGTTTTCTAGCAAAATCGCGTAAACCTTCATCGAACGGCCTCACCTCCCCTCCCCTCCCTTCGTCCCTCCTCTTCATCCCCCCTTAATTGCCAAATCAGCCTCTACATGCCAGAAGCCTCACTGATAATAGTCATTGAATCTTGACTCCTGTCGGCGGTAATTTGTACAAGGCTGGACGGTGGCTAATCATAAGTAGAGCTGTCTGCGCACTATAGAAATGGGGGAAGGAAATTCGCCGTACCGTCCGTGTTTAGGTTCCAAGAGCTTCGTCGAGAGTAGGGTAGAGGGCAGGACAGGGTTGGAGGGAGAGCTACGAATACAAGGCAGGCAGGCAGGGAGTCGGGGAAAGCCAAAGACAGAGTGCTTTATATTTAAAAACAATACCGCTTCTAAAGGATCTGGCTATTCACTCAAGCAACATCGGTACCCCCTTACCCCCCTTCGGTCCCCTTCAACACAATACCTAAACAACATAACAATAAGTATCATCGAGAGTTCTAGCTCTTCGTGCCATAAAAGCGTATCGTCACTTTGTTTAAGACACGGCACCGTGATAGACATCACGATAGAAAGGTCTGACGACAAGTTTAGATATCAATATATACACGCATGCATTTTATGTATTTCTGTAGTACAGACAATGAGATGAAAATCGAAAACAAGAAAGGAAGAGAGGGGGAAAAAAGAAATCAGAACGAGCTTTAGAAAATTTGTCTATTATATGTTATAACCTCGCCCTATATACTCATACCTTTTTTTATATAATTAATTAATTATGAGAGGAAGGTCAAAAAGGGGGTATTTAAAATCTTCCTTTCTCTTGAAAGTTAATACATTGCTTTTTATCCCCTTTTTACATAGTTTAAATAACATATTTAAAAAAAAAAATTTACTACTTTACTTAACTTTACGTACGATTGTCTTATGAACCTCTGCCCTCGCCCCGCTCCATTTTCTTGTTTATTTTATTTTATTTTATTTTATTCTCATGTTTTATAAGCCGACTTCAAATATCGAGATACCTACCTAACCTAGGTTAGAATAAGTTACCCATATTCAAGCACGGCTGGCCACTCCGTAGAAGCTCGTAGTAATTTCCGAGGGTTATCAAGTGCTGTCACGATACACTTAGTATACGCAGGGGTAGTAAAACGTAAGTTACTGCGCGAAGAACTAGAGCTACACCGACTTAAGAGATAGTGTCTTTTACATGTTAACGATAACCCCCCCTTTGTCCCCCCAGGCTCTCTCCCTACCGCAACTATCTCTGCCTACCTTACTTACTCCTGACCGGTTCCTAGATAGCTATGAGGAGCGCGCGAGTACAAAGTAATAACACTAGGTTAGATAGGTATTCGAAAACAATTAAAGAAAGAAGTTGATTCTTGCAAGTCCAGCGTACCTACATATGTAACCTACATGTAGTCTATAAACTTACAGTATATTGTAATAGTTTAGGAAGCTAAGAATCGCCCAACTCAACACAACACTCCCGGGAGGAGGAGGAGGAGGAGGAGGAAGGGAGAAGAGAAGAGACAATTCTCATAAGATGGAACACTCTGTATACATCAGCGAGTGGTACTTCCTAAAACCCAGCCGACAAGCGGCACCTAACCATTGCTCCCTGGACTTTATACATACTCGGGGCCTCATCCATCATCCGGGGAGGGACGGAGGGGCGGGATGAAAAAGATCAGGAGTTCTTTTCAACCTCGGCAACTTGGGGGGAAAAAGCAGAAGACGTGTTTTAAAACATTCAACCATCCAGATACCTTCTTTTTCTTTAACCGACCATTGCAAATAAGCTTGTCAAGGCAAATCCCTAAGTAAATAGCAAGTGTGTATCGGTATATATAGGTACACATATTACAAAATCAATATAATCATAAAACTGCAAGTTCGCCACATTTATCAATTAATCATATAAGTAAACCGACAAACAACCCTATAAATAATTTACGTGCAATAATTGAAATACCATATAAATCATATCGTATTCTTATACTATTATAGTTTGTATAGGTACTCATATCTATATTTTTCTATCTACCCACTTATTCATCTATCCACCTACCTCTTTACCCAGGTATTTATATAACCTTTCTAAAAATAAAACCGCAACCCGTGGGGTTTTCCCATCCCATTGATACTCCATCCCTCCATCCACCCGTCCTTGCGATTACATATGCAGGAACAGACTTGACAATATTTCCCCGGGGAAAAGGAGGGGGAAGAGGAAGCTATGGGATGACTTGCATACTACTATACATATCATATCTTATATGATTCTAAAAGACAACGGTCAAAACTAAAAATAAACAGGGAGAGAGAGGGCGGCCGGGGGTGTCATTTCCCTTCCTGTCCCCCCTTCTACTGGTGTAGCGAATGACGTACGTTTGTGCGCGCATCTAAGACGGGAGACCGGTTTTTCGTGGGGTGCCCGTTTCTAGAGCGGGCGGTGTATTTATTTCTGTTAATAATGATTATAATCTCTTATCTCTCTGTATTCGGAACATTTACGTACAAAATGATATCCCCCCCCTCCTCAAGAAGATAAGCACAACCTCGATATACAAATACTCGCCGACCCTCCCGCATCTTCATCTCTGCAGTTTTCGTCACTCCTGGAAATTGTTGAAACTGCCGCCAATGGTATGCTTTGTGGCCGGCAATTCCTGGCTCCTGAAATCAGTGAATGCCCCGTGATGATAGATCTCTATGGGCTAAGCTCTCCGACTACTGCAAGCCTCTTCACAGAGCTTACATCTGACAATCGATGCTCCGACCCTCCTTGCTCCCTAGCAGTCTAGGGGCAAGCGTTCGCTTATATATGTACTTTCCTGAACGCGCTTACATTTTCACTATGACCAAGTCCCGAAAAGGCGTTTGTTGGATCACGATGCAGGCCCAAGCAGCCCATCTGTCTCGTGACCTCTTCGAGTGAGGTTGTCACGAGACCTATATGCACCAGCCGATAACATAACGGACCTCGACACATCACTGGGCCAACAGTCGTGACCACCTCGCACTGCATATGGGCGTGCACATACCCCAGAGAACTGTGCCATTGGGAAGAGTGACACGGTGTTGCTGCTCCAAACCAATGGGATCAACTCTGACAACCCATCGCACCAATACAGAGCAGGGCGCGGTAGGACAGGAGGACCGCTTAATGCTTCGAAATGCTGACAATGGGAGTTGGTCAATGACTTGAAATATCGGTCAGTAGGAGTCACGGGAATCGATAAAGAGGCGGAAGACGAGAAGACGGGAGAAGAGAAATACATTACGGGGTTCGACACGATGTGGAAATGAGACCTGCGTTGACCGGCTCACCTGACCTCTGGACCGACTCGATGCCGTGGAACAATGTCGATGAAGGGGATGGAGAAGTCTAGGCCTTTGCCGATCACAACATACCGGGGGAAGTGGCCTCGAACCCCCGCTGCCGGATACACTGCGATGCTACGGTACGGCGGCACAAGGAACACCACGATGGGTGCATGGCCCGTGTTAAAGAAGGTTCGTCGATGGACTGGAAGGGTCCACGTTTGGGGGAGGGGGCCTCCTATGCCGCCCCGACCATGTTGGGAGCACGTCAACTGGTTTCCAGAGCCCGCCTCCGCCTTTTCCCAGGGGTTATGCAGTGACACGACACGCGGCCACACCTGGAGAGTTGCTTCTCGGTAGGTTCCCTGCTGGCTCTTCACTGGACACAGAGGGGCGACCCCAAGCCACCACAGTAACGGCGTCCTGGTATTGACCAGCCCCAGACGGGTACGATCGATCAGTTTCCTCCTGCCACGTTTTCCTCGATGACCTGGAGGGCCCGTGCCAAGAGAAAGAGAAGGGACAGAATGAGTGGGTGGATAAAAGCGGCCTGCATAATGCTCTCCCAACTTGTCTACCGAGAGACCTCATAATACGGGTTTCACAAGGCCGCCGCTGTGTGTTCCGAATTAACTACCTTTCCCTTTACAGTGTCGGTCTCTATCCCACGCGACCTACCTATTGCTTACCAGGTAGCTAATCTCGGGGGTGAGAGCCATCTACGGATCTAGTCCATGACAGATAAGCAGCCCAGACGGCTAGGCACGGGAAGAAGCCACCCAACGGCGGGAAGAGGCTCGTGCTAGGCCGCTCGGTTTTGTATATCTGAGTCAGATGCAATTGATATCCGCACCTGGCCCAGTCACTATGGCGAAGCAGAAGGGAAGAAAGAGGTTTCTCCGAGGCCTCTTCAGCGTGTCCTACCCATCCTAGTTGGATGGTGTCGACACTAAGACCGCGATCTACGTCGATACGAGGAGCCGCTCTAGACTAGTCTCTCTGTATGTGTGCAGCAGCTGGCTTACGCACCATGTGAAGTGCGAAGTGGCATCGCAGGCGGCGTTCGGAGAGTCTGGCCCGTTTGGAAATGTTGGTTGTTGGAGGAAAGAGGAGGGGCCAGGGTGATGGGCTTCAAGAGGTTTTCGCGGTTCTCGGTAGGCAAGGTTCGTACCTAGACAAGGCAGGAGGTACCTAGGGTATAGGTGGGTGTGCTGTCCACTGGCCCTCACCTTTTCGAAGACCGGGTTCTTTCCGGTATGTAACGTCCCAACAAAACACTCTGTACGTAGGTACCTGTAGGTACCTCGGCTGCCCACCTACATACTACCTATGTACCTAGTTTAACTTATGTATGCACTTCTCTAGGTTAGTGGATAAAACAGCCGAAGTCGGCATGAATTATGCCTTCCCACCTTCCTCCCTCAACCTTGCTACATATAGTAGGTATACATAGTTATATACTTACTTTGTATACTTCTTCTTACCCAACCCAGCGAACAGCAGAGAATGGATGGGTCAGGTCGGCTCGGGTCGATTGAGGTTCAATGCGTGGGTGGGAACATAAAGTTGAACAGAGAAACAAACAGACAGCTTTTCTTCGACCCAGTATCCCGCAGTGGAGAGGGGTAGGGGTAGGGGCAGGGCAAAAGGGGGGGGGGGGGGGGACTTAACGGAATGGATTAATATCAGATTTTTTTTTATCGATAGAAAGACAAGATTTTGGTCCCATCCATTTTTTTTTCCTTCTGTCTTTTGCCCCTCCTTCCTAAATCTAGGTAGGCACAATATCAGCATACCTTGATACCTAGTTAGTTAGACCCAAGGTGGTTTTGGTTTGGGATAAGAGCATCTCCGTTGTCGGGATTTGCAATAATCCTCGGGGAAGGGTTTATGTTCTTTTGGAGGGGAGCCAGGAGGGGGGATATGAAGGGGGGCAAAGGGGGGTTTGCAGATGGGTTGATATTTTTTTTTTTCGTTCCCGTCCGGGGTTTGATCGCCTGCCACTGCTAAGATCGATTTGGTTCCCGTCCTGTATGTAGGCATGTATTGTGGTTCGGGCGGGCGGGCAGGCGGCAGGAACCGCAAAATCGAACAGGTTACGTAGGTAGGTATTTGAACATACATTGATGTACGTACCTAAGGAAGTTTAATATGTATAGCTGGAGTTGACCTAGGTTGGGCATTGGTATAGGCGGGCGTGCTAGTTCATGTATATAAAAAGTATAGCAAGTACCTACATAATACCACCGTATTACTTATTTTATATTTACCTCTTAACAACTTAATATATTAAATATAATATAATCTATACAATATAATAACTGTATATATAACAAACATAGGAGCCGCGTATGCTTAGTATTTATAATATATACTTGAAATGTAGACCGAAGAACGGCTATGTATGTATTTATGCACCCAGATATAAATATGTACCTATATACTACATACCTAGGTAGATATAGGTAGATATCTATCTATCCAGCTCCAGAAACTCCCGAGAATCGAATGATTTAACTAGGAACACGAAATCTTCACATGATAATTTGTGCTATTGCAAGTTACATACATGTGCCGCTCTCCTCGTCTCTTTACTCAGCCAGCCCGTTTTGTTCCCCTCCTCCCTCCTCCCTTGCCTTGCCTCCTCTCATACTCATCCCCTACCTCACTAACCTGCTAACGAGACGGTAATAACTAGGATAGGCGGGTCGTATGATTGCGCATTCCCCCCCTCCATTGGCGTAGACTATACACTAGGGTAGGGTTCTACGCGTTCTAATGTATCATGACGAGGTCGGCTTACTTTTTTCTGTCTTTGTCTTTCTCTAACAATTGACTATGTATCTAAGTACGTACATAAGGCACTTAGTCTATCTAAACTAACCTAAGCTACTGACCTATCTACTTACCCTATATAGAACTAATCTTCTAACCTACCTACTATTACTACTACTACTACTACTACATTCCGCCTTCTCGTTGGTTCGCTTGCTAGCTACATGTAGTTGCCGTCCTGCTAGAAGTACAATACATACTACAAGGTCATTAACAGACCGACAACCAACCAGCTACCTATCCTATCCCATCCCACCCAGTGCTAGGCCGGTTAACCTATATACATACACATAATCGAATAATGGAAAAGAGAAAATAAAAACATGAGGGTTAAACTCAAGCCTACTCCTCGGGAGGGCTTATTAGGTCAGACATGAAAAGAAGAACATAGCCGAGAGAAAAGTACGAGGAGAGATCTTGGTGGTGGGAGATGAGATGTTCGACAAACCCCGTTCTCTTTGACCGAAATTCTTTTGTTCACTCCTGCCCTTTTCCCCTTGCCTGTCCATACCACGAGATACATAGATGGATAGAGTAAATAGATAGGCTAGACCCTTACCCTCCCTCTCGTGATGATATAGCATAGTATATACACCCGGAGAACAAAAGTAAGAAAGATATTTCATGTCTTCCCTTCCCTTTCCCTCTTCCATCACGCATCCTAACCAGTCAAGACCCTTCTGTCCTACCTTTCCTTCCCTCCGAAATCCTGGCCCAGTGTTTTTCTTTTTGGTCAGTCGGAACCGGAATGAAGACTTTTGGACTCCCAAAACTCCATCCGATGTTCCATTGGAACCTTTTCTCGTTAGATCCAGCAACAGAAATCTGGGTCATAACGTAACGTAAAACGTAAATGTACGTGTTGATGTAAACTCAGTCATGGTCATTGAATCGAACCCTCCTCTTATTATTTTTTTGTTTTCTTTTTTTTTTGTTTATTTGCCTCGTTAGCCGTCGATATGCTGCAACACCTGCCTTGAACGCAATAACTTTTTTTCTTTGCAAAAAGAACTCGGGGTTGCAACTCGACCGCCCACCGTGGGTATATAATGTCCGTTGTCTCGACGATATATGCTTTCGTAATTAAAGAAATTCGATAGTTTTTGATCCTTTTCGCCCTGGGGTTTCCTTATCTCTCGGTAGAGAGCTGTGCTGTTATTTTTCACCTGAACATCATCCATTACTGCCTCGCAACGAAAACCATGTAGCCACCTCGCTTCAGTGGCCTGGGTATCATAGTGTCGCATTACCCCTTTTTCGCCTTTCCCAATTAGATCCCAATGCAAGCGATTCGGTTACGGCTTTTCCATCATTGCTGGTGAGTTGACTATCGCCGAGTTCGCATGCGTGACCTTCATGCCGATGCCTTGGATTATTGACTATTCCATCACCTCATGTTGCTCGTGTCAAAGGAAAACTGAGTGGGGAAAGCCATCGACGCGCTCAACCCGAACGGATCCCAGTCCATGGCTGGGTCGAGAAGTTGAGTCATGGACGGATAACCTTGAGATTGCGTCTGCCCGCCATGCTCGGCGGAGGCTGTCGACTGTTGCGCGGAGGCCCCGGTCGTCGTCGGTTGCATCGACATACCAGACTGATGGGCGACTGAGTATGCCGAAGGATAAGGCCCCGGACCTGGGGTATCCGGCTCGGGTTCGTCCATCATGTCGGTCGGCGCATCGTACTCCTGTTCTGTACTCACGGGTTAAGCCTAGGACGACAAAGTTCTATTAAAGGGGGGAAAAAGCGGGTTAACTTGCCGAGCTGCTGGAAATGATTCTGGAATGACGGCGTCGGGTAAAACGCAGGCGGCCGGGGAACCGAGGTTGGATGTTGAGGCATCATCGGTTGACGCGAGCCAGCCGTCATCCCAGGCATCGGGGCAATCGGCTGTTTCGTTCCTGGAGGCATTGGCGGTCGCATACTGGGGTGGTCCGAGGTCGTCGGCGAACTAGCCGACACATGGTTCCCGTAGGGAGGTGTGGGGTTAGTAGGAGAAGCTGCATGGGAAGGGGGCGTCGGCCGTGTCTTAGGCGACGCTAGAGACTGCTGTAGACCGGCGGGCGGTGGTAGAGAGGTGATACCAGGCTCAAGCTTGGGGGCAATGCTGGAGCCGGACCTGCGCGAGTGGTGGTGTCTGTTCAGAATCGCCCGCTGTATTGGTGGCGGTTGTACCATATTCTGGGGCATATGAGTTGGACCAAGATTTGGACTGCCAGTTTTGGCACGAAGCTCAGCTTGAACATCAATACCTGAAGATAGTGGGTTAGCCTGCTAGTGTCTTATTACTTGACGACTATCAATGGAGACGGCTCACCTTTTTCAAGAAGAATTCGTTCAAGGAGAGAGTTTTTGTAACGCAGCATGAGGCATTCGTCAGCCGCGCTGCGGTGAGCAGCTTGCAAGTTGGTCAAGTTAGACTCGTGGACTTTGATGGTGTCTTCGAGCTGTTTGATATATTCGGTCCGGCGTTCTCTGAACGCCGCCTGTGCCTGGCGGTTTCTCTGCTTGCGTTCTTCTGAAGTCGCATAGATCTGTGTAGTGGTGTAAGCTTTGAACCTCGAAACTCGAACCTCGAACCGACTCAACTCCACATTCTCTCAGTCTACATCACAAAGCTCCACTGAGCATGAGTGAGGCGAGCGAGTGAGCGGGTGGCGGGAAAATGGCTCTAGAGAGATACGATGCCATAATGATAAAGTAAGAGATTTGACTTACAGGCTTGCGCCCACCTTTGCGCTTCACTGGCTGGTTTTCTTGCGGGACGGAGGGGCCAAGGTCATTGTCGGGAGTCGATGCTAAGGACTCTTCCGAGTCCTCCTTGGGATGTTCTTTCTTGTCAATGGACATCTTGTCGTCGGACATGACAATGGTCAAGGACAGGAGACGATCACCGCACGGCGGCAAACGCCTCTCAGGATGGGGGATGTTGGTGTCGTCGACAAGACGGGCTCTGGTGGTTGGACCCGGACCTCGTCAACGGATATTGTGTAAGTGAGATGGCAGCGCAGAGGCTGTGACCCCCGAATAAAGACAAGGTAATGGTGATGGGCCTAGGTTAAAGGGTACGGCCGTGAAGCGCGCGCATGCAGCGCTAAATGGCAAGGTACATAATCCGGGGGAAACCGGGGATCCAGGAGACCGGGACGAGAGATCTCTCTCAATTGAGAGTGTAGTAATGGTTCCGGCCCAGGGGGGAGATGCTCAGTGGTCTCTGGCGGCGCGGCAGCGACAGAGATAGACAACGATAAGGGAGGGCAATGGACCGTGTGTGTTGATGACGAGTTGTGGTGAAGTAAAAGGAAGGGGAACCCGTTGGTGAGTTTTATGTAATTGAAATGGCCTCGGTGGCTTTGCTAGGAGAGAAAAAAGTTCAGCCAAATGGCAATTTTCCCTTTCTTGTACTTGGTGTACCTGGTAGGGGCCGCATCCAGATTTAGCATGAGCTCGACCACCCCGCCAGGGAAGAGACGGGCTTGGGGCCCCAGTTTATTACCATTTGTATGTACTTACCTAGGTAGTCTATTGTACTGCGGTACAGTACATACAGCAGGTACATCTCGCTATTACCAGGTACATGCATGTACTGTACTCTTCTTACTTGGGTAGTGCCAACCCGCTGCGGAGCTGCTGAATAAGGTTTAACTTCTATTCTATTTGGCAGTTGTCCGCCCTCCTGGCTCTGGTTCTGTGTGCTGTGCTCTTCTTCAATGCTCTCTGTTCTTTGGCTGTGCTGTCCCCGGTACCCAAGGTTGCTTTCGTGTCGCCAAAGTTACCGTGGCCAGCTCCTGTCCTGTCCCGGCGACAATTTACTCTAGGCACCTCGAATAGTGAGCTAGGTGGTGGATACAGCGCTGCCCGTCGACTCGATCCAAGCGGGTACTGAACTCTGCTCCAAGGGGGTTATTGCGGGGTCGTAAATGCGCGCTGGAAGCACTGCACATGTGTAGCGCTGAGAGCACACTAACCTCACATGTACCCTTCCTCAAATTGCAAGATGACCCCAGTGCTACATGTAGGTACCTGTCTGACAACGAGTCCAAGTCACCCGTCGAGCCCGCTCAGCACGTTGACGCCGTTACTGGATCAGTTGCGGCGACGCATCCAGTACGATTGCGAGGAACAACGACCACCTTTGACAACAACCACAACAATGCACGGTGCGTACGATGGAGTGTGAACCCGGGCCAGGTGTGTTCTTGTTTGTAGACGAAGTTTCCGTGAAAATCTTGAAGTGGGGAGAGAAAAAGCGAGAGAGAGAGAGAGAGGGTGAGAAAACCACCTATGTATTAGTGACCGGTTGTTTGAATAAGTCAGAATACGAAGTATATAGGAAGTAGTGCATAGTCGCTCCTCAGTTTTCAATAGAGAATAGCGGAGTTACCTGAAAAGCTACAGGAGGACGGGTATTATACAACCTCAGTTTGTTTCCAGTTGGTTAACTTCTTCTCTTCTTAACATTTCAATACTTTCCAGTCTTGCGTCCAATGTTTTTTTCTAACAAAAAATTCAAAGTTCTGCGCCGATGAATTTCTGAGATCAAGGACCCTGAATAGTGCGTCAAAGTTACAAGATCTGCTGTTCTTTAGCTCGTAACCGCAGCCCATACCGGGAAGTGGGCTGGGCTAGCTAGGCCTATACAAAGGACCTTGCTCGAACGTCGTCATCCACCTAAGTAGGTAGGCTTTAACCTACCCATACTCGTCCGTTCTATTTTCCTGGCTTCCCTGGCTCCGGTTCGGAACATACCTTTGGGCTTAGCCAAGGGTCCTCTTGAAACGCGGCGTGGCAGTTTTGCAGCAACTGTCCTGTCTGACACAATGCCTAATGTATGGGCTAATATCTTTAAACGGCCGCTCGTAGAATTACTTCAAGTCCCCGTGGCCTCTTGCTCCAGGAGCTACTAGCTGCATGCGCAATTTCGGTATATCAAGGCTAGCTAATGATACTCGGCTGGGACTAATGACGATCATGCGGCATTTCGAAGAGCTCAGCTACCTATTATCCCGACCCCGTGACGTTGGCGTGCATGGAAGCTTATAATGGTACGGTGAAGTTTTGCGTCTCTGCTGGATTGAACGATCCCTCCTCCAAGGTAGTCCTCGCGACGGTACGAGATGAAGCTGGTTTCATCTCGAACGTGGCTCTACTTGATCGCAGGTGACATTGCATACCTAGGCCCGGTCCAATTCGTAAGAACCCATGAATTCGGTAGTTCACCAACCTAGCCTATTGTGTACATACGCAATCCACACAATGCTAATAGTCGGTCCCTGGCAGGACTGTGGACCGAGACTTGTAGTGTAGGTATCATGTATCTCGTTCCTCAAGTTCGAACCTTTCTGGCCGGTGTAGCCCTGGCCATTGCTTGGAGCTTATGACACTTCAACAAGTTTGCCCTGCACCAGACACTTACTTATTACTGGAGGAGTGGAGCTCGCAGCTCTTTGGAATAACAACTCTGGGCTTGCATTGAACACTAGTGTCAATAGGCAATGCGTCCTTGATATATCGAACACCGCTTGCTTGCACTTGCTGACTTGGCACTTGTAAGGTGAAGATTGTGAAAGCTGGGTACATAACTCCCGGGGAATCGGAGTAGCACGCGACTCGAGGTCAGAGGCTTGCCGTCTGCCAGCGGTGACTTGCCCGACTGCGACTGGATCCGGTAATTCTTGTTCGAGGTTGGGAACTCGAGCCACCACGATGCCTTTGCTCCCATGGGTTGGCAAACATGGGAAGCCTATGGGAAAGAGTGAGAGCACCGGCAGGCAGGTGGGAAGGATGGATGGGCCGGTCGGTGTGCCCGGCGAAACAAGCCAGAGGAGAGCTTCTGACGCCGAGAAGCGGCTTGGGTACCGTCCTGCGTTAGAAAAAAATTTGCTTGGTCACCTGGTCTACCTAGAGGCTGGCAAGGGCTGGGAAAGGTATGAACTGTCTTTCGCGTTGTCCAACTATAATTGCTCAAGTCTCATGTACCTGAGCGCTACTATGCTACTAATATAGCAACCATCAAGCTTTGATCGGCACGCTGGCCGGGCTTCACGATACCTAGATGTAAGCTTCAGTGTTTTGTTTCCCACAGTCAAACATCCTGAAGGAAGTCGATGGGCCAGGTAGTTTGATTGTCTGTGCCGGGGCCAGAGTTTTTGAAAGCAAGGTCTCGCCGGAATGGTAATAGGAGCAACAATATGGCCTTGGTCCGAGATCGCAGACAGTAACGCAGCAGTGTAGAGGAAGAGGCTGGTGAGTGTGTGCGGGGATTGATGATTTTGCATCTCCGAGGAGAATGTGGGGCTCTTTCTGGAAATCTTCTGATTAAGGAAGTCCAGGCGAGCTGCGGGGATCATGGGAGGATTCGCTCGGCCAATCAGGTCGCACCTCACCTGCTAGTTCAGGCACATCGGAGACCGCAGACTGGGGACGAGGCGAGGCGGGACAGCCACTAACAGGACAAGGATTGCTGGTGCTGCGTGGGACGTACGGTACGTACCTACTACATCACGCCTTAAAGATTTGGACCCCAACTTGGGCCGGGGGTTTTTCTTCCAACCCGCCTTGCAGCCGGATCGTTTTGTTTCAAACATCATCGCTGCTGCAAGTTGCTCCCACCAGTCACATTATCAGCATCATAGTTTGCCCTCGCGTTTCAATTCGACAATGGGGATTATCCTGCTAGCTTCGAGTCGGAAGCAAAAATTTATAGTGGGCTTCCAATCCTCCTGCATGCAGAGCTGTCAGGTACCATCGTCAATGAATGGAAATGGCCCTCTAAATAAGTCCGCAATGCTACTCTTCCTACCGTTCCTATTCCTCCTCGTCCTCGTCAGACGAGTCATCTGCAAGCCGCTCCACTTGAAGCATTAGAGCTTGGCCCCCGTCCTGTAACCGTACGGCCGTATGGAGTACAGCAGCGTGGTTGGAAACTCCTTCGACTCCTACATCATGCAGCCTTCGCAGTTCGCCTACTGTGTGTGGCACTCGACACCAACGCTTTGGGATTCGGTATGTCTACGAAATACCCATGTCCATGTCCGTGTCAGCCTCATGTCATTGGTCGCGACGATGGAAGCGAACATCCTCGAGACGATGCTTGACACCTTCTGGAAAATTTCTAGCGTTGTTCCAGAACCCCGTTGCGACTCACGTGTGCCAAGCCTGCACTATCGGCCTTTCTTAAACACCACACGATAGACCTCGCCTGATCTAGCTTGGTAGGTACATATCGAGCCGGCCGAATGTCTCCTGTCCCGTCGTAAGTCTTGCGGTTAAAACGAACTAAATAATTATTCCCCCCCTCCCCCCCCGACTAGACTACGTATAGTAGTACGCGTAGTAGGCCGAGATAAAAAGTCTTTCGCGTCGCTGAGTTCCGACGCGAGGTGCCGATAAATCCACCTCCAACAAATCCAAACTCGCCTTTCTAATGTTGAATCAGCCGCCACTCTTCGAAGGGCGTTTGTTGTCGTAATTGGCGCAGCCCGAGTAATCCGGACCTTATCTTGTCCATCGAGTCATCAATATATCTACTTATGATATCCTTGTTGAAGGTACCTTCCCAGGTTCTAACAACGCCACCTATCCCCGGGGGGTTTTTGGAGCGCATCGACAGCCTCTACCCTTTGTTGGCCTCTTCATCTTCTACTGGTGTTTGCCAGCAATCACAATCTAAGACAGTAATAGCAGCGCAGCCTATCTTTCGACTCCTAAAGCTGACCGAGCCCGGGTACTTATCTTTGAAGCAAACGAACTCTTTTACTTCTCGTCCCGTTTACCGACCTCTGCCTTACGATGCTGTGTGCCTGAACTGCTTTCTAGAGATTACCTATTCATATGTGCCTAACAATCATGCCGCATGTGGACTCGGAAAATCATGGTCTCTAAGTCTTGAACTCTTACCTACTGGAACCCGTGTACCGGGACTCATTCGGGTTTGAATCACTGTATAGAACAAAATGGAATACGCAGAAACTCTAATATGATTATCTATGAACTGTTCGGATTACTCTATTCCAAGCACCGGGCTGACGTAGAATTATCGACATGACAAGTTATAAAGAGTTGACTTTCGGTTGTTTGGACGACCCCCAGAGATGAACCTTGAGTTTGAATACCACTGCCTAAACCTCAGCTACTTCAATGATCGAGCCTACAGGCGATATATATAGGAGGTTCCATACTCTCATTAGACTAGAATGTAAAATCTCACCCTGCCCCTAGATTCCGATCCAGTTCATGAGCCCTGCTTTCTTGTTTAAACCTATCTTGCCCGAGATCGCTCTGAAGACTGTCACGCCCAAGAGCAAAGGCAGATGACAAAGAAACTTAGACTTTCCTTAGATGCGCTAAAAGGCTTGCGCGAACCAACAATCACACGTATCAGGTAGATAATCCAGTTGATTCGAGGACTCCGTGCTCCTTCACTTTAGTCAAACATTGCCAGAGAAGAAAAAAAAAGTTGGGTGTTATTTGTTAAGAAGGTATATGAGCTTTCATGATCCCCTTTTTCTTTTCTCTTGTCGTGCCTTACATCATGATCCTCATACACGGCATTGAATCCAACAAATCAAGCGACTCTCCATAATATCATTCATCATCCAACATAGAACTTCATTATGAATCGTGTATCCCCTTACCCCTTGCCCCCTTTTTTTTGTAGCCTAGATAGGTAGGTAATGAATTTTCTACTTAGCATACCCCGTGGCCCCCTTTACGACGGCGAACGCGCCGCCGCCCCTCCCGAACATCTCCCTGACGTCGGCGACGAGCTCCGCGGGGCGCTCCCACGCGGCGAAGTGGCCGCCGCTCTCGTGGTCCCGCTCGAAGACGACCTCGCCGAGGGTGCGCGACCACGTGCTCGGCAGCACGTGGATGTCCATGGGGAAGTGGCTGAACCCGAGCTTGACGCCGGGGGACCAGGTCTTGAGGCGGGCGCGGTCGAGCTTCCCGGGGCGCCCGTCCACGTTGTGCGCCGTCTCGTAGTAGATGCGCACGCTGGCCGCGGGCCCGGCGGCGGCGAACCAGTAGATGCTGATCCAGGTGCAGACCTCATCGTCGGCCCAGGCGTACGCGTCGGTCCAGTCGTGCAGCTTCTCGTAGACCCACGCCAGCAGCGCGGCGGGGCTGTCGGCGAGCGCGTACCCCAACGTCTGCGGCTTGGTGGACTGCGCGAGGTTGTAGCCGCGCCCCTCCTCCTCGAACCAGCGCGTGCGCGCGACGCCGCGCCGCTCGCGCGCCGAGTACGGCAGCGTCGCGTGCTGGAGCGCCAGGAGCGGGTTCCGCAGGAGCGAGGGCGCGTCCGCGCTGTCCATGTTGATGTGCGTCGCGCGGCAGTGCCGCGGGTACAGGTGCGCGAGCGCGCGGCTGACGTGGCAACCCCAGTCGCCGCCCTGCGTCACGTACTCGCCGTAGCCGAGCCGCAGCATGAGCTTGTGCAGCGTCTCGGCGTACTGCTCCGTCGCGAACCCCCGCTGCCGCGTGCCGGCGGAGAAGCCGAAGTTGGGCAGCGACGGCGCCACCACGTCGAACGCCGGCCCGCCGTCGGCGCCCGAGGTCAGGGGCCCGATGATCTTGAGCACCTCCGCGAAGTGGCCCGGCCACCCGTGGATGAAGAGCAGCGGGATCGCGCCCGCACCTGAGATTGCGCTGCGCACGTGGACGAAGTGGATGGCTAGGGGCTCGAAGCCGTCGCACTGGATGTCGGTGGTGAAGTGCGGGAGCCGGTTGAGCTCAGCCTCCGCTTTTCGCCAGTCGTGTGTCTCTTGCCAGTACTTCGTCAGCCGCTTGACGTCCGCGAGCGGCGCCCCCATGTCCCACCCCGCGCCGTCGAGCTCATCGGGGAACTTGGCGAGGGAGAGGCGGAGCTTGAGGTCGTTGATCCTCTCGTCGTCGATGGCGATGGTGAACGGCTTGATATCTGCCATCTTGGACGATGTGTGTTTGTTTACTTGTGACTTTCCCTATAATGCGTCTTTATGATAATTCTTTCGTCTACTATAGATAGCAAACGGTGGGTTTGTGATATGATGCAATAATAGATCTCGCTACTAGCATTGAACCAGGGCTGGACCGAACAATAGGTTTAAGCACGAACAGTATGCATTGTAGTCTACCTCGATCATTGAGCTTTGGTTTGAGACCTGGAGTTTCCCAACCCTTTATACCCCGATATACAGGAGAAGAGACGGGAGAAGGCTTTGCTGCCTCCAACTTAGACGATGCATCGTTCAAGGTTGATCTGCACCTCGAAATGCTGAATAATCCTGTGTAGTCGTGCGGGCAAGACAGATGCATGACGTTTAGGGCGTAAGACTGTAACCTTCTTTCTAATGTAGACAGGAGGGCGCATCACCCCCGGGGAAGTTGATTGGCCGCTGTGCTGCAGCAAGCTTGAGGTTTCGTTCTAGTGCGAATGCTGGGTTATATATGTATGCACCTGATGCATCCGGGCTGAAGCTCTTAAAGAGCCGTGCATGAGCTTGATGTACTTATTCACTATGGATGATCGTGTCTCCATCCGGAGGGTGCCGGAACAGGAATTGATCAAATCACGGATCAGGAAGCAATTAATGAATAAGTATTGGAATATATATGGTGGACAATTGGATTCTTGATAGATTAGGTGTAACCATCGCGATGGACCATTGGATTAGGTACACAACCTTAGGTATAGAAGCTTTTATAATGGGGATCAATATCTGGATTACTAGTTGCAAGGCTTCAATACACCGGGTGTTAGAGGTAGTATATCTACCAACTTTAATTTTTACATGTAGGTAGCTTCACTATACCACATTAGGTAGGTACAGAGTAAGTTTGATATTGATTCCGCCAAAGTCCAATGATTTGCATACCTGGTAGGCACCTAGATAAACGATAAAAGGTTGATGTCATCAGATGTACACTATAGAGATAAGGTATTGTATTACACTAGGTTAGATAGTTGCTTAGGCGTGTTTAGTGGGGAATTTGTCGCATAGGCCACGCTAAACGCATAAACCAACAGCCAATAGAAATGCTAAGAAAAGAAAAGAATTACACTGTCAGGGGGTCAGCCACTATTTACATACATCATATGCACTTTCTCGCCTGTCTCCAGAGAAACAAAACAATCCCCCCGATCTTGTTGTTGATTAAACATCCTCCACCCCGCGCGTCATACGTGACATCACTCTTAGCTTCCTGCGTCTCTTCAAACCGTGCTGGTCGCAATTGGAACTTGTCAACCCATTTCGCGTACTTCTCAACTTCGTCTGGAATCGACATTACTGCCCATCATGTCGCCTCCGCGCCGCCGTTCAGCGCGTATTGCCTCGTCCTCCAAGGTAAGTCCTGAGTAAACAAACCCGGCAGGCAAGTGTCACGCTGCCACCACCACACCAGCCCACCCCTACCTTTGCGTGCGCGCATACAACTAACCGCGTGTTGATTCAACATAAAACAGCGACCAAAAGCATCTCCGGCACCTCAGCTGGAGTCTCTCGCCGAGCGCGACGAAGCTCCTGAAGATCAGCCTAAGCCTGCGCAAAAGCTAGCCACCATCATGTCTTCTCCCATGCACAACCCCAGAACCCCGTCGTCAGCGTCGCCCATCAAGCTGCCCATGTCTGAAATGCATCCAAGCAAGGTCCACCCCTCTATGGCTGCCCCTTCATCAGGTCTTAGGCTTGGCTTTGCCGATATCGACTACGCTCACCCGTCCAACGAGGCGTCTGGTCTGACCCAGACCACTCCCTCGAAGACCTCGGTCCCCTCTTCTGACTTCACCTTCCGTCATGCTAGACCCAATGGTGAAATAGGCCTAGGCCCTGAAGCCCAGAAGATGATGGCCGGCATACGCGAGGAAGCTGCCAAGATCAAGGCTGACTTGACTGCCCAGCGTGATCAGGAGCTAGAGGAGCAGGGAGAGTCTGCTGAAGGACGCAAGATCGCGAAAGCCAAGGGAAAGGCCGGTCGCTTCAGTGCTGTACACATGGCGGAATTCAAAAAGATGGATTCTATTGAAGGACATCCTTCGGCATTTCGTGCCGCCCCCGGTCGCTTCACTCCAATGAAGGCTGGCCTCAAACGAAGCCAGTCGAAGGCGAACCTTGATGAACCTGATTCGGCCCGATCGAAGAAGAGGACCAGCGCCTCTCACCCAGTACCCAAATCTTCCGAAAAAGCACGCGAGGAACCCGAAGCTTCGTCGAAGCGAGTCCGACAGCGACTTGAAGATGACGCGTCAACACTTCGGCCCGTCTCGCGAGATGACTCGTCCATTCCCCGACCGAAGAGCAGCGGCAATGATTCTACTCGCAGTGGCATCCCTCGATCTCACACTTCTGGTAGTCTCATGACCCCGACCAAATCGTCGCTTGCCCGTGTAGCCACTGCCAAAACGCCCACCCTTGGCTTGGTAAAGTCTCCTAGCAAGCCAGAAGTCGGCAGTCTCATCCGCTCTCCGAGCAAGGTCGATCTTGGTGGGAATCTGGTGAAATCGCCCAGCAAGAAAGCTTTTGGTGGGTTTGGTCTGATGAAGTCAGCTACTACGAACAATCTGAATCATGAGGATGGTGTTCCCACTAACGTCCAAACACCCGGTCGATTCGGTAGAGTCAAGTCGATCTTGAAGCGACAGATTGGTGGTGCACGATTCACGTCTAACATCCCCCAGTTTGCTGCATCTATCCCTAAAACACCTGCGTCACAGAAAACTACCGGCAAGGAGCTGCCTTCTATTCCCCTGACGACTCCTGGGCGAAAGGCCGTACGCCATGTGGACTTTACGCCTGATACGAAACAGGATACAATGACGCAGATCTCACCATCACCAGTCAAATCTAGTATTCCACGATCTCAGAGTGTTTCGAAGCTAGCTTTGGTAAACCAGCCACCCACTACCCAGATCACGAATGACAAGGATTCCAAAGGCGAAGTCTCCTATCCTGACCTTTCAGCTTACTGCCAGAACGTCAACAAGGAAACCCCGGAAATACCTCCGGAAAACCCTCCGGAAAATGTGCCTCAATCGGTTCCAGGCACGTTCACGTTCCGTAGCGACCATACCATTCGTTTTGATGGCACCTCGCCTAACGGCTTCGGTGTCCGAGCTGGTCAAGCCAGTGTTCGCCGCGTCCGTGAGTCGATGGCTCCCCCTCCTATGCCTGGTAGCTTCCCTGCTCCACGTTCAAAGTCGCCGAACAAGGAGAACAAGGATCCAGCCACGGTTTTGGGTATTCCTCACGGCATGTCGAACAAGAAACGCCACCGAGCTACCTGGGATGAGGAAGAAGAAGAAGGCGAGAAGCGCGTGGCCAAGAAACTGCGAAAGGAACCACCTGCTGAAGGGTACGCCGTTGTAGCCCCTCGTCTTGCGGGCCTGGAGTCTCCGTCTCCAACTAAGAAGCTCGCTGGATCTTCCCGTACTCCTAGTCCTCAGAAGAAACGGACAGGCCTGACTCTTAGTCGACTAAACATGCTCGCTCGACCTAAGATTCGGAAGTGATAACTGTTACTCCGGATTCAGTTTGATGTGGACAGTTGAATTCGCTAATGGTATACTACACTATGGATCATGATGTTACGTGTAGCATTGCATATATCTGCTTTCCTGGCTTGACTTTGCATAGGGAGTACCTGCGTAAAGATAGGAGCGGAAGTTTTCGTGGCCACAAGAGGCTGAAAAGGGGGTCACTGGAAAGCAGGACATTGACTTTTGTTGCACAACCTCTGCTGGTAATTCACCAGCGCTCTGATGTACCTCGACTTGTATCTGATTTGGAACCGATTATGGCTTCGTGTAAGACTAAACAAAATCCCGACTGGTTGGTTGGTTGGTTGGTTGGTTGGTTGATTGGCGTTTGACCAGGAGGGTTTGTGATGGAGTGATCGGCGTTGATCGCATTACTGGCATCATTTGAAAACTTCATAGGCTCTACTTACGTAGATTGATGATGCGCTCTGCGATGTCTTGTAATCACCGAGGCATCCATGCTAATGTCGAGATAATAAACTGAGACTCGTGTATAATGCTTCTGGTAGTTACCTACTTACCTATAACGTATTGCTCGACCTCATCTGATATTGACATGCAACGCCCTTTACTTATATTGACTTGTATTAGACCCCAGTCACCTTCGCCTTCCTTTAGTATATAATTTGTGCTTATGGAAGTGAAGCTAGCGTTTTTCTCTTCAAGCCTATACCTCAATCCTAAGTTATCAATCATGTAGACTGGTCTCCCAAGTGCATACAGAATTATCATATCTTTACAACTACTAAACAAGCTTTCTATAGCCGTTGATCGGTCACTCGCTTTGCTCTGTAATAGAGTCTATATACCGCACTCGCTACATCTCTCATTAAAGAGGTAAATTACACAATTGTTTAACACAACGTTAATCCTTTTATATCTAAACACTATACCTACCTACGTACATTCTCAGAACCGACATCTATCATCCGGCATATACACCCCCACGATGCCACCTCAGACATCACAAGCACCCCCATCGGCATCTTCGACATCAGCAGCGGCAATCCCACAATCACCACACCCCTTCTTCACCTGCACGTTCTGCTGGCACCTCTCGAGCGGGCCCCCGCGCGTCCTCGGCCGCCGCTCCGCCCGCCTCGCCTGCGACTCGTGCTACAAGGCCCTCATCGACCTGGCCATCTGCTAGGTGTGCGGCGAGGTTGTGTTCCGCGGCGACGAGGCCGTCAGCCTCGGCTGGTGCTTCTGGCACCGCGCCTGCTACGGCTGCCTGCTGTGCGGGAGCAGGCTCGTCGTCACGGGGCCGTCGGTCGCGGAGCTGTTCCGGCATTGTAGTAGTAGTAGTAGCGGTGGTGGTGGTGGTGGTGGTGATAATAATAATAATGACGGCGCGGGAATGGGTAAGGGGCGCGAGATACAGGAGATCCCCATGTGCGGGAATTGTGTCATCTCCTGCGAGATAGACTCGTTGGACCGGAATGCGGTCGCGCAGAAGGCGCTGCGGAGGGTGGACCGGGTTGATGGGGGGTTGAGCCGGAAGAGGTGGGAGAGACAGGGGCATGGGACGGTTAGTCGGAAGGCTACGGGGGCTATCAAGAGGGTTCCTGGGAAGATCTCGAGAGCGGTTGAGGTGAGCACTTTAGGGAATGTCTGGTATCGAGATTTTAATTAGCTGACTTCGATCAGGGGCTTTCGACACACCACCAGCAACCACAGGTTCCGTCCCATGGCCATTCATATCACTCCCGTCTGACAGGCGACGGAACACTAAGTGTCCAGGCTGAATCGGACGAGAGCAGTTTACATTGCGTTGTCCCTCTTGACTCCACCATTTACGTCTCGATTTTCGACCCTATAGATGAACCCGCTTTTAGACCCAGCCCGACGAAGCCGATACCGAGATGGATGCAAATGCTCCCAGGCCAGCGAAGCCAGTACCGAAGACAGCAGCCGCGGCCACATTCGATCCTCGACGTACACTTCCGACCTCCATCTATGATATCAATAAAGACCCCACCGAGCTCTTCTGCACCGCGAACCTTGTGTCCGACAGCCCCAGCTCCAATCCCAGCCCCAATCTCGACGCCGCCACCTCCTCAGCGTAGAAGCCCCCTACGTCGCCGCAAGTCCCGGGAATCCATGAGCTCCCACTACTCGGAGCAGGAGACCCCGCAGGGGTCGCAGGTCCAGTTCACCACGTTCAAGGGCCCTTCCTTCGTCGCCGACGAGCCCCTGAAGCGCCCGTTCTCGCGTGTCACCGCGCCACCACCACAAACAAGGCTGGATGACGACAACGAGGAAAGCGGCCGCACTTCTCCAGCCCCGGAGTCGCTGTCGCTGTCGCTGTCGCCTTTCGCGAAACAACATCTACGGAGCACTCCCCCACCGGACTCGCGTAGTAAATCGCCTCCTGGTTCTAACTCTAGCTCTAACTCCAACTCCAACTCCCACAACTATACCCACAACCACCATGCGCGCCAGCCCTCGCCCCTCGTGGCCACAACAGCAGCAGCAGCCGCCCGCGACGAACCCACCGGGACGACGACGATCGCCGCGGCAACCTCCTCTCCGCACCCGCCCTCCCCGCTCGCCGAGCAGGTCGCCGCCCACCTGCAGCGGTACCGCCGCCGCCACCACCACCACCGCACGCCGCCGGCCCAGTCCACCGAGTTCCTAAGCTTGTACGGACGCGCGCCTACCGGGGTCGGGACCAACGCTGCGAGCGCGGCCGTGCCGGGGCGCGGGAGGGGCCGGGTCGCGGGCGAGGGCCGGCGCAGGGTGCGGGAGCTGGTCGGGACGGGGAGGATAAGCACGAGGACGAAGACGAGGATGGGGACGGGGACGGGGACGGGGACGGCGTCGCCTGGGGGAGGTTATGGTATGGTGGCCGATGAGCAGGGGCGCAAGAGGTCTAGCTTGCAGGCTGAGCTGAAGAGGCTGTTTGGTGGGAGTGGTGGGGGGGCTTGAGGAGGATGTGGGGGATAAAGGAGGGGATAAAGGGGGGGTTGAAGGGTTGGGGGTTTGGGGGAGGGGAATGATGGATATGGTGGACGTGGATAACTGCGTAAATATTGTATGGGCTAGAATTGTATCCTTACGACTAGAGAAGAAGAAGAAGAAAAAGAAGAAGAAATTGAAAGATCAAGGGTATATGGCTTTCTCTGTGTTGGTGATTTGTCACTTTAAGCATAAACAGGGCAGGATGAAGGTTGAAGGATCTGTTTACTTTGGAATCTTGGTGACGAATATTGAAATCAATAACATCACGGCGAATTCCTGTACTCTTGCGTATTCGAGTAATGTTTCTTTGCTATAATATGAGGATTTAGTATTATTATTTGGGCAGGTATCTCGTAAATATTGATCGGTTACGGTATGGTATGTATTGCCGGGAAAACTCCCTTCAACTGCCCTCGAGTCCTGTCCTTTGCTTTTCCCCTTTAAAACAGACTCTAATAATAGGTAAGAATTACACAGGTCCAAGAACTAGGGCATCAAATTTGATTTAATCGGGAATTTCCAACAATATGGGGAAAAGGGGGCAGGAGAAGGAAAGGAAATATGGGTTTAACCGCTCCCCCCTGGCTAACTTTCACTTGTTCATTCATTCTCCCCTTAACAATTCTTATTCCTCCTGCCTCTCTCTCTCTCGCTTTCTCATGGCCCTAAAAAGAAAAGAAAAGAAGAGCCTATTCCAAAAGCTGAATATTAATTACCTAAACTTAATTAGACCACCTTCCCCCATAGCCTAATTTTTTTTTGTTCTTCCTTCTTCACCCTTCATCTATGAATTTTGGTTGACAGACATCGCTGCGAAGCCAATCCCCCCAACACGCATTGATACATCTCGCGCGGAAATTTTCTCTTCACGTCGACTTGGTCTTCGTGGCGGTGCCGGCCTGGCGCGGCTGCACGTACAGGAGGTACCCGAGGACGACGGCGGCGAGGGTGCCGAGGATGAAGAAATTGTCTGTTGTTCCCATTCCGACCCTCTCGTTAGTATTTTGCTTTTTGGTAATGAAGAGAGGAACGAGAAAATAAAAAGCAAAGGGTAAGAGAGAAAGAGAAAGAGAAAAAAAAAAGGGGGGGGGGGGGGGCAGAGTGAGGGAGGGAAAAGATTAGGGGGGCTAAAATGAGAAAGGGAAAGGGAGACGGGAGGGAGAACTTACGGATGGCGAAGCCGAGTGTACCCTCGACGAAGTGCACGAATGACTGAAAGAGGCCGATGATGGAGCTGACCACCCACTGGAACAGGCCGACGATAGAACTGAATATCCACTGGAAGAAGTGTGCTATCGTCCCGATGATACCCTGGATCAGCTCTACGACTGATTGGACGAGGTGGTTGACTCCGGAGGCGATTCCCATGGTTTCTTTGTGTTTTACCCTCTTTCTTTTATTGCCTTGTCTGTCTGTCTGTCTGTCTGTCTGTCTGTCTGGGTAGGTAAGGTAGAGTAGGGTCGTGAGCGTATCTGCTGTAGACGGACCGAGGTTTGTCGTTTAGGAGTGGGAGGGAGAAGAGAGGTGTTTATATAAACGTCCGGGTTTGGGCGTATATATAATGGATGTAATGTTAGGTTGTAAGGGTGGTCTTGGTAGAGGAGTAGAACGAGGTTGGGTAGGTTTTGTCTTTTATAGGTGAATGACGTTTCAAAGAAGCCCGCGTTATGTCTACGTAGGTAGGTATGTATGTATCTACTTGTTTTATTACTAGTCGAAAACATGGCTACACGCTTGTTATACAACCTTGATATATATATATCAATATTAGGTAAGGTAAGCATACCTTGGGCGAAGGGGGGTGCTTGTGACTTTTACTTGACTGGTTTGCTTGTTGTCTACGTCAACGATGTTGATAAATCGCGTCAAAGGTTACCGGAATGAATTTCGCCCCGTAGCAAAAGCTCCGGGGGGAGAAAAGAGAACATAAATCACAGCCTATCAGCCGACCAAACAATCAATCAATCGCATAAGCAGATAAAACGGAAGAGAATAATTACCTAGTAGACTGCCGCGAATCGCGATCGTGTTACTTTGGGGGCCTTGCTACAAAGAAGGGAGCTGAGATATAGTGACGTCACGTTTTCGTACCTGACGGGTACGTATGTGCTTGTTTTACCTTGTGACGTGACTAAGGAAGGTATATATGTAATTAGACACTGTGAGTTGTTGGTTCGCGGGGGCGTTGGGGGTCTTGCTGAAAACGGAAATGACAGGCTATTTTCAAGCGTTCTGATTGGTCGGGCCTCGTGACATCAGCGCCCGTCGTTGGGAAATTTGGAGTTGAGGTTAGCTAGTAAGTTAGTTAGGTAAGTGTTGTTGTCGGACATGCATGGCTTTTACGCTCTGCTTCTTCTCATGTAAAAGGTCGCGACGTCATGCGACTTACTTAATTCATATAAATATCAGATCGTGTCTCCTAGTTGGGATGTCATTGAATAAGAATCTCGAACTTATGTTGCGCATTATGAAGCTGTTTTGAGTTGATATAGATGATGAATGGGCGGAATATGCTCCGACACTATTGAACGCTGAACGTGTGAGATGAGTACCATACCATTAATGATATTCTATATCGAGGTTCAAGGTCCCATTAATATAAAGTGAAGAGACCGCCCGGGATTGTGTCTATTACCCCGCTCACAGACCATGGGAGCTTTAGGTATAATTAATTATACATGAACCCGTCTTCTCGCCGGTTATGGGCATAATCCTTCACCACTTCCTATCACTGTGATAACATGAAAGTCGCCGTTACTGGTCCCACTCTGTGGGATAGAAGCTGCGACAGCTGTGAGCCCTGGCCCTCCGAGCTCCGCGACTCCCGGCTGCACATGGTGAAGTAGCGGAGCAGTGTTAGTGATGGCACTGGCAAGGGGGACGGCTGCGTGCGGGCAAGAGAGAGATAGAGAGAGGAGGAGTAATGGAGGGAAGCAGAGATACTACTGGATTTAGGTGCTACCAATCTTCTTAGGAACAAGACCCCGCGAGGTTCATCATCAGGAATTTCGAGGCCAGTTACCCTGAACACCTAGACGTTATGCTGATCCACGACGCGCCGTGGATATTCCGTGGAGAGTTTATCCTACGTCTGGCAAGTGCATTGTCACTATTGTGTCTGTTCGTGTACGAGGTTTCATTTTCCCGATACAGACGTGTGAGCTAGGGATATGGAAAATCATACGCGGTCTGCTTGACCCCCTCGTCACGGCCAAGTCAACTTCACCAGAAGTGTCGAAGACCTATGGAGATGGGTCCCGAGGAAGAATATCGTCAAATGCGTCAGCGGTCCCGTGAATTGGAGCTAAAAGTGTATGGATCTATCCGGAGAAGAAGATACATGCCTGGCTCACGCTGATATCCACGAGGAGATAATGAAAGACGATCCAGACATGGCTTTAGCATGCCGCTGCCAATTACTCTTCGTAGGTAGTCGCATAGCAGGCTAAGTGAAGAGAGGCCATCGAGAGACTCCGCATCAACTACTGGGAACTCGGCCCCTATGTCCGCTCACGAACCCAATTAGACCGCACCGGCGTCAATAAGCCAGGAGGACTGATCGACTATTACCCGGAGCGCAGGTAAACCTGTGTTTCTCCAACTGGGAGGTTGAATTAACCTTGGCTGACATGTGCCGCATAACTTTCACTACTGCCTATATTTCTATAACCATGGCGTTGGAAGGCAGCGTTGTAATGTAGAAGAGCTGGAACAAAGTCTAGAGAGTCACCCATAACAACCTGGTCGGATAACTGTCAACCATGATGCTAAGCTTCTCTTCGGCATTGACGAAAGACTTCTATAGAAAGGGATCTGGATAATAGAGATAAAGTCATGTATTATTGAGTAGGAGTTTAATACCAGTTTTCGTCGTTTATATCGGAGGTTTACGCCAGGAAATAACCAGGAGCTAGTGTCACTTTTTTGCTTTTTATTCTTTCTTCGATAACACGTGATTATCTATGTCGAATAAACAAAGCCATTGGTTTATTTTATCATAACATAGCTAAGACATGTCCACTGAAAACCATGTCTTGGTGAAAAGAAGTTACAGAATCCGGGGTCGGGATTTCAAAATAGCTTCCTCAGACAGACGGGTGGATCTCTTCATCCGTTAACTGCACACAGAGCCCTGCTCTCGGAGTGAGCGAGATGCACTTTTGTACTTTTGCGATGGCGTTACACCGTGGCTGGCTGTATGAAGTTGCCAGCTGAAGATGATTCCTCATAGACATTGAGCCTTGAGGCGCGAAGTGTTCCAAAATCGACAAATCAGAACGCTCGGAAGGCTTCATTTCCACGCCAGCCCTTTTCGCCGCCTTCTAACCTCAGATTCGATTTGTGCACCTTTGTTTAGTGCGGTTTTCCTTTTTCCTCGTGCTCGAGACTAGACTCTTAATCATCGTCCCGGTGTTCTGGAACACATGCTTGCACGTGCCACGAAACATGCCTTCGTTCCTAGAAGCGATTGAAGGATGCGCATTAAGGCGCCTCGCAGGGTTTGATCTATCGAATTTGGCCTCACCTTCAGCTCATAACCGATGCCTTCAAGACGGAAAAGGGGGCTTTGGTTGGGTGTCCCTGAAGCTGCCAAAATTTCTTTTATATAAAAGTAATGGGGTGCCATTACTCCCTCAGAGTACTCGTCCCTCATGACCTACGCCTATCTTCCAATTTATCTGCCCTGAAGAGATCAAGTCTCTGGATCTATCTGCCTTTTTACGATGCCACACTCTACCGAAGAAGCTATAAGGGAGAAAGTTCCCAAGAAACTGGTGCTTTGTTTCGATGGAACTGGCAATACCTTCAGTGGTAGCACTGCCGATACAAATGTTGTTAAAATCTACGACAAGCTAGACAGAGACTCTGAAGACCAGTTCCACTACTACCAGAGTAATCCCTTCTCAACGAATCCTTGTTCAAGTTACTAGTTAGTCACTGACATTTCATAGCTGGGATTGGCACTTATGACATCGGGTCTAGTTCGATAAACCCAAGCTGGCTAGGCCGTGTTCGAAGAAAGATCTCGGGCACGATCGACCAGGGGTTTGCCACTACCTTCGACGCGCATGTCATTGCCGGTTACCGTTTCATCATGCGTTACTACGACAAAGGCGACAAGATCTATATGTTCGGCTTATCACGCGGAGCCTTCACGGCCGCTTCCTAGCGCGGATGATCAACACCGTCGGCCTCCTCTCGAAGGGGAACGAGGAGATGGTCCCCTTTGCGTACCAGATGTACCAGGAATACGAACAGGGCAAGGTGGAATACGACGACGAGGGGAAAAACGATCATTCGGACTTGCCCGGCTCGGGCGACTCGAAGGCAACTGTCAACAACGTGCGTGATCATGGTAACGCAGAAACAGATGCTTTACTACCGGTGGCTAGTGACATATGCTCCGATGCCCATGTAAACGGCCAGGGGGATCATGCTGTTGACGAAAATCAAGCTAAGCGAAACAGGCTGAGAGCATTTACCAACACCTTCTGTCGCCGCGAAGAAGTCGAGCCCCTTCCGATCCAGACAGAAAAGACATATACTGGCGTGAAGGTACACTTCCTCGGCCTGTTTGATTGTGTGAGCAGCGTGCGAGTTCTCGAGGGACCGTTCGGCAAGGCTCCGCGTCCGGTGTCGGTCGTGGGGACGGCGAAGCACGTCAGACACACCGTGGCCATTGACGAAAGGCGCGTCAAGTTCAAGGCCGCTCTGCTGGCCCAGGACAGTCGCCACCCCGGTTCCAAGAATGTCGAGGAAGACATCAAAGAAGTCTGGTGAGATCTGTCCGTGTCTCTGGTAGCGAACCATTGTGGAGTGCTAATCGCTGGCGTACCTAGGTTCCCAGGTAATCACGGAGACGTAGGCGGAGGCTGGCCCGCTCCCAGCCCAGATGGTCCAGGCAAACGGCAAACATGGTGGGATACTGTCAAGCGCGTCTTCGTGAGCGCCAAGCCCGGTGACGCACCTAGAGATAACAGGGCGGATCCGTACCAGATGAGTGACGTTGCACTGCACTGGATGATCAACGAGGTCAAGGAAGTTGGGAACCGCGAGCCGAGATACGCTCTTAAATGGAGCAAGCGTCTCGACGGGTTCGAAAGGAACTTCAGCTGTTTCAAGGAAAGCCAAGCTTTCAAGGCCCCGGCTCATGATACTATGCAGGTCCTCGGCGGCTTGAGTCTGATCAGGGTCATACTTTGGAACTTCATGGGTATGTGACCTCTTCCTCCCATTTCCCGTCTCCAATACACAGGGAAAGAGTAGCTGACCTTTCCCTCCTACCCTAACAGAGTGGCTACCATTCATAGCACGATGGGAGATAGACCAAAACTACAAATTCTACTACGAACGGATATGGCCTAACATGGGTCGTACTCGCGATATCCCGGCCGATGCCGTTTTCCATGATTTCGTCCGGTACCGGCTCGAGAAGTATCCGGATTACCGGCCTCAGAACAACCTGGTAGGCAATGGCGGGTCTTGCTTGACTGGCCCCGAGGCTCTGGTACCAAGACAGCTGAAGTACGGGGAAACGATCAACAAGCACCACAATACTTTCGTGCTCAACAAGCAATTATAGGACACAGTTGTGTTCGTGCACTCTTGTTCTGCTAGGATAGAAGATTTAGAATGCTACAACTGTTAGGTTATCTAAAGAATAAGCAACCCTAGCTCGAGAATATTATAATGATTACCAGTGTGTTTCATAACATAACGCGGATACATCTGACATTGGCTCAGGATCCAGCCAACTCCAAGAACCTTTCTTCAACCCGGTAAAAACGACGATGACTACATGTACAAGCGACAAACAAGAAGAGATTCCTAGGATCGGGTTAATACTAAACAAGAGCGTCGATTCCAAAAGAACAAACTCTCCCCATACTTAGGCAAAAGTCTGAATTGATCGTGTTTTGCGAGGAATCTAACTAAGTTTTATCTATCCTCTAATAAATGTCCCGTCTATTCATCTGAATGAAAAAGGGACAGAGTACTGCCAACCGGCCTTGTAGAAAACTATATCCTTGAACCATTTCTCTCCGGAAAGACTTAGTAAGAGCGAAACTGAATCAAGAGCTGGCGGGGATGGGACGACTGATTATGTCCTCTCGGTTGGGACCTGTGCCGATCCAAGCGACAAGAACACCACAGTGCTCCTCAATGAGTCTGACGTAGGCCTGTGCCTGCTTCGGCAGGACCTCCTCTCACTGTATGTTAGCCAAGCCGTAGTCTAATTATTACAAGAATGGGGACTAAGGGACGTACAAAGGTCTTGGTGCGTGTCGTTGACTGTTGCCAGCCCTCCATCTCGTGGTAAACCACTGAGCATTTCTCGAACACCTCGAGGTCGGCGGGGAAGTTCTCAATAGTATCTCCAGTCTCAAGATCCTTGTACGCAACCGCAACCTATCCCATGAATATTTTTATCCAGCCAATTGGAGGGTGTTGTGTGGCATAACTTAATGACGGGAAAAGTGTCCAGAGCACTATAATAACTCCTGAGTCGCATATAGCAGAAACGGCAACTTAGAAAGCATACTCCAACTTATAAAGGTTGAAGCAGCTGTAGTGGTTAATGGCCGTTAAGTACTTCAACACCACGAAATCGAACCAACCACATCTGCGTTTCCGTCCTGTACTGAAACCCCATTCTCGGTCTATGTGCACACTGCCAAGTAAATGACTAGAAAGGATACAATGACGAGGCGCATACCAATGTCTTGCAGTTTAGCACCTATATCGCTGGTGTTTTCCGTCTTAAAGATCCCTTCGCTGACACGCGTAGTCTGTTGGGATATGAGTAGTTAGTATTCTTTATTTATCTAAGGGGATAGCTATTTTAAGCGTCCCTGGTGTTCTTCCAAGAAGCACGAAGGGTGCTGAGTATACATACATAGGCCTTCGCAACACCAATTATCTGGCTTTAAAGTTTAGTCAGCGGACGGGTTGCTCGGGTTTTCTGAAGAAAAGGCAAAAGTCAGGGGTCGAGGATTTTCATCGAATTGTCAAATATTACTCACTCGATCTTCTTGGGATGGATAGCAAGTCCCGTGAAGATATCTCTGCACGTTATGATCATCAGCATACCAAGCCATACTCCATGGATGGCAATTGCTTTTAGGAGGACTCACTCCAAGCCCGTGTTGCTACTTGTGACGTCTTTTGGCATTTAGAATCAATAATTGTCACCAAGGAGTATTTTGAAGGTAATAGGCAATATCAGTAGGGTTCGAGGCAACTGCATCTGACGATGCGGGCAGCTCCGCTTCCGAGGATAAAGAGGTTGGGAAACAACTTCAGACAACACCTACATGGATATGTGCCGTAATCAATATCAAGCATCAGGGCATTGGCTCCTTCGATCAGGATTTTGTAATTCCGTTCTTGTGCATTGTTCATGTAGTGAACGGCGTCCACGCAAAATCCAGCCAGCTTCGGGCAGTATTTACGGAAGCGCTGTATCTCGTCCTCAACATCATATTTGAGCAGATACCCAAAACTTTTTCTGTATCCGTCCGGGAGCTTTCGTAGCTTCCTCTCGAAGGTCTCTTGATGGAAGATATCGTGTACGCAGATGCCGCTTCTCGCGGCCTTTGTTCTATACGAAGGCCCAATACCTCGTCTGGCTGAAAATTAAACTTGTAGTTAACATCTTAGTATACTAACATGTGGCTAGCGATGCTATATACATATACCAGCGAAGCGTCGAGTAGATGGGCACAGGAGAATGACTTGGGAACACACGTACTTGTACCAATCTTGCGCTCACCAAGCTAGGTTTTCGTCAGCCAGGCTTGCGTCTGTGACCTTTACTTGAGATACTCATCTCAACTTCTTCCAAACCATCGACCGCGGCGTGGCTGGTAGGAATTTATTTAGTAACCATCTTTAAAAAAAAAACATAAAGAATCAGGGCTCTACGTCAAGGACACTAGCGGATCTGAAGGAGACTACGCTCTTAGGGGTAACACTAAGGGGTAATAATGACACTGGGGAACGCTCACAGGTCGAGGTTGACTTGACTGCGCAAAGACATAATTAGTGTCTATACGTGTCAATTTAATCGGCGACCTTCAATGTCTTCAAGGTCTAGGAATCATTGGTTTCGGATCAGTCAATCGATTACTCACTGGCAGCAGGTGAAATAATAGCGAGACGCCGTTCGCAACTATTCTATGGCGTTGCAAAGTAAATTATTACCCTTTGAATATCCTTTAAGCCAATTCAAGCATTTATTAGAGACTGGGTAGAACCCACGAGTGTCCAGCATTGTGCTTTTCACAGAGATGAGTTAGCGGATACTTCTTCAATTCTATAATGACAGCGCCAATCTGCCCCTTGGCAACTTGAGCTGCGAATAGGGGCTCTCGGCATTATACAGATTGAAGTGAGAGAGGGCTATACCCCACCAGCTATTTCGTGATCATGGATTAGCATTGAGAATTTCTCATATCTCTCGTGAGAGTTGCTCACCTGCCCGCGCGCAAAGCTGCATATTACCATCATTCATCAGGATGTCTGTAAGCTTCCCTATAAGCAATCTTAGCTTCGATCCTCCTGTGTTTGCTCCAATAGGTTGAAGATGGCATGTCCAAGACAGCTACGACGCAAACCTTCCGCTATACTGCTTGCATCTTATAGTGTGCTGTTCTATTGGAGGAGATGAAATTAACTCCAATTGGTTGCAAAAATCAGGGATACCCCAACCTAAGTGGGGCCTCTGCATTTATATGTACCCCGCGATAGCCCCCGCCAACAGCACAAAGCCCCGCTACAGTGATGTATTCTAACCACAACTTAAGTCACTCCCGAGTTCGGAACATTCATTCTGGAATTCTTCTATAATTTTCTCTTCTAGTGCCAGATATTGAGCTTTGAGGGGAGTTTATAAGTACTCGATGGGATTCGTAATGACCAACACATACTTCCAATTAAGACAACTGTCCTACACTTTGCCAAGGGGTGAAGCTCATAAGCGAGAAACGTCAGCAACTGTCTGAAGCTTAGTAAAGGGCCACAATGGGAAGTGCATTAATTGTAGGCTTGAAAAGGGATATGTACTTAGAGTTGATTAATTACAATTAAAAGCTCTATATCTAATAATTAACTTAGGTTAATAATTACATTGTAAACATATTTTTAACTTGTAAGGCTACAATGCCTAAAGGATTTGCAGTTGATCCACAAGGGTCATAAAGCTATCTTATTTGTTACTTTAAAAAACGATTTAACGTCGCATTGTAGCGAATTATTGGTTGGCTAGTGTAATGGTTATCACAGCGGATTTTGATTCCGCTAATCTGGGTTCGATTCCCAGGTCGACCTCGAATCTTAATTTTTGCCTACCTCGTTTTATTGCGCCAGTCAAAGGAGAGTCTCTATTGGGCAATTCTCTGTCGCCGGCATCAATCACTTTAACATGTAACAAGCCGTTAAGTGCTATTAATGTAGGCAATGAATAATAATATCCGCTGGCATATTTGGTATGCACTTATCCTTTTTTTGGTCACATTAATGCACGCCATGAATGCACGATGAACAAAGACTGCACCCTCTTTTTAGTCATTGCATATGTAGACAAGGTCAACTACCTACTCACCCTTCCCCCTCCCGATATGTCATTATAAATACAATACTCTCACTCGAGCGAAAGAAAGACCTGATAAACTGTTTACTCTTGTGTATGAAATTATGCCGGCATATGTAAAATAAGATATAAGGATCTCATAGTCTGAAACTGAATAGAAGAAAGTCCAACAAGTCTGATTTTCAAAATTTACACACATTCATTCTTAGACAATGCAAGGGCTGAAGCTTGTGCCCTACCATATTACAGATTCGATTGGCTGGATCATTTAGGACACCTAGGCATACGACTTTCTCCGGGCAGAGTGTCCGGAAACAGCAAACCCAAAGCTAGAGCGTATAAGCCAACTGAACACTATACACCGTCTCTTCCTTGTCACTGAGAGCAACTACTAAGTCTGCGGCCTTGATATTTCCAACGTGACAATTGTCGTGGGCAAAACTGTAATTGCTATCATCAACTCTCATCTCAGTTGAAGATGGGGCTGTCCCTATATGAACGGCATCGAGGCAAGAGCTAGGTCAATACGATACTCTTCTCACACACCCACGCCGAAGATGTCATGCCTACCGATAGGGAGATTCCCATTGTTACCCTCGAGGGCTTCATCAAAGAAGTCCCCAGTGAGCATATCTACCTCGGATTCATCATGCGCAAGCGCACAGGAGGGATACATATGCGAAATTGCTCTACCCAAAGACCCCGACGGCCAGATCGGTTGCGAGCGCGCAGTTCCCCCCCGAGCAGCGCGACCTCTACGCGTACACACACAACCAGACAGTCCACATGATAAGCTACGGGCTCAACGGCGTTGCGATGTAACCCGGTCATGACTAATGTTAACCAGGCGCTGAGTATCAAGCAGTGGTTGGCCGGCTTTTCCGTTGGGATTAACTGCCCGAAGGCCGATAGGGATTGGTTGGTTGGTTGGTATATTTAACGCCTAGAGCAAGGGGGAAAGACCAGCCCTCGCGAACCTCCCTAGGGGTATGAGGCGTGTGAAGCAGCTACTCCTATCTATCTAGATACATGAAGCTATTCACAAATCAAGCCCAATGGTGTACATGATGATGCTCTAACCGCAAGGCCGATAGGGAGGCTTTCGTTATTGATCATTTGCACCATAACAGATACATCCGCGTCCAACAAGTAAGCCGCTACCGGATAATTGATAAGGGCTCTTAAACTCATGAATGGAAATCAACATGAATATCTACTACGAGATGAAGAGGGAATCTGCTAACCAAAATAACAGAAGGCCAAGGAGAATCGTAATGAATATTTTAAGTTGAGAGCATGTGCACTAATAGCTCCTTTACCTAGGTAGGCTCGTATAATGATATTGGGTAGCTATGTACATATGTAGGTGATGCTTTACAGAATAATACAGGAGGAGCCTTGTAGTTAACATAAACGGGGTCTACCCAACTGTATTGAACAGTTTATCTATCGTCAACTCAAATATACAAATCCTATCCCATATAAAGTACCGAACCCGAGTATTTCCCGCGTCCATCATGTCTTGCATGCTCTCCGGGCGTCTTTTCTCAGCTCAACCAAGACCATCGCGACAGCGTCCAGGGTGCTTTTTATAAAACCGTTCGCGACGCCGGAGCCGAGCTTCTGCATCACCTTGTCCGTGTGCCACCTCCTGAGTTCTCGGTTCACCAGGTTCAGGCGCGCTCTGGGCGAGGCCCTCAGCTCCTCCGGCGGGGCCTTGGCGAAGAACAACCTCACGTTCGCCTCGGTGACGTCCCACCAGAAGCCCGACTTGACCGGCCACGGGATGCTGATCGCCGTGAGGCGGCTGCCCCCATCCCAACCCTTGGTGTACTCCTCCCAGGAGGCGCGCCACTCGGCTGCTTCTTTTTCGGCCTTCTCCTTTTGCTCGCGCTCGCGCCGCTGCCGCGCGAGGCGTGCCCGCTCTTGGAAGGCCCTCGTGCGAGCCGCTACTACTGCTTCTTCTTCTTCCCGCCGCCGGCGTTCTTGCTCTTGCCTTCGCGCCTCTTCATCGCGGCGCTTCTGCCTTTCTTGACGGCACTTCTCCTCCTCCTCTTCTTCTTGTCTCCTACGCGCTTCCCCAACGCGCTTCTGATGATCAACCTCTGCCTTCCGAACAAGAAATTGATCTCCTTCCTCCGGCTCGAACTTCACCTTCACGTCCTTCTTAAGCTTTGCATTTTCCCTTTTTAACTCAGCTACGGTTTCCCGAATTTCTTTTAGCATCTCCAGAACCTCATCAATTGATTGTCCTCCACCAGCACTCTTGTTATCGTTCTTATTGTCGTAGTCGTCATCATCATCATCATCATCATCATCACTGCTGTCGTTATCGCTCTCCTCTGATTCGGTCGACGTTTCGTCGCTGATGTGGGACGATGAATTGGCTCTTTCATTGCGTGCTGCCAAATACTCAAGCTTAGATCGCCACCCCTTAACCACGTCTGTAGCTTGATTTTTGTGGAACCGAGTGCATAGAAGGCACGTCACCGCCGACTCTAGCTGCGGCGACGCGGCGGCTTTGTATGCGTTTTTGAGAGCCAGTTTGTTCACGATGCTTAGCGCGTAGCTGATCGAATTTGCGGCGATTCTATTCTGGCATCTCCTCCCCCGAGAGGGGGCGTATCCGATGCACGTGACGCAGCCTTTAAGGGGGTTTGTGAGCTCCAGCACTGTTTCCGGGTCCCACTCCTGGCATTCAGAAGCCGTCGACGAATAGGGGAATGACGAAGCGGTTCTATAATACATCCTCGTAAAGATTTTGTGGTCTTTCTTGAGATGTGTTTTCGTGGCGAGTTGATGGCTTGCATAGATGATTCAGTCTGCGGGGTGCTCATATAGTAACGATGGAATTATGTAGACATCCAGCTTCTTATACTTGCATTCAGCCGTAGACCCCCCAACTTACATTTATCTGCAAGTCTGCCTGCGCGCCCCCCACGTTAGCGCAAACCTATGCATACCTACCTATATTTTTCCCCCGGGGATATCTTCCGAATACGTCAGGAGAATACTACGCACAACTCCTACGATTAAGCATAGTCATCAAGGCAGATTCCGAGGCGCAAGCACTTGAAACCCTAAGTAGGCCAAGACTTGCCGACCGGAATGTGGCCTGTCAGGGACGCAAACCGCGCCCCCCTCCCCCGCGTTGTTTCATTGATTACGATGGCTTAGCCAGCACAATCGGGGTAGCTTCCGAAGTGGGAGGCCCTCTACGACGCACGTCATTCGATATCGAATCGGCCTACCCGATGATATCCCTGGCCTACTATCGCCGATGACCATTGTGATACAAATGGTGTTTTGAGCACGCCAGTTTGTAGAGCCTTCTCCTAAGGTCATCCCCCCCTTTATTAAGAAAGCGTTGGATAGTTTTTCTTTGGGATGCCTGGTCTCTCAGTATGGACTTGTAACAAGTTTATCACAATACATTGCATCATTCCTTCTTACCTAAACACATATACATACTGAGGATATATATATAAAGAAAGGGGGAGAAAGAGAGAGAGAGAGAGAAAGAAAGAGAAGTGGGTCTTTGTAAGCTCTAATCAATTACATATCACATATTCAATTAACCTTTGAAGATCGTCGAAATAAATAGTATCTTAAAGATCCTAGATTACCTGCCTATTTTTTCGCATAAGGGGGGCTGTGGATAACTCAGGGATTACTGATCAAGATACCTACAGCCTTGAGTCGGCCAATGACGGTGCGTATCGCCTGGGCGGTATAACAGCTGGTTGGTTAAAATCACCAACAACATTGTATGATCCGTGCATCAGGGCTGCTTTGGGAGAGGCTATACGAGGCCCCGGCGCGTAGGATGCGCCATTATCACTCCGTATAGGGGTGTATCTCAGATGTGACAACTAGGCCACGAGGCAGATGCTGCGCCCTTGCCATGCGTTTATATTAAACAGCGGCACTTCGGACATCCCATCAGCTGCCCTGTATAGATGGACAGATGCATAATTCAGCATTGTATATACTCCACTAGCCGCTCCAGCCGCAATAAGTCGTATGACCTGCTTATAGAGCTGAGATATGACCCCTGACAAGTGCCAGAAGAAATGCCGGTAGACAAAACGTTCCCGCGCTGCCACCTTGAAATGCCAAGAAGTCATCCGTGTAAGCCCTCGGCCCTGAGTTGTATCTCCAGAACTCGGCCCGGTCCATACTGCTGCCTTCTATCATACCTCCTTTTTTAAGAATCCTGTAGGAGCACAAGCCATTCTTGACGTGGTGCCACTTACCCTTACCCTTACCCTTGCAAAGTGACACCATTTTATAAGCGCTTATCGTGAAGCCGGGCCGGACCGGGCCAAACTCGGCCTTGTGGGATTTCCAATACTTGTCTCATTTCTATGTCTCTTTATCTTGTCGAAGCTTTGTCTTCAAGTTCCACTCCTCCATTTGACAGCGGACCAAACATATCAAGGACAATCAGCCTAGGAACCTAACCTGTTGGATATTCCAAGGTAGGCTTTGAGGGTTCGAGTTGCCTCGGCTGTGCCATCAATTCTAAGGGCACGAGTCTATGTGAACATGAGTCAAAGAATAGAATAATAGAGAACAGGGAAAATACTCTTAAGATAGTAAGCAGCCTCTCATACTAGCGTTGACTCACTTATTGTTACGGGGTCAAATGTGAAGCCAGAATATTATCAGTATATTCAATCAGGTCGAGCCTTGTCGGACTGAGTCCCTCCTCCCATATATCCGACCTGATTTCCTTTGATATATATAGATAGCACAGTGCCTTACACGGTGGAGGTACATTCACAAGCAATACCTGAATACATCCCATATTCCAGCCTGACATCGTATCTGCATTCCAGCCTAATCCCTAGATGCCTTGTAGTCCTTCTGACCTTCTGCGTCTACATATGCCTTGCATAAGTGGATCATACCAATAGCATCGTGACACTTATAATGTTCTCTAGTAGATCTGTAGGCTAGGTATCAGAGTGATGGAAATTTCGAATCGGAATGAATTGAAACATATTGTACGTATGGAATTACACCACAGCATCTAGATATCGAGTACTCTTGAAATATATTGATTGGTACTAGGTTAGTTACTAAGATGCCAAACCTTTTATTAGAGGGATCGGGGGTCCATTAGACAGCAAAGGGACATTGAATCTCATGAATTCATATTTCGAAGTGATGAAATTTGGTTGCCGACAGAGGTACATACCTTAGGTACGCACCTATCTACCTAAATTTAAAAAAGAAGGTACCAAAGTCTCCTCGCCGGTATCATCTGGTCCACACGTGATCTCCCATTATGAACACCTCAGTTAGCCATACAAGGCAATCACAGTTCACGACCGTAGTTGCCCTGGACGTTCTACAGCAAACAAGAAGAAAAAAGGAAACTAAGGTACGTGCTCCTTCTTGCATGCACATTTGCCATCTACCTTCTTCCCTTCCATCTTCGTGTACCAGACAGGCCACCAAGAAATATTCTACGACACAATAAACAACAACAGCATTTGATCATTGATTGTCCTTCACGCTCCCCGAATCACACATCATCATCCTTAGATCACATCCTTGTGTCTCCCTTTGGTACCTGACGACGGATCATCACCTGCAACCGTCCTGCACTTTGGTGAATTTTCTTCCACTGCTGGTGGTGCCAAATCTCCACTTAGAAAACCTTTGAGGTAGCATTCCCTACTTTGTTCTTGACCAAGATCTTTAGTACCCGGCCAGGACAGGCACCGATTATTTGTATCCCTGCCCGGATTTTGCTTCCCACAACACGTGTGTTGGGTGGTGATTTAGGTCTCCGTCTCACCGATCTCGAGACTTGCCTCGGCTAAGCAAAGCAGAGAAAAGTGATATCTCCCAAAGTAAGTCGTTGGAATATGAACACTCGTCCCTCTCATTACGGTCTCCCCATAAAAGAACCTATTTTCTATTTTCCTTCCCTGCGGCGATGGGGCTGTTGGTACTGCGCCGTACCTTCATATTTCAAGCGAGATAAAAACAGCTCCTAAACCGGCAAGCACCTATTTCACCCCAATACTTGCAATGCCTACCATTCTTACTTCATGTTCAACATGGGGACAATAAATATCTTACGCATCTTTTAGGCATATGTATCACTACTATAAAAAGCCTTGTATCCATATCAACTAGGGCTACGAAAAAACCAAGAAGGTACGGGAAGGAATAATTAGATGAATTGGAAATGGCCATCATCATAAACACTGTATTTTTCATTTCACTTCATGCTACTTCTGCTCGTCTCGTCTACACAGCATCTTGGGATATAGCAGGATCTAAATTCACGAAGCGCTCTTATTAGAAACCAACATAGGCTTTTTTGCTGACATAATTATAGTCTATTTGATTACATTCAGATACGGTATACAGGATGGCCGAGGAATGGCAACAATGGGCCCTAAGCGCCGACCGTCTCGCCCAAGAGCCGAAGCTTAGGTCCTCTGCAGAAGTTGCCACGAATGCGACTAAGAGGCCTCTATCCCGTCAACAAGCTGAGTTTCCTGCGGCACCCCATATCTGGAACGAAGCAATGGACCGGAGTCTGTCACCTATAAAGAAGGAAAATTCAGACTTGCGCGATTCCGTAGGCCAAGCAACCAACGAAAACTATCAACCCACAGACAATGACCTGAAAAGGGTCCCTATTGAGACAAAATCAGATCTTTCATCGCAGTCTCAAGATGTATACACTGAGGGAAAACCTCTGGAACACCGGAGCCCCCAAAACGGTACAGCCAAACACCCACGTAACATCAGAGATCAGCCTCTGGAGGGCCAGGACGAGGAAGAAGAGACGGTTGGGCTTTGGAGAAGTCGATGGGCGGTCAAAGGCAAGCAAATTAAAGCTATCCCCAACAAGCCGCAAGAGTCTACCATTGTGCCAATTAACCTAGAGGAGTCTCCAGTGTCCGTGCAAACACTTGAGAATGACACCTATTCAAGCAATGGCTGTTCCGTTGCCATTGATAAAGTTTCCGGAGTCTCTAAGGATAAAAAGAACACTAGCAACAAGAAAGAGAACATTGCCAGTAAGAATGAAGAAAAGCAATCGATTGGTAAGTTCCTCTTAGCAAAGCGACATGAACCCTCGGCAAGCCACCTAACCGATGATCGTCACAAATTAGGCACTACATGTCGGGTTAAAGAAGCTGATCATCAGCCTTTAACAAATAACGTCCTTACTCGCGCTATTGGGGTATGCCCTAAAATCAGGCCGGAAAGTATTGACCGATTGAGCAAGGTCAGCAACACAGGCGTCACAGAAATCAACTTCGCAAAGCCCTCTGATCACCTAGATATAAACGGGCAACCTGAGAGCGACTTTAGAGCCAAGGAACCCCATCAAATATGGACGGGCCAAAACTGGGATGAGACTCGACGGCCTAGAATGAAGAAATACGCAGATGACACCGCCTCTAAGGATAGTGACGAGGTCATTGTCACATCTTACTTGCAGGAGTATGTTGACAATTGGCGTCAGACGGCCCATCAGATCGAGACGCACTTTCTCACATCAGAAGTTAAAAACTCAGAGGATTGTGACGTTGATACAGTGACTGGCAATCTTATGCCACCTGTCGAATTCCCTTTTACAAAGAGCAGTGAGTCAGTTGTTGACAGACTTGACTTGTGCGTGGACGCTAATATCAACATAGATTACGACGAGGCTGGCAGAATCACTTCGGAAATGCGCATTCAATCCTGTATCCTAAAGTCATCGGTACGAAAGGCCAAGAAAAAATTGAAGAAGGAAACTCGTACCGCTGCCAAGGTTGATGCTGTGGAGCGGGAGCCTTCTCCTGAACTCCCTCTTGATCCAAATCAGGTTCTCACTCCATCTCACCTCCGCCCTGCGACTGAATCCGACCTCGAAGGTATTGCGGATATTTATAACAACGAGGTCAAGCACAGCTACAAGGTTATGGATGTGGAGCCCGTGAGCCTTGAAAAGTTTCGACAGCTCTACCTGGCTTGTCGGAACGAGAAAATGCCTTTTGTTGTTGCTTTTGAGGGCTGGTACAATTCCCACAAAACTCCTAACCCCAAGTTGATCGGATTTGCCTTGGTCGATGCGGTCGCTAGGGGTCTCACGGGATCGTATGCAACCCATAGCAGACACGGAGGAAAGATCACAGTCATAGTCCACCCTGACTTTCGCCGCAAGAAGATAGGCACCGCGCTTCTCGACATCATCCTGAGCAGCTGCTCGCAGCGATATTTTACCAGGCAGGGTTATCAGTTCGAAAACCCCACGCAAGATATGACGCTCATGCGCCCGATGTACAACTCGCGCACCTGGCGCTACCTGGAGATGGAGGTCATCATCCGCACGGGGGAGAGCGAGGAGGAGACGCGCAAGGGCGACGAGTTCCAGTGGATATGGAACTTCCTCGAAGCCAGGTTCCTCCTCATTCTCGTGCACTACGATGAGAAGGTTCTGAGGGATCCGAGGACCAATCCCAAGCAGGGGCTCGACAGACTCACTTTCCGACACATCTGCCGTAACTTGAAGGAGGATTAAATAATCCCCGCCTTTCTGCTACTCAGGGCTGCTCGGAGCTGGCATCGAGAGGGACACAATCAGCCTCGACGAATGAATGGACGAGGGCCGGCTACTCGACAACACATGTTTCATTACATATACGATGCTTTTCTTCACTTGATGCACATTTCGTTTTCTATTTCCACGACCATAATTTCTTGGGGGTCACAACATCAGAATAAGGACTGAACGCCCCAGATGGGATCTTGCTTGGGTGTCCTTTGACTATATTTCCCATTGGCTTGATCGACTATACCTCTCTGATTATACTCGCCGGATCTTCGTCTATGGTAATCGGTTGATTTTTTCTGCATCTTAATACACACGGACGTTCTCGCCCCTTTTCGACAGTGGAAAGGCACCAGAGATTCATTTGTTTCACTTCTCTTTTTAACCCCCTCCCCTCCCCTTCTGGATCAATAATCTCTCTAGGAAAGATTAAATCCGATGGTTCGATTAGTAGGAGGGTGCGCAGGTGAAGGAAAACATCAACAAAAATAAGGCAAAAAAAAAAACCCCTCCTGGGGAGAACGGTGCCGATTTTCTATGATCTGCTCGTTGGACGGTCGGTTTCGACAAGGTTGTTGGATTTACCCCGTCCCGTGTATCTCGGTGGCTGCTGGCAATGAATAAATGTAAAAAACATACACATGTAAGACTAGACTAGGAACGAGACAACCCAGAAGTTGTCGAGGTGTGAGGAAGTAATGAGATCTCGAGGGTTTCTATACCTGACTACACCGACTTTACGTTTTGATATCTTTCACCTTTAATCCACCCTTGGCCCCTTCCATATTGTCCTGACGCCCAGATTACTAACCTAAGCTGTTATCATATACAGATAAGTATACCGAGCCCCCGACTAACAAAGTCAGAGTCCGATACGGGAAAAGGGGTTATCATAATAGTTTTCTAATTACTATTCCCTTCCTTTTATACTTCCTTACCCCAAGCCCTAAGAAAGTAATTAATAGGCATACCCACCTATCCATACCTGTGTGATCAAAACCAGCCAGTTGCCATCTCCATCGCCATCGCCAACCATCAAGTCCCATGCTCCTGACTTTTCTTCCCGCGCACCTCGAGCCAGAATCTATACAGCGCGCCACGCTCGACTTCATCCCCTTTGTTCTTGCCCTTCTCCTTTTCTCGCGGTTCCAAATTTCCCTCCCCAGACACAGGCGTGTCATCAGTATCACCACCACCCGTCCCACGCGCCGGCATCCCCTCGAGCGCCCTCCTCACCTCTGCCCTGACGTCGAATGCGTAGAAGAAGCGCCGCACCTCGGGACTGAAATTGTACGCGCGGTGGGAGAAGAGCTTGCGCTCGTGCTCGCACGTCAAGGCAGCTGCGTCGTTGTTTTCGTCAGTCTCGAACCCACAACCATGGTCATCCGTACTAGTATCGTAGGCGCCGCCGAGCAGGTTCCAGAGCTGTTCGGCCTTCCTGCGGGGCCAGTCCGCCGTCGCTCCCGGGGCCGCCTCGCTGAGGTGCTGGTTCAGGTGGATGTGGCGCTTGAGGACCGACGTGTAGAGCTTGAGGCGCGAGGGCACTAGGGACGGGTCGGTGATCCCGGCGAAGAGTACCTCGAGCGCCGCGGCTTCCTCGATGGCGAGGACGGAACCTTGGGCTGGGCATGGAGTTTGTCAGCGTACCGGGAAGATAAGAGGTTGATGTGAAGAGCGTTGTGCGTAAAGTCCCGATACTATGAAAGAGGGAATCGAAAGGGAAGAGAAATGAAGCGAGGTATCGCTTACCATGCGTAGGCCACACCGCCCCGGCCGCATCTCCCAGCAATACGGCGCGACCCTTATGATATCTTTCCAGGGGCTCGCGCCTCCGCATGCGGAACGCCCGGATGTCGTCCGCCATGAGCACGAGTTTGCAGAGCGCGGGATGGTACGGGGCGACGAGCTTCAGCACATCCTTCTTGGGCGTCTCGTGCGCGTTCCACACGTGCTTATCCGGATCGTCGCCATCGTCCTCTTTCTCGTCCTCCTCCCACTGATCCTTGTCTTCATCACTGCTGCTGCTGCTACTCCACTTCTTGTTCCGATCAAGGATGATATTCCTGTTTCTGTGGCCATCAGCGGCTCGGTGGCTGTGTCGCACCACGACGTTCAGGACCTCGTTGGCGCGGCAGGGATATGCTACTACGTAGAAGGCCTTGGGGAGGTCGAATGCCACGCTGTACCCGGCCTTGGGACTCTGGTTCTGGTCCTGGCCTTCGTCGTTACATTCTTCAGCTCCGTAAACGGCTGCGACGTCCGGGTCCGCGAGCACGGACGCCATGGGGATTAGGAACCGGTATGCAGTCCATCCCGTGTCTTTCAGGCGCGTGCGGTTCTCTGTGACTTCTTTGATGAAGCTAGACTTAACACAAGCGTTATGAAAGGTTAGAAAGCGGAACCAAGAGCCACTATCCAGTATACCTATTCATATAGGTAAAAAGGAAAGCTCGATTAGGGATAACACACACCTGGATCCCATCCGCGACGACGAGCAAGTCTTTCTGGACCGTCTTCCCATCCTCGAGCTTCACGACGCCCTCCTCGCAGTCCAGATCCACGACCCTGGTCCCGAACCTCAGGACTGTGTCGTCTGCTGCTATCTCCTGGCCCTCTTGTGCGAACCCCGACGCTGGGGCGGTCGCCATGATCCGCAGCGCCGCGTGCAGGTCCGCACGGTGGTAGAACCGCATCGGCGCGCCAAACTGGGCCCGGAGGGTCGACACGAAGTGCACGACAGAAGGGCGCAGCGTCTGCGCCGGCATCAAGATTACGTAGGCAGCCTCGACGGCGCGGGCTTTGGCGGAGGCGTACAGCCTGGATGCTTCGGGTGGAGAAGCAGGGGGGGAGGAAGAGGAAGACGGAGCGGCGTCGAGGCCCCAGGACTCGAGGATGCGCGCTCCGTTTGGCGTGATGGTTATCGCGGCGCCGGCTTCGTTCTTGAAGGTTGACTTCTCGAAGACCTGGACGTAGGGTAAGGTATTTTAGCCGATGGATTGATTAGAAGGATATAATAGGGAGTAGAAAGAAAGGGGGATAATGTTCCTGCCATCCCTGAAGCAAGATGATATCCACGAGGTGGGAATAAACAGGGACAAGAAATATACCATGGATATATCATACTCACCTCGACATCAGCACCCGCACGACGCAGCGCGATAGCCGCGCTCAAGCCCCCAATACCCGCACCGACGATGCCGACCTTCAGCGGCGCCATTTCCCCCCTCGAATCCTCCGATCTAGTTAGTGTGTCTAGGTATATCTCTGTATACGCCTGTTTTGACCGTAGACATTAACTCCTGGGACGTAGGAAGCGTGACAGGCTGTTTAAGTCGGTAGAATGGTAGTCTGGTTGTCAAACCAAGTCAAAGAGAGAGAGAAGACCACCCGCGGGAGCAAATATGGATCGACCGATGCGAGTTCGAGTTAAGGTCAAGTTGGAAAAGAAGAATTCATAATGATATTTCTATATTAAGGGGTTTCTCGTAGTGTGTCTGTATGTCCGATCAAGGATAGTAGCAGTACCGTGGCGATATATAATAGGAAAGCAATGCTAAGGGTAAGAAAAGGAGGAGGCCGGGGGAGTTGGATGTATCATAGGTTAGGTGGGTAGATCCGGGGGTGTGAAAGCGAAGGTCTACGGTTTCAAGCAGATACATTACCTCATATCAGACCCAAGAGAGCGAGAGACGTCATAGCCTGTAGTACTTGCCGTTTACAAGTCAGTACCTATCATAGATAGGTAGCTCCTTCCAATCCGGCAAGTAAAGTCTCCCGGTGCGACTTCCGGTCGATCAGTACTCATATCGAGAAAGAATACAGGTATAATACCTCCAGAGGTCGTTAGGAGTTAAAAGACACTTCAGTCATCAGCCCCCCTCACATAAACCACAGCACACAGCAGCATTGCACTGATCAATCTATTGTCAATGGAATCTAACTAGGTACATAACTAGAAATGCTACCTCATACCTACCTACCTACCTAGGTAGCTAAGTAGGTAGATAGGAAGTAATATGAATATTCCCGGGAACATAACATCCACATTGCTCCCCATCGCCCTTTAACCCTCCTCAAGCTTCAAAAAAGAGACATTGATGAGCCGGAAAAAAAATCCAACAAGCAATTCTAAGATAATTCCCTCCCCACACATGATTGGAACTCCTCTCTCGCAAACCCGATAAAAATGGACTTTGTACAATACCTAGTCGCTCCATCCTATTACGCCGTCTTCCTTGTCCATGTAACATGTAAGATGATAAGATAGATAGATAGAACTCCTCTCGACAAGAAAAGGTCGGCCGAGACGCCAGATAAACCCCGGGAACCTGCCTCCTTATGGGCTTCGAGGATTGAAAAATGCACACGAATTCGCGACTAGAACATCGCGTCGTAATTGTTGGTTCGTTCCTACATGATAGCGCACGAAGCCGCCATAGTCCGCGCGCGCCTGCGGCCCGCCGCGCCGGCCCCGCCTTCCTCCTCGTCCGCGTGGAGGATCTGGGCCTCCCGAGCCCGGCGCCGTCGCCGGCGCAGACCGGCACCGCTCGCCCCGGCCTCCTCTACGGCCTGCATGTAGTCCGCCCACTTCCTCTCCAGCCGCCCGGCGGCCGCGAAATCGCCCTTCAAGACGCGCTGCGTGTGTTGTTCGACCGTCTGCTGCCACCCGTAGAAGCATTTGAGGCCGATTATCTCGGTCGGGTAGGTCGGCGTGTTGCTGGAGGGCTGCCGGATCTCGGCGTTCCACGACAGGACCTCACGAATGCCGGTCCAAGTGACCATCTGGCAGTCGTACACCACCAGCTTCAGTCCCACGCGCGGGCGAGAGCTGCGAGTCGATGTTCTGGCCGCGCGAGATCGGACCATAGCTGCCGCTTCGGTGAGGACAAGATCACCGATCCGCGTGTTGTCCATGTCGACGCTCTTGAGGCTGACACATTTCTTTATGACAGGTAGCATGCCTATATCGCTAAGGTTTTCACAATAGCTAACAGACAGATGTTCAAGCCTTGGCGCGCAGGGGGCCTTGGCAAGATGCTCGGAAAGGATATCGTTGGTGAGTTCAGAGAGATCCTCTAGCTCTAGATGAGTAAGGCGTGGAGTCGTAGCGAGAATGGATTCCAGGGCCGAATCGGTCAGCGATGTGCAGCCGCTCAACTGCAGACCTTGAAGCTCTGGTACAAGATAACCTAGGGACTTGACTCCCTGGTCAGTCAATTGCGAACATCGGCTCAGATCTAGATGTCGGAGCTTTCTAGGTGGGACGATCGGTCGATCTGTAAGGATATCAATTTCAGGCTTGGCACCATGGATCATGGTCTTGAGCGCATCGTCATCAAGCTCCATGCAACCACTCAACACTAGCCTCTCCAGATTGTTCGTCTCAAAGATGGCCTCGGCAACATCCAGGTTGTTGAAGCCTTTGATTTCCCCGGCCCGCAGATCCCTCAGCCGGGGGCAGCCCCGTACAATCATCCTGACTCCTCGAGCGTCCATGTGCTTGCACCAAGACACATTGAGCGACTCAAGCTGCGGGCAATGCTGCGATATAATCTTGCATGCGCTATTTGTCACCGCTGTCATGCTCGTGAGGTTCAAGTTGGCAAGCTTGCCATTATTTCGGATGAGGCTGTGCAACGTGGACTTCTGGAAATTCCGACATCCTTCCAGGGTGGCATTGATCAAGTTCTTGCAAGCCTTCACAACGACCTCGGCACGCTTGTAATGTTCAATTTGAAGACAGCCCCGAATGTTGAGGTCCTTGACAAAAGGACCGGCCGAGACTATTATCTTGGCCAGAGACTCGGCGGGAATCTGAGTGTAGAATTCGGTCGCATCAAAGCGGGTCCACAGTTGACCGTCAAAGCAAAACTTATAGAAATCCTTGCTGACACGTGAACTACGGACGAGCTCTTTCGGGCGAAGGTAGGAGAAGATATGGACTCGGATCTCGTCAGGCATGTCCACCCAGAAGTCATAGGGAGACTTTCGAGGCACGCCGGTGGTGCCGGTCCTAGACTTGGTGGCTATGACGTCGGCGGGCAGAGAGGCGGTGGTGGGCAGGCATGTGGTGGAGGCGTGCGCAACCCTGCGAGTTGCCAGTCGAGTGTCGATGGCGTCGAAGGCAGGAAAATCGGTATTTGGACTTGCAGGGAAGGAAGGCTGGCCGCAGGAAGAGTTACCCGGAGCGACGCTGCCGGGCGCATATTGGCCATACGAGGGAGCTGCCGCGAGACTAACACATGATAGACTACCTCGGGTGCCGTAGGGAGAACTCGACGAGCGAGCACGGCCGATCTGAGCTAACGATGGCGATGACGAGATTCTCTGAATGCCCCTCAACAACCTCTGACGGCGTCTTTCCTTGGGGGCATCATCGGGTGGCGTGATGACAGGTGATTCCTCCTCGATAGGGGAAGGAAATTGGCTCGTCTCGATCGAGCTCGTCGACGCTGTGTGGGACATTGTGAATTGGGTTGGCATTCAACTCTGGCCCGAGAGTTTCACCAGAGACGAGGTGGGATTATAAGCAAAAGGATCGAAGACGGAGAAGCGTCCTGGTCAAAGCCCGGCTGGCGGCTGTTGGTTGAGCGAGATGGTGATGCGACGTCGATGCGGGGCTTTCGACGGGTGTCGACGAGGGGAGTGGAAAACAGTATCTCAATTGACGATAACCTTTAGCATCCAAAAGATGTCGGCTCGGACATGACCCAAGTAGCAATCTATCAATCGCGCTCCCGGATGTTATATGCTATGGCAGTTTAATAAAAAACGAGTGTCGGGCCTGTCCAGCGTGGAAACAGGGAAGATGGAAGAGAAGGCGAATCTCAGGGGGGAGAGAATACGAAGTAGAGATGGGTCGATGGACTGGAATTGAACTCTGGAATTGGGGGGAAAATGTGGTTTCTTCTTCTTTCGGTTCCAGCACGCAGTAAGCTGGCTCGAGCTTCGCTGACCCGAGTGACAGGCTTTCTGATTCGACTGTGAATAAAGAGCACCTAGTCAGCTCAAGTACCAAAGAATGAAGGTTGACTCGTACCGCCAAAGTTTAAACGTTGAACGGACGAAGAAACGGGCTCGAACGAGCTCAGCCTCAATACAAGGTAGGCAGGTACTCGAGGTAAGTAAGTATGCACCTAGTTTAAAGTCCCTCACACATGCTTGTAAATAAGTAGGTAGGTAATTAATGCAACCGTCAGGGCATCAACTTCGTCGGAAACAAAGAGCTTTGAACCAACTGGCATAGTCGAGGAAGATATGTATTGACAATATATCTAGAGCAATATCTGAAAAACGAGGAGGAATGAAATGGATGGAATGGAGTTCAGGTGTCACACCATGAACTATGTAATTGCCAACGGACGTGTTAGATGTTGTGATAACCTCGAAGTATTACCTGACTTGCCCATGTGAGCCCTCCCTGGAGGCATACAATCGAAGGGTCGGGCTCTTATCGCAGGTGGAAATGGCGCTTTATCAGGACATGGGGGTGGGGAACCCTGGCTTTTTTAGCACTGGGACCCTTGTGAAGGACATGCCATCGAAGTACCCACACTTGAGTACCCCTCACCACCATCCATCACCGCGCAGTGACTTCACCCGAAAAATACCTACCTAGGTAGGCTTTGCTGCTTTAAGCTTGGGCCTAGCCAAAGCTTGATAAAAATACCTAAGAAATGTGGATGAAGAAATCATACATAACCGACTTTAACGTAATCAACAGGCTTTACATTGAAATATTTCATTACGGAAGGCTTTCCGTTATACTTGCCTAGGTCTGGTTTAAGACCGAGTTGTTCTCCCATATCGAAAATTTCTTCTTGGTCAAACCTCTAATATTGAGTTGAGGCAGTACCTAGGTAGATATATATGTTCTTATTCTACATAGAATCTCTCGACAATCCCTTTCTCTACCGCTGTCATCGCCCCCACGGCTTCATCGATCAACTCGTAGGTTGACTCGCCCCAGCTCTTGTCTTCGCGCAACTCGATCAGTCGACGCTTCTAGAACCGCCACCGTTCGAGACTGGACCCTCTTAACCCGGCGAACAATGGCCCTATAGGGTAAGGGTCCGAGTATCTAGACTCCAGCTTTCTCTCATCTCAACCCAGATATCTGGTAAACTCTTCCATCCCTCGACCCCATTCAGCTTACGAACAATACTAGCAAGAATATTTTATCCATAAGGTCTGTAGAGTACAGAGCCTGCAACGCGATTTAGACCGGACCAGGTACTACGTGGAAGAGTCTGGTCTATAAGGAGTTTCCCAGGAGTGAGTCCAAATAAGCCATCCGTAAAGCGTTGTGATTTTCAGCTCCTGGCCGGAACCCAACGTCGACGATGACCGACTCAAGTAAATCGAGAGTACTCAACTCGTCTTCTCTCATGAGCTCGACCAAGCTATTCACTTTCTCTCACATACTCCATACGCTCCCACTTCAGATGTGATCTATCCTGGCTCGACAATATATTTACGAAGAAAAAAAAGGGAGAGAGAAGAATCCAGGGGAGCTCCAATATGTAGTAGGCATGACAGGAATTAGGGATGTTGCGGTTTTCTATTCGAATTATAGCATACTTTTCTTTTATAAGCCACGGTCGTTAAAACTGTAAAGTCGTGCTCGACCTCGTCATTTTCCCTCGAGGTCCGTTTTCTTCGCATAAATGCTCACCAGCACGCATGGACAAAAGCGGCGAAAGCGCTAGACCCGATTAGTTGGGAGATAGGGTCCAGTAGGTACTTCCATAACCCCACTCTCACCTCAGTCCCACCCAGGTACACCCGACCCACTCCTCCTAACCTGCACCTCACCAAGTTCGGCCCTGGCCTTCCCAAATTCATCCTTCATCGCCTTTTCACCCGTCGGCCTCATTGATTGAACCTGAGCATCCATTGGTGATGAAATCCGCAGTAGATGATCATATATTCGTGGCATGCTGCGAAAAGTCGGCTGGACGGTGATATGCGGGGTACCACTGGGAGATACAACGCCATTAGGGGGACACTTCCTCGACAATCACCTCCTATTTGATACTACCTTACCTGCGTTGCCTCTATATGATGTAAGCCTGACCGACGCTGCTAACTCATTAGGTATTGTACCAGGTCAACTAAACTATTATCTAATTCGGGATGTCTTAGTATAATATACCTAGGCATTTTACTAAGTTGGTATGTATACAGATGCAAAGAGACTATTCGCCTAGCACCAGCATCTTCTCTATACGGTGGCTTGTAACTATTCTTTCGGCTAATAGAGAACCATTGCCGACGAGGCTTTGCTGTCGCGTTCATCCGGTTCTAGACCTCTCCAGCTGAATTTTTCCTAGTCCTCGTCGTCTACGCCGTCGTCTACTCCGGCCTTCTCTGTTTATGGCCTTCAGAATTACGTTAGGTACCTATATTGGACAGTCGTAGACGCCAAGTCTTGGGTTACATACATAATCCAATGTATCCTGCAGTAAGTTGCAGACGAGAAAAAGCACGGGAGAGTCCCTTCGTACATACGGCAGCTGCACTACGGCAGACAAGGGACTGACCACACCATCTTCTTCAGCCCTCACACCAATATCGCCTGGTCGAAAACGCCATCTGACGCTCAGCTCCCAGGCCATCGAAAATCTAGGTTAGTCGGGTTCCTGGAAGCCCCAGTTCTCATAATATCGCAACTTTATAAGTCAAGTCTCTGGTTTATGATGGAGTGAAGTCGAAGTCGATATAACTACCTGGGTTTGGATAACTACTACCTAATCAACGACTCCATCTCAACACTGGTTTGACACTCGATTTCAATAAGCAAATTACAACAATCCAGGACCATCCATCCAAGGTTGCCTTGCCATCCCTCACTTCAGACATCCAATTTGCCTCCGACCTACGAAACTACCCCGTCTCGCCTATGCAGTAGCGGGCTTCTCCTTCAGCTGCCTCAACCTTTGAATCTACTATGACCACACTTAGCAGTCTAGCAGCATATTGCTCAAGAAGACAAGTAGTCTAAAAAAAACTAGACTATACCACCTACCACACATTCGAGATATCTTTATCAAGTCCTGCCTTAGTCTTCTTATCAAAGATGTGTGCATTCCCCCCCTCCCCCAAATTGATCCGGCGCAGGTGATTCTTCCGGGTGCGCGCATCGCGGGCCGCCTGACTTTCCATCTAGGTTATCATGTATCATGCGGGCATCACACAAGCCGCCCGGGTGACTAGATTTAGCAAAAATGGAGGGCCGGCTGAGCTTTTTTTTTCTTTCTCCCATCCACCCCCAAAGATAACGGCGTCGCAACCTCTAGCTCTCACGCGTGAATAGCTTTATGCGACGGAGCGAAGAGATTCTTCTAAGTCGATCACCGTCCACCACAAGCCTACCACCCTAAATCCGCCGCCGGAAATCGGCATAGGCTGTAAGGTTCCCTCCAATCCGCGGCTGCGGGCGGTGCGGGGGTCGAGAACTTCCGTCTATCGGCCCCGCTGTTGGGAGAAGAAGCCTAGCTAACTAACTCCTTGTAAGAGGTACCTACATTGTATGGAGTGGTTCAAGTCCTAGCCACTTAAATATAGAATTCCCGTCAGTTAGACCTGGAGTTGCCCTCCATCATCATTGCAGCCACATTCCCTCATACATACGCTATAAACTTGCGATCTGCGCTGCCCCGTCGACGCTGTCACGTGGTCTTGTTTTCCACTACCGTTTCCTATCCCCCGGACGTTCAACTTTGGTGGCATGTTTCGTGTGCCCCGGTGCGCGATAGATTGGGTTTGTAGATTATTCCTGACCATCGGTGTGCTGGGTAGAATGAATCGCGGAGGGGTACTTGGGTACTGTTTCCTTTTAGTTTGTAACCCCTGTTATGAAGAAGACTTTTGGCCTGTGCTTCTATAAATGAGGGTGATTTATGAGTAGGTAGGTATTAACAGTAGGCCTATTATTGAAAGAACTTGTAAATAATGCTGCTCTATACAATATTTGTAATGAACTAGACGGTGTTGAATCTACCTAGGTATATGTATGGTTCGCGTTTAGACTACAGAGACTGGAGGATGCATCGTAGTCGAGCTTGGCAGTTGCTCGTTACGTCGATATATCCGTGTTATAAAGGTAAGCCAGCCACAACCAGTGTATTGATTTATAGGCTAATTATAATATAAGATGAATATTTAGTCTTGTTATAGCTAAGTATAGAGAAGTGGCTTATATGTCTAAGTAAATAGGGCCCCGATAAACGAAGAAGGGAGCACCTATTGGCATTTAAGATGGCCAGAGGTGTTGCAAAGATGTAGTAGCCAGCCGCTTATGCTTTCTATTGCCATATTTAATCGTTAGCGGTCTTGACCTTTTACTCATAGCCTCGATCGAGAGGAAAGGCTCTTAACTTTATGATATCGCTAGCTGATATTCTTTCGGCCTAACCGTGACACGAGTAAGCCTTATATTTTCGATATTACTTTATTATACGGCCTACAGTATCGTTCTATTCGATACCCCTTTTATTATCTTTCGGGTTAGAGTGTCGGAAAGCTGTTCTATTTCTAACACATTGGTAGTGTTTCCAAGCCTCGTGTGTCAAAAGAGGGGTTAGTGACACGACAGGCTGAGAGGGATGGGTGTATAGGTTCACTATTGGATTGGGAACAATCGCTAGAGAGCTCTCCGTACCCGTAGTCACTTCGTGGCGTACATGAATCTTATATACCTAATTCACTGTGGGTGCCCGTCCTTCAATCCCGCTAGTCTCGAGTTTAGCCTTCCAGGCCCCTGAAATCACGGTAGGTATTGCCGGCGCGGCCAACAAACTGCCAACCCCCAATATGCCCTGAAGAAGCTAATAGTATTATTGCATCCTTGTGCCTATGCAAGGCTTACGGGCTCGCCGTTGCTGGGAGGCAGATGTACCTTCAAGATGAGCTTCGACGTTGGGACATATAAGTATCCATCACGTCGTCGGCCAGGACATTAAGAGATACTCTATACAGACGGCATATCTGTCAATTACTTCCTGGAGGTTAGTGCGTCTCCGCGTTGAGCTCTCATTCTCCTGAAGACGTAGGACTTCCAGTATGAGGTTACATCTTCTTTTGTGTGTTGAGGCGTAGATAACAGGCTCGATCCTGAGAATATTGGTCTGCAGAGCCGCGGTAATCGATGTTGTATATGAATGAGTTGATGTATTTCGTCACAATATGGAGTTGTCACGATCTACATAATTACCTCACGCGGTATGTGACAAGGGCTGATGGGCTTGGAATAATGATTCAATTTCAACTAATAATTTTCTTTTGGTCTCAAGGGACTTAAGAGTCTAAGTTCATAGAAGAGGCCTGCCAGGAATTCTCTATCCTTTTATACCCAATCTAGCTGTCTGATGGCTTACCTCATCTTATGCATGTTGGTACCTATGAATCCAACCTTAGTATCTACCCCCAATGACCGTCCTGCCATATGACCAACTGGTCTTGGCAGTTCTCAGGTGTCCATACGTGTGACACGGTAGGGCTCACATTAGAGGCTTCTAGAGTCTTTATAACAGGGAACAATGTGTTTTAAAATCTTGAAAATGCCCGGTAGCAACGTAGTTTTTTCCCCAGAAAGAGTTAAAAGTAGCATAGGAAAGGGATCGGGTGGCTGTTTTGCACCCCAATACTCTTGTGCAATTAATGTTCATGGCTAAAGATTTTCTACAGTGTGGCCCGTGGGAGCACACCATCACCCACGAGGATGTTGAATGTAAGACAAGGCTTGTTGAGGCCTACATCTTCAAGGATAGTGAAAGTCTCGGCTCTCTACAATAGATAGATAATGAGAGACCGGCCTATAATATTGAAAGTGCAACTTACCTGTCAACCGTCCTGTGAGGAATCAAGATGACTCGAGGGCAATGCTGTGGCTGTAGCAAATGGGGGGATATGCTGCATACTAAGCCACTGTTACAGTAATAAGCGATTGGCCTGTCAAATCGAAGGCTGGCAGGTTGGGTTGAAATATTTGGAGCCCAGATGAAGCTGAACACCTCCGCTCCTCATACCCTTTTTCCCTCCTGTCTGTTCCGATTCCTCTCTTCCCTATCCTAGCAACGCGTCTAGTTCCCTAACCTATATCCTACAACATTGAGAAAGCTCGTCATGGCAGAGGCAATTACTACTCTTAGCCTTGTCTGCAATGTGATGCAAGTAATCACATTTACTCGCGATTTTGTCGAAGTTTGTCGTGCCATTTCAAAAGATGGCTGCCCTGAATCGAGCCTTGCCTCCAACACTGCCCACTTTTCCGCCTTGATAGCAACACTTCAAGGTCAGATCAGCCACTACGACCCCGTATCTTCGTCCACGAGCGATGAGCCCGATGATTCGCAATTACAGGCAAGAGACAGACTCAAGAGTATCGCCTCTGATTTGGCACAAGACTGTACAAAACTCCAACGCCAACTCCAGAAAGTCACGACAACTCCCGCGTCCGGAAAATTTAGTGTCATCAAAAAAAGCGTTCGGTATAAGTTCTGGGATCAAAGGCAGATTTTAGAGTTGGAAAAAAGGATCAATGATACTCGAGATATCTTGAATTCGGATCTCTTAACTAGAATTTGGTAAGCATCGCAGCCTGTCGGGAAAAATCCTCTTACTGACTCTCTGTCTAGCGCTTCGAATCAAGCCAGTCGCATTAGAACGGACGCGAGGTTCTCGAGCCTTGATGATAAATTGAAACAATTCATCGATAGATGGTCTGAGGGAGAGAGAAACATATCACAGCTGGTCTCCACCGAGGTACAAGTGACGAGAGCTTACATTACATTGGAGTCCAAGCAAACACGAGGCCGCATAGATTTGCTCCATGCAAACCTTGAGGCTGAAGCATGCCAGCGCGAGATAGAAGAGGCACGCAAGCGATTTCTCTCTACTCTTCGGTTCCCGGAGATGAATGCAAGGGAGAACAGGATCGAGGAAGCCAAGCATGATACGGTTAACTGGATCTTTTCTGAAACCCTCCAAGGTGGACTTGAATGTCACTTCAGGGCTTGGCTACAATCAGATCAGCCAATCTTCTACATCAGCGGTAAAGCAGGGAGTGGCAAAAGCACCCTCTTAAAATTCTTGATTCGGGACCGGCAGACAACCACTTACCTCGAAAAGTGGCGTCCGGCAGTTCAGGTCCTACGCTTCTTCTTCTTCGAACTCGATCGAATGACTTGCAGAAGAATCTTCTAGGTTGTGTCCGAACGTTGCTCTATCAAATAGTCGATCGGGAAGACGGGCTGTTTGAGAAACTGCTTCAAGCCAGGCCAGAGTTGAAGAAGAAGTTCTCAGAGCATGATTGGTCTCTGAGCGACCTAACCGACACTCTCTTCGAATGTACTCAGCTCGGAACCTCGGCGTTCTGCGTATTCCTTGACGGCCTCGACGAGATACATATGGATGAAAAGGGCTCCGTCGTTAAGTTCGTGCAGTCTCTCGGAAAGCTGCCGGATGTGAAAGTCTGCGCAAGTACCCGCCCCGAGAATATTTTCCTACGACAGCTAGATTCGTGCCCAACCTTACGGATACAAGACCTCACCAAGTCTGCTATCGAGTCTTATATCGAAACTACCCTTAGAGAGCACAGAAGTTCTCTAGATATGACTGAAAATGGCTACAAAAAGCTAGTGGGTGCGCTGCAGTGGAAAGCCCAGGGGGTTTTTCTTTGGGTTGCCTTGGCACTCAAGAGTCTTCTTAGAGGCCTGCAAAACAGCGATACTTGGGAAGCTCTCTACCGGCGAACCCAAAAACTTAGCCCCGGCCTCTATGGATTGTACAAACAGATGTGGAGCAAGCAGAATGCCGACCACGCACTTTATCGACAGGAGGCAGCCCAAATGTTTTGGTTCGCACGTAAGCAAGTTTTTGCATTATATAATATTTTACTCTTGTCTACGCAGGTATATGGCATGCTATGTACCCGTAGAATCTATCCAAAACCATCGTCCTCTGTCGTGTTCCGACTAGCTATGGCCTATTGACTAACTTGAACAGTGAGGGAGACCGAAATAAAAAACGTATCTGCGATGGTGCCCTTCATCCTAGGAACCTGTCCTCCCCTAAAAAAGGAGATACAGGACCTAATGAAAGGCCCAAGAGACCCCAAGTGTTCAATAAACCATCTAGAAATATGTCGCAGGCTCGAGAAGTGGCTATACCCTAGAAGTGCCGGTCTTCTCGAAGTTAGGTACAGAAAGAATCCAGACATCTTGTGTGATCGGGTCGTTTTTGTACATCGCTCTGCGCGGGAATTCCTCCAGAATACGAATGATGGGTTGGAAATCCTTCGGTGCGGAAACAGACCAGCAAGGGAAAGGTGGATTAATCTTTCTGGGGCTATGATGGTCGCGACCCATATAGCCAGCCATTTATCTATACGACCTCCCATGCTGGATGCGACAGAAATATTCAAACTTAGCTCATACATCGATGTTGCGCTGGGATTGAACAAGATAGAAGACAGGTTATCCACTCAAACTCCGAAGTGGATTCCGCCGCCTTGCCCGGACAAACACATCATTCATGCGGCTATTGTCGCCGGGGATTTGGCACTATTATTTCATTACAAAACTCACTTGTATGAACGCTGTTCTCGTGAGCAGAAGAATCAGCTCCTTTACATGGCTTGTGAGTCAATCAGATTGTACCTGTGGAGTATATCATCTCCATCCCGTACTATCATGCGTGCCGTGACCATGGAAGGAGCGACAGACATGGACAAAGATACAATCAAGACCGAGATACACAAGCGTCAGTTACGCGCAATCGAATGGCTCTTAAAGGCTGGCGCAGATCCCCATGAGATGGTAAAGGACAGAAGGGAGGATGCAAGTTATCAAGCGTATACAAGACTTAGAAGTTTCATTATTCTCCCGACAACATCATACCAAGCATTTCTCGTGAGCGCCTTCATCGTCACCTGGAAAGCGTGGAACAACGTCATGCCAAGAGAAAAATCAAGCGACATTTTAGAAGCTATAAAAAGAGGCCTCACTATATTTGGACAATATAGAAACAGATGCGGACATATTATACTCGAAGTCGACAAAGTCCGAATTCGAGTCAACGGTATCTGGTTTCTGGAGGTTATTGATGCACTTGAAGAGATCTGCCTTCTCGGAAATTCAGGGCCAGCTGCGGATATTAGCAGCTGGAGGCCCGAGCTCATCCAGCTCTATCAAATTTACGACACAAAGTCTCATAGTTGGTTGCCGGCTGATGAAAACATTCAAGGAGCAGATGTTATGAAGGACATATGCGGAAGGATCATCTAGCAGTAAGTCACACGGGGGGATAAGGCAGGAATGCAGATGTATAGCGTATTGAGCTGAAAGGAGGGGGCATTCGGACTTAAGGCCCGAAGGTACCCTTACTGTGCGCAGCACTGTCCTGTCTATATATATGTGTGGGAATTAGGTCGAACGAGCAAGAAAAGGACTTAGACTGATAAGGCTCGACCTGATGAAATATATTACTATCATTCCGGCATCATACTCTGACCCCGTAACAGCAGAAGATATTCGCAGGATTAAAGTTTTATTTGAGAAACTTCTCGTGACTTAAGCCATTGAACATAGCTATGCAGGGGAATTGCGGGACGAAATAACTACGATATCTCGTGCACTAGTCAAAGTTATGCACAGCAAGAAGATGTCTGTAGAGGGCACTGATGCAGACTCGGACACGGCGGACGACATAAACTACGAAGACAACACAGATGTGGACGAATGATTAGGACTCCTGGGAGAGCATGATCTGCTTATTCATTTATCCCAAGATTGACAAGAATATACCCTATTGGGTGGCAGACTTGAGGGTATTGCCGGGGGTAGAGAGGAGACACCTACTAACTGCTTCGGTTTACCAAATCTAGGAGACATTCACAATTTTCGTACGGCTAAACTGCGTTGGCGTATGTGGTATTTGATATGAATGTATATTTTTCATCTAGTGTCTCTTCTTCTCGACATGGGATCTAACTGTGTGTATTATAACACAATATGGTGGCTGGAATCAACCCAATTACTCTGCATGATCACCTTAATTTACTAGAAATTACTGGTATCGTCGTTTATCTTTCGAATTGCTCATTTACAAATACCAGCTCCCCAAGGCTTCAAGCTCACGGGGCCTATCATCTAACAACGTGGTCATTATAGCTCTTGCTACTCAACCTAAAATTTCAAAACGGATAAAAGAAATAGAACCCCCGAAAAAGAGGAGGAACAGGAGGAATATTTTATCAATATGTTGGGTTTTACATGTAGGTGCCTACTCATGATGCTTTATAGATAGTTAGAGATGCCCCATAATGGTTCATTCTTACGTACAAAGCAGTCCTTCACTTCCTAACCATTTCGCTCTTCGCTACCCTAGGATTTTGCTTAACATGATCATGAAAACTACATAGAACTACTAGTAGAGGGCTCTTGAAAAGGTCTTGGGTGGCGGCTCACTAGCCTCCGTCCCCCGTATCCTCCAGCTATTAGACCTCGCACGTATAGTCATCTCCGTCAGGGTCATCCCCATTTTTTACGTTTGTGGAAACCATCTATATTGCCCATTTAACCTATGCGGAATCTACACTACATATATTCTATATTCAACCAGGGCAAGGAGCTGTGACGAACCTCCCTGTGTATTTCTAGTCAGTTGACTTCACAAGTGAGTACGTACTAGGTTTTCTTGATTTGAAGGTAATAGTGGGTTAAGATTAATTTAAGTGATTTATAATGTTTTATTCATTAAAGAGGTTTTAAGGTACTTTTATTATAGTATTAAAAAGTAATTATAATCTTAAATTAATAACTAAAAAACGAGAAACTAATTATATAAGAAATTCTAATTTATTTATATTTTCTTTTCTTTATATAAAATAGTTAAATTAATAAATCGCTCGTTACCTACTTACGATTCATCGAATCACCTTGAATCAGTAAATCGCTTATTACTTATTCTCGATTTACCGAATCACCTTTACTTACATAATATTATTCTTCCCTTTTAAAGATCTTTATCCCGAAAATAAAAAGGTTTAAAAAACCTTATTTATTGTTTTAAGTTTTTTTAACTTTATTTCCTTTGTTATGTTTTACCGTATAACTAAAAACCGAAAAAAAGTCATTTCGTGACATGTTAAGAAACTAATAAAAAATAAAGTTGCTTTTTTAAAACTAGTTATTTTAAACGGAAAAAGGGAAATAGCTTGTTTTTCTTGTAAATAATCTAGAAAGAAGTATATAGCTTTCGAAAACTCGAGCTGTTATTTGAAGTGTATTTGTTTAAAACGTATTTATTATAACGTCTTTAGTATTTCGCGTAAAAATGTAGCTGAAATTGCCGAGTAATTTTAAAAAGTTAAAACGGATTTAAAAGAGGTGGATATCGCGGCTAAAAAAGTTATAAGTAAGGTAGTAATAACTATAAATAAAGCGCGTCGTTTTCGAACGTAAAAAAGCCTTTAATTTAAAAAGTTATAAAGAATAATTATTTAAGGTTTTAATTTTATTAAGGAATTAAAGCGTGTTAAGTTTAAAGAAGCGGAGAAGTAACGGCGCCTTAACAAAAAGTCATAACATAAGGAGGGAAGGTAGTATTAACCTGGATTTGCTTAAGACTCGTTTATTATTAAGACTTTCCTTTTTTCTTTTAACGATTTAAACCTTGACGTTTAAGCCCTTCTAGCCGGTCTAGATTCTAGCGGTGAAAATTTTTAACTTTCTTTGTTAGGTTTTTTAAATGCTTAAATGGTTTTTAAGTATTTTCTTTTAGTGGGTAGCCTTTTTATTTAATAAGATATTATAACTAATTATTAACTTTTCTTGAATTTAATATCTTTTTGACTTCGTATTTATTAGGATTTTTTTTAAGTTTTAATTGTTTTTCCGGCGAGGCGTTTTTTAATACTAGTTTTAAAAGTGAAATATAAAATACTAGGTGTATTTTAAATCTTTTTAATAAAGAAAGTTTATAGTTAACTTTTAAAATAACTTCTTTAATTTTATACGATTTTAACTTTTTAAATTTAAGTTTTTTATTAAGCCGTTTTATTTTAATTTAAGGTGTTTTTACTATTATATTTTATTGTTAACAAAGTAAATAAATTATATCTTTTCTCTTAAGAATTAGTTCTTTAATTCTTTTTTTATTATAATATTTTGTTATTTTATTCTAGATAAATTGTAATTCTTTTTATAGTCGTCGCTGTACTGTTTAAACCTTTTTAAATAATATTTTTACTTTCGGGGCTTTTATCTCGACTTTTAGTGCTTTTATAAGTTCGATTTATTGTTTTTAGATTTCTGCTTTTTAATTATACATTGTTTCGTATAATAACATCTTTATATCTTTATTAATTAAAGTGTTATACGATATCTAGGCTATTAATAATAATTCTATTTAATTATTTATTTCTTAGTTAATATAGCTTCGTAAGTATTATTCCATTATTTGGTTTAGTTTCTCCGTTTATTCGTTTATCTAGAGATAATACGTTATAAATAACTTTTATTTAACTTTTATTCGTTTTATTAGGTTAATCCAAAATTTTAAAATAATACGTTTTAGTAATCCATATTTATTAACGTATTTTCTTAAGAAACTAAAAATTAGCTGTTTTATTGTACTTAATTTGTTGAACGATAAGAAGTAAGTATATTTCGTGAGTTTATTAACGATTATTTATATACTATTATAAGGTACTCTTGTAATAGGATTTTTTAACTTAAAAAGTTTTATTACGAAATCTCATATAATTATGTGCCACGTTTTATTAGGTATTTAAGTTAGTTATAATAATTTATATAGTTTATATCGTGATGCCTTAGCCTTATTATAAACGTTATAATTCTTTATAATTCTTTTAACTATTTATCGTATTTCTAAAAAGTCGAATTCTTTTTAAAGTCGTTTTATCATCTTGAAAATTCCTTGGTAACTCTATATAAAGGATGTTTGTAAAATTCTTTAACAAATTCGTTTTATACTCGCTTTAATATATAAACCTTTTCTTTATACGAAAGAAGTTCGTTACTAGATCTTTGTTAAAACTATAATTACTTTTCTTTTTAATTATAATTTTCCCTAAAACGTTATTTCCAGTTTTCTATGTTAATTCGTATATAAGTTAATATAACTAATTTGTTATTTTGTTATTTAAACATCTAGATATCTCTTTTATTAATTTTTAACTTATAATCTCCTTTTTTACTAAGAAAATCATTTAACGTTTATGTTTTTAATTAAGCGTTTATGTTATTATAAATCGTGTAAGATTCTTATAATTTATTAAGCTATAGTTCCTATTTTTTAATGCTTTAATAATTATTAATAATTCCTTATTATAAATTTAATAGTTTAGTTTAGCATTATATAGTGCTTTAAATAAATACGCGACTAGGTTTTATTTTTTATTGTTTTTTAGCTACTTTAAGATTACTTTAATAGCGAAATTTAAGGCGTTTATCTTTAGTTATTTCTTCTTGTTTTTATTTAGGAGTTTATATATAACCTCGTTAGTTATTACCTTTTTTAGCTATTAAAAAGCCTGTTTAGCTTTTTTAGTGAAATAAAAAGTTTTTCTTGTTTTCGTTAAAGTAATTAGTTCCGTTAATAGTTTAGTAATTCGCCTAAAATCTTAAATAAGTTATTTAACGTAATTAATAAAGCCAAGAAATACGTGTATATTTATAACATTCCTAGGTTTTAGTTAATTCTTAATTATTATTATTTTTCTTTTTTAAATATAAATTTCTCTTAGACTTATTATAAACCCTAAATAATTTAGTTTTTTAACATGTTATTCATTTTTAATTAAATAAACAAGTAGGTTTACCTTTTCTAGGGCTTTTAATATTTGCTTTATATATTCCTTATACTTCTTCTCGCTTTTTAAGTAAATTAATATATCGTTTAAATAAACGAATATAAATTTATTTAGAAATTTACGAAAAACCGTTATAATTATATATTAAAATGTAATAAGTGCGTTAATAAGTCTAAACGGCATAACTTTATACTTATAATATCTATATATCATTCGAAAAGCGGTATATTATTCGTGTCTTTTAGCCATTTTAATTATATAATAATTATTACGAAGATTTAATATTATAAAGATTTAAGCTTTATTAATTTGTCTTTTTATAAGTTTTATTAATAATAACGAGTATTTATTCTTTTTTGTTATTTTATTAAGATGTTAATAGTTAATTATTTATTGTTATATTAAATTTCCTTTTTTATTAATATGTTATTTTTCGTTTTTGTCGACCTTTAGTATTATAATTACTAGGTATTTTAATAAGGATTTTAATTCTCGAATATATTCTTTATTAAGATTTTTTAAATTCCTTTTTATAATACTTTTTATTTTTTTTAATTTATAAAATATACTAGGAATAGTTTTAGTTATTTTCTTTCTTTAAAATGGATTTAATGATTTTATTAGTTATGTTTTAATAATTCTTTTTTTTTAAATAATTTATAAAAACGAAGGTACTTACGTAATAATTTTTTCGTTAAATCTTTAGGCTTGGTTACTTGAATTATATAAGCGATATGTTTCGTCTTTATATCCGTTTTTCTGGAGTTATTTGCGGTACTTATTTCGTAACCCGTAATAGTTAACTCCTCTTAATCTTAATTTTAATAAAGCGTATTTATCTCGAAATTTATTCGTGGGTTACTTCTTTTAAGCTAATTCATTTTTAGTATCATGTCGTGGCTTAATATGTATATAATATTAAAAATAACTTACTTAAAATGTTTTTAAATAGTTATTAAAAAAGGGATTATTTCTTTTAACACTTTATTATTCTCGTAATTAAATATATATTTTTTAAAGTTTCGTAATTAATATAAACTTTGTTTATATATTTATAATATTTTATTTTTTTAAGTTATTTTAATTAAAATATAATTTCTATTTACTTTTAAGTTTATAAAGGCTTTATATTTCTTTTTATTATACTTAATCTTAGTTATAATGGTATTATCAAGTATTAACTAGACTTTATATAAAGATTTATTATTTATAGCTTTTTATTGTTTTACTAGCGAGAGTTTTTACCGTTTTTTGGTTTTTTATATCCCTTCTTTTTTAGGTTTCTTTAAGTCGTTACGGCCTGGATATTTTTCATTCTTAAGTTTTTATAAAAGCGTGTTTCTAGTAATCGTTATTTAAATAATTTTTTTAATTACTTTTTACGTAATAAGGGGTGAGAAGTTTGTTTTTTATGTAAAACCTTGCATATTAAAACTTTAATTCTTTTTTAAAGGCCCTTTTATAGCTTATATCTATTTTTTTGTTAACTCGAAATCTTTTAAGGTTTTAAATTATTTTCGAATAAAAGGTATAATTCTCGAATTTACTTGTTAAAAGTAATTTAATATCTCTTTATAAGTTTATATAAATTTTTAGAAATTCTCCTTTTTTTTTAAAAAATATGTCTTAACGATTTATTTATAACTTAGTTTAATCGTATATATTTTTGTTTATTATTTTATTAAGTGCTTTTTTACGAAGCTGAATAAATTAGTATTATACCTAGCTCGTTTTTCGAGCCATTATAAAAGATATAGTCTTTTTTATAATTCCTATAATTCGTTTTTAACTTTGTCTTTTTCGAAACCCGTTTTAAGTAAATCGTGTATATCGTATAATATTAAGGTATAACATATATAACCCTTAATAATTACTTTGTTACTTTTTTCGGAACTTAAGTGAAGATAATATACTTTAAAATAATGTGGTTATTATGAGACGTTATTATAAATATACTTATTTTCTTTCGTGTCATTATTTTCTAGTTTTTAAGAATAATAGCTAAACTTATCCTTAAAACTTTTATATACTTAATAAATATCGTTAATATAAAAGTTTTAATATAACGATATATATTCCCTTTTTAGTTATTTTTCTATTTAGCTTTGTTTTAAGTTCTTTACTTGGTAGTTTATTAAGTTAGCTAGTATTGTTTAAGCTTTAATAAATATCGTAACTATTATTTATATAAAACCTCCGGTTTAAGCTATTATACTAGCTTTTTCCTTAATAAGTTTCGCATTTATCGTTGTTATAATAGCTTTAATGTAACCCATTATAATTTAACTTAATTCTTAAGTTGTATTCTAGTTTATAAGTATTGTACTTATATGGTAATTCGCTTTTATTATATCTTTATTTGGCTTATTTCGGCGTGAGGTACCTTAAGTATAAGTGGTTATGTTTTAAATAGTTTTTACGGTCGACTTAATAATATTTATAGTTTCTTTTTATAAGGACCTCCTCGTTTTTTTTGCTTTAATAATAGTAATAATAAATACTTAATTTATCTTTTTATTGTTTTTAAAATGAACTTTTACTTTAAAGGTTCTTTTCTCGGGTTAAGAAATCCCTCTTATTTTTGGTTTTTATTTTTTAAGACTTTAATACTTGTTTTTATAATATCTTTTTTTCTTATAATTAAAACACTTAATAGTTAATTTATTTTGTTTCTTTTGCTTTTTTTAAATAATTTTGATTTTAATAAGGTTTAATTTAGTTTTAATACTTTTCCTTGTTTTGGTACTACTTTTGTGATTTCCTTTTTTTTATTAATCGCCGTTCCTTCGTTATATCGTTTTTTTCTTTTTAAGGTATTGTTCGAAGTTTTCGTTATTAATAGTAATTGCTATTATAATGTAGTTATTAAACTTTCCTGGGTTCCTTTCTTTATATAAGCTTATTTTATATAATTTATTTTTTATATAGTTTTTTAATTCTTAATAAAACAAGTAATTATAACTAGCTTACGAGTTTTTTAAACTTAATAGCGTAGTTTAAAGCCTTTTTATCTTGTTATAATTTATAAAGTCGAGCTTCGGCTTATTACTTAAAAATTAAGTTGTTAAATATAAACCTAAGTTGTTTTTTAAACTCCTTATAATCTTTAAAAACCTTTTTTATATCTTTTTAAGCGTTTAATCCGTTTTTTAAATGATTTTTTAACACTAATTAAAACTAGGTTAAGGTAGTTCCGATAAGGAATTAAAATATCGTGAGAATCTTTTATTTCTTAGTAATAATTATTCCGTAATAAAACTATAAATAAGTTCCGGCTTAAATTAAAAATCCCTTTAAATCGCTTAACTCATTATATTTATTAAGTATAATTAATTTAAAACCTTTTATATCGAGGGTCGTTATATTATTTTCGTCATTTAAGTTATTAAGATCGTTATCATTTAAAGGTAATTTCGGTTATTTATTTTTAAGAAGTAAGAGTTGTTTTATTTATTTGTTTTTTTTTTAGGTGTTTCTTTTTTTTCTTTTTCTTTTTTCTTAAATGATTTTTCTTATTAAACTTTTAAGGTGTCCTTTTAAGACTCTTTTTTAACTATAATTATAATTAACTTTTATATTAGTTCTTTTAAACCTTTTTATTATACCGTAAAAAAATCTAAAGTTTTTATTTAAAAGCTCGTTAACTATTATTTTTTTACTTGTTTTTTTTTTATTACCCTTTGGTTTTAAGGGGTATATTTATCTTGGGACGGTTTAACCGAAAATCCCTTCTTTTAAACTAATATTAAGTATTAATTAAAAAGCTATTAAAATATAATAAACCTCCTTATGTATTTCTAGTTAATTAACTTCACAAATAAGTACGTATTAGGTTTTTTTAATTTAAAGGTAATAATAAGTTAAGATTAATTTAAGTGATTTATAATATTTTATTCGTTAAAAAGGTTTTAAGGTATTTTCATTATAATATTAAAGAGTAACTATAGTTTTAAATTAATAACTAAAAAACGAGAAACTAATTATATAAGAAATTTTAATTTACTTATACTTTTTCTTTTTTTCATATAAAATAATTAAATCGGTGAATCGCTCGTTACCTACTTACGATTCATCGAATCACCTTGAATCAGTAAATCGCTTGTTACCTATTCTCGATTCACCGAATCACCTTTGCTCACGTGATCTCACGTGAGATCCGTAACAGGAGCATGATGACACCACTACCGTACCCTGAAAGGTAATTTTGTTGAAATATTGGGGTTTGCCCCCTATACGGTTCTGTATCACCTCCTATATAAATACAAGCGCTATTTCCCAATATATGACTCTAACATGAACTGAATCACACTTCATCTTATCCTCATATATTAGTCTTATCTCAGCAGATCTAGCAGCACGAGGAGGAGACGGATTATGATTGGGTGTCGCCGTCTACCAATGTAAATCATCATACGCATCATGGCGACATTTGGACTAGGCTTCTAATAAAAAAGGGGGAAAGGGGGGAGTTCATTGGTCCGAGAAAACGACATATATGTTGATATGTATATGTGCTGATTTCCTGTATGTGAGCATAAATCGTCGCCAGAGAGAGACAACACAAAATATACGAGAAGACATCCCTCTACAATTCCCACTCCACCCTGATTAGACCTCGTCAAGATGTGGATATAATAGATAAATGTGAGATATCCCCCAACTTGAACTGCTGCACGCAACCTATGCCCACTAACAAGTTATCTAAGGGAGTTCAATACCGCCATAATGTCGTTTCTGCTATGAAGTATATCCAAGGACTTTGCTTGCTTTATCCGAACAGAGGAAACTGCCTAGGTCCGATTTCACCAAAAACAAAGTAGGATGTTAGAAAATAGGGGCACTAGACCTGCTACACTGCCGTATATGGCCTCCTAGGTACATATCTACGTAGGCTTTTACCCAACTATCTCGCTCTACCTCGGACTGGTACAGTCTACCTGTGCTCATACCCCTGTTCTATCTCGACATCGGAGAACATCGAGGAAACACCAACCTCGTTTTAAGGTCGACGTATTAAGTATAAAATCCGTCTGCTCTGGCATAAACGTAAAATTAACTTACATTAGTGCTCCAGGTGATCATTCACTTGCTCGTACTAGGTGGGTGCATTATCATCCGACTACAACCTCCAACTGCCGATTTAGGGGCCGGGTACGTTTTTGTCTGTTGAAACTCAATGGCTGAAGCTCAGGTTTCAGGGATATGCTAAAATATTCCGCAGGATATTGACGAAGCATTCTAGCCGTCCGATAGCGCTGATATGTGGACTTGATAAATATAGATACCTGTGCTACATCCTTGTCTTGCCAATGCTGGTGATTCTAAAGACCACAAAGAAGGTATAGCTGGGAAATGCCTCATGAAATTTTCTTATCAACCTAAAATATTGCCATTTACTATTTTTCACGCCTCTATCGATCCTTGTATTGTAGGTGAAAATTGACAATATGGTAAAAATCAGGATGGATGGAAAGCGATGATAGTACTGAAATATGATATTATCAGAATTCTAATAACCTCCGATTTTCTTTATAATCAACAGATAGAGGCGAACATAATGACTATCAGAGATGACATATATACACCCCCAAACGAGTGGGATATAGCTATTCTAGGTTGCAAGACCTTGCCCCTGACACTTTTCCTATGAGCCTGTACATCTGTAGCTCTACAAAGGAGGCACCACTTGATTATTCAAAATATGGGACAGGATCATGTATGCACGATGAATGGACGACTCTAGACCTACGAATCCTCCAGGGGATACACCACCCATGTTTACCAACCTCATTCGAGGAGACCTTCTCGCCTAAACTCTAGACCGAATTTGACCTGGAATCATGCTTGGACTGCTCGGGCTAGGTATCTATTGGCTAATACTTCCTGTACAATCATCCAAGCAGGACTCATCACACCTGATACCGAGGCCTTCCTTCGTTCATGATTTTGATGCCGGCAAAACCCCCACCTAGACTCAAACATACGAGGTGAATAGGCATCACAGCTAATCAAGTCGTAGAATGGCGTTGTTGTGACTCACAAAGACGTCAAAGGAGTGAAGCTCGATCTACCAAGACGCTTCCAAATACTGGATTTGGAACTATATCCTAGGTTAGCTGGCTGTATTCTCCGTATGGTATTCGTAAGACCCCTCGAGAGTGACCGAAAGAGCGAGAAACCAGGAGAGCCAAAGTGTCACCCGGTCTGCCTCAAGTCTGCCTCGCCTTGGAATGGCCAATCACTGATGGAAGAAAAATGCAGGTTTGCTCCGCAGCATTGTCTGTCGCACGACGCGAGTCAAACGAGGGCATCTTCGAGACGAAATTGCTGGGTGTAACGTTAGCCGACAAGACACGTCATGGCTCTCGAGTGGTCTTCCAAAAAGAGCAATTCGTGAAGCCAGTCTTGTGGAAGCCTCTCGAATCACGTAGACGATACGGTTCCATGGTTGTTGGCGGCGTGGTTGATAAATAGGAATTCAAGGCACCGTGAAGTTCAGGAGTATTCCAATCACTCGGATATTACCTCGGCGGTGGCGGTCGTCGGCCGCTTCACGGAGTCAACTGAATGCGACGTTTGCATGAGAACCAACAGCATCGTGGCGTGGTTGAGTGGTCGCGTCTCGTGGAACTTTCTCCCTCAGGACACATGTTCCTAACACAGTCGGGATCACTATAAACGGGGATGCGGTGGCCCCTTTCTGCTTTTGCATGCGAAATCGGATCCGCCTCCATTCTCGTAATCGGCTGCCACTAAGACCCGAATCTGTGTTGAGACGCGACATCAAAGCTAGGTTAGTTAGATTAGCATGGGGGCATAGAGGCTTGGTAGAGCCTCAGCAGCCAAACGTGCAAGTTTGGGGCGGTGACCTTGAGGCTCCAATATGCAAATACCGTCGCAGATACGCGCTGCACTCGAATCGCCATGTGGTTAATCGGTGGATGCGACCCAACAGCCCGGGGCTCTCAACAACCGCACGTCTGCGAAACATCGATCAGGGACCAAAAGTTCGTTGTCACGGGCGGCCTCCCAAGATATGCGTATGTAGAGACCATGGCAGAGATGACTGACGGGAGGCAAATTGGGATTACGTGACATGCTGAGGCTAGTGAGCAGTGAGTTGGCAGCTCCATAGACCAGTGCGCTGTGGACCACGTTGCCCAGGGCGCGCGCGGGTTGATGTTGTATTCAGGTCGGGATGCCTGGAGTCGGGTTTCCCGCATTGACGAAAGCTTCGTTATGAAGTCATCGGTTGAGTGGTGTCGCAAAAAGATCGGTGAACGGTGGGTTTTTAACCCAACAGCGATCTCGGCAAATTCGGTGTGGCTGACGAAGCGAGGCTAGTGCATACGGGGGACGGAACGTGTTCAACGTGGTTTTGCGCCGCGAAAGTGTTGTAAGAAAAAAAAAAGTGCGCTGGCAGATCTAACCTAAACGTGAGCACAGCCACCTGCCACCCCCTCCTGAGCTAGTGCCTATCTAGGTTTAGGCAGGTAAGGTTCCTCCCAACCGGATCTGCTGGAGATCGGCAAGCCCCGCGAAAGCACATGTACTTGCAAGTTTTCCAGACAGATAGATTCATGAATTTCAGCTGTTCAAGGGGTTTCAGTAAGGAAACACGAAAATCCCAGCTCCAAGATTCGCTCCAAAAATGTTTATGCATATTCAGTGAGTCATTGCGAGACTAGCTGCATCCAAGAGCCCAATACTTGGTGACTTAAAGCCTGCTTTGTATCTATACTAGACTGGTAATGTTTGGTACTGTACGAAGTATCTACCTACCCCTCGGAGGCGGTGGGGCTCTTGGGGCGCTAATTGCCGAGCTTGCGCCACAATCAAGATCGTGTTCGCTTCGATACCTGCCCGTACCTAGGTATCTCCAATGGAACCTAAGAGCCGGGCGGGCAAAGACAGTGTGTGTGGCAAGCCACAGTTGATGCCACAGCTCCAATTCTATAACCCAATTTTCCCATGTAGGCAAGGTGAAGTAGGGCCTCCGTGTCCCGTGTAAACCAGTGCGTTCGTCAATCTGGCCTCCGTCGCAAATGACAGACCATGTTTATTTCCATTCTAGTCAGCCTTGAGTTATCTACCTAGGTAGAACGGACGTCGTCATGGCGAGCCCACCAGACCAATACGAGTACACTCCTAGTTAGAACTGCCAAACCGATGCTGAATTTGGTGAGACCTACCTCAGGATATCCGCGGGAGAGGGTTCGGCTCGGCTCTTAATTGACCCCGATAAGACAAGGAAGGGTTGTCATGTAGTATCTACCTGGGATCAGATGAGACAACCACGATTTGTCGTCTGATGGCTTCTGGGTTTCCTCAGTGCGCTCGGCGCCCACTGAGTCGTCGCATCACAAAATGAAATCTTACCTGTCTCCTCGTTGCGCGTCCATTGCATTCTGGCCGTCTCGATGGGACACCTAAGTTTGAGGCGCCCGAATGGGCTGGAGAGCACTCTCTGGTAGTCAGGCCCGCGATGTGCCTGACCCATGAGTCGATTCAATCTGGCTGGCGGCTGCTCTTACACCTAACCTCTCCACTGACGAGCGATACACTGATGGCCTGAAGTCCTATGGCGTCAATCTGGCTTGACGATGCATATGTTACGTATCCATCGGCCGAGTGGCCCTCCTGTAGACATGCAGCTGTGTCGTCCACCATGCTGGTCCGCCTCTGGCCGCAGGAAGCTCTCGCATGTGATCCAAAGTCGAGTGATCGACTGTCACGGGACTCAAGCACATCGGCCCGCCAGTAAAGGAAATTCTTGCGTCAATCAGCACGTTTCCGCCGTTGTTGACCTCGCCCGACCTTGATCCTTGGTGTTTTGGATATGAGTGAAAACATGGAAGCGGCAAAGTGCGGATGGATCACGGAGAGGCCGTTTCTAGCCTACCTCGAGGTAACCGTCCAATTCTGGGCCGGAGAGGGCTGTGAATACATGCAACATGTACTCCCGACCAGATGGTGGTGGAGGTACTTGTACATGCGATACGTCCAATAAACACTTGGGGTAGATCTGCACGGACCACATGCCGGCGTTGAGCACGAACCACTAGGTAAAAAGCCTCTGTGGGAAAGGGAAAAAAGAGTAAGCGGCTGCCAAAAGTCAAGTGACTTGTCGAGGACCCGAAATGGCGACTCTTGTCTCACACACAAGCCTCAATCCCCGGCTTTCCCCTTTTCTCCCTGCAACGTTCACGTTTCCCCAGTTCTCTGGACACCCATGCTTCCGACTCCAATCAGTTATCTTCTTTTCACCTTGGACCACCAATTGCATCGTCATCTCGAACCTCGACCGACCGAATGTCACGGTGATTGACTGACTGAGTGCCTAGCTTCCCGATGTTCGTGCCGATCCTCAAGTCTGCTCTGTCAGATGACTGAGCCTAAGGTATCGACCCAATGCCTGACCCTGCTCCTGATCCTTTTGCTGTCCAAGCTGGAGCTTAGTTCTGTCCGACCTGCGATTTGCAAAGCTCGTTTTCGTCCGAGTCCATACGCGCAAGCCGCGTCGTCCAACAGCTCGTCGCCTCTAGGTGCGATCTATGACCGGTGTTGGGCCACTGCCCAGACGAGACGTCAACAGCGTCTAGTGACTCAGAGGCTGGCGAAGCACGACCTGGCTGGTATTGCGTAGGCACGTCTCCAGGCTGTCGGAGACCTCGACATTGAGTGGTTCTAGAGACTCGTACCGTATAGACGACCTCGCTTCGTATGATCTCGAGATTCCCGGGCGGGAACTAAACCTGCCGGTCCCGTAACATGGCCGGGGCGTCTTCTAGATAGGGAAGTAGACAAAGACGTCCCTGGACGTCTGGGGAAGTCCTTTCGCTGCATCCCCTGTCCTTGTTTGATAAGCTTCTAACAATTCTCAAATTCACTCAGAGTTAAGAGCCTTTCTTCTGAATCTCATTCGCTTGGTTATATTCTTATTCGTTTCGCTCATATCTAGATTCCTAGCTGAGGGCCAGTAAAGTTGCCTAGAGTCGTCTTGGTGCTTCCCAGATTCCATTGAATTTACGACCAATGGAAAATCAGCGTCAGCTCTGCTCCACTTCGAACCACCTCCCGGCTCGCCCTCAACAGCCTATCAAGGCTCAGAACGGCTATATTGTGTCAACACACCTCAATACACCGTCTGCCACTAGCATGGGTCTCAACCCGGGCACATGTCAACGACAGGCTCTCATTGCATCTCAGCATCGCTCTACCTTCTTTGTCAGACATATTCACCCTTTTCTTTCATCTCCTTCCGACTGAAATCTACGGGATGTTGGTCCTAGCGTCGTCCCATCGTGGTCTCATCGACCGCGCGCGGCGCCGACTAGCACCTTGACGCTATAAGCGCCTCTATCTCCCGTGAGTCCGCGTGTGGAGTTTTTGAATCTAGAGGGTGCCGTGCCCCAGGGATGGATGCTCAGGGGGACTTTCTCCGGGACCAATGCTGGGTTGCAAGTTAGCTCGAACCGAGCAACTGCTGCATCATGCTCAAAGGGGATGCAATGTCCTCGAAAGGGATGCTCTCTTTTCGTCCACAGACGTCTCGGAAGACATACGCGTAGCTTACCTGGTATGTTTCAAGATGTATGCTGCAGGGTGAGGCGTCGAGATGAATGCCCAGACTCATGCAAGTCATGATGACCTTCCCCGGTGTATTATTATGCAGTAGGTAGTACTACGGGTGCTGATAATGGCCAGGGAGCTCTAGACGACGGCACGATTACTAACAACAGATCATCATAAACCGTGCTCATCAGTCATTTCTCACGTTGTTTCAGTTCTCTTGAAGTGGTCTGCCCCTAGGTCGGCTGCATGTATGTGCCAATTTCAAAGTCTGGTTGAGGTTCTTGATACAATCTCCCAGCAGCGAATAAACTCTTCTATCAATGTCTTCCCCTGGACCATATGGCCCTGGCTAACCGGTCATAGTTGAATGGGTTTCTGGGCCGTTCTATAGCCGATTAGTTCGTGTGCATAACTTAGCGCAACAGGCAGTCGTCCCCGTCTCACTCATCCAGCACGAGCTACTAGTTCTAGTTGCACATATAAGACTACGGCATAAGGTCTGCATATTGAAGCATCGATAAGGCAAGCTAAGTACCTAAGATAGATTATACTTTTGTGGACTGTAGGATTGTTCACTATACTAGACGAAGAGCCCCTTAAGGCTGCCGCGAGTGATGATAGGATAGGCAGTGGCAGCTTTTGACCTGCTGTCCAGCACCTAGTGACCATTTACCTGTCTACCTTTCTAGGGAGGGGTTGACATCGGGTGTTTTGAATCTGGGAATGCAACATTAATATACGCAGATCATACCTCATAACGGACTATCTATAGAAGACATAATAAAAGTTCTAGAATTGATAAAAATTAATCTGGAAACAATTCCGTCGCATGGGCGATATCGGGACGTCTCTTTTTTGTTAAACGCCCACCAATCGATCCTAGTCGATGCAGGCTGACCAAATCGGTTAAATCCAAGGGGTGTTCTAGCGTATAAGTTTGCAAGTTTACGTGGTCTAAGCAGGGCCGGCGTGACTGTATTCTTTTTTTCTCTCTGTTTTTCCTTCTCCGTTCTTGTGGCTAGGTAATTCATAGAGACCAGTCGATTTGCCTTTCCTGTCGGAATGTGAATTTCTCATGATGACGATGATGAAATGCACCTCGAAGGGGGTTTATGATGTTGGTGTCCTCATTGCCCGATAAGTTGGGGCTGTATTGCTGCTGCTGCTGGTGGCCCCACACTACGTATATGTAAGGTAAGGTCAGGTAGTACATCTGTAGGTACTCTGCAGATGTACCGGTACAAGGTGCGCGGTGGCGCCCGCACTGGCCACAATGCAGCTTTTTCAGCTGCCGTCGTTCACTGCTAGGACTCCCATTTGCTCTCTCCTCCCTCGGACGTATGCAAGTCGCAACACAGCCCACCCAAGTCGCTCGTTGCCGCGCATGGCCCAGGGATCCGCCGGCCACTGTATCGGTGGAATATTCTGATGCCTGCCCTCTGCCCTCCCTCCTGCGCTGATGCAACCTGCGCGGTAGACATCAGGTCGTCATGCAAGACGGTGGGCCAGCAGCAGTCCGGCTCCATCCTACCACCCGAGCGAGGCTTGCCGGGATCGAGGGGAGGGAGGGAAAAGGGACAAGGAAAATAAAAAGGACTAGAGAGACGGCGACATGGGTTTCTTGGCTGCTAACGCTACCACCGCGAACTGCTAACTCCAGCACTAAACCACTACTGACTTACACCGGGTCGGAGCGGCAGAGAGAACTCTGTAGGACTGCTATAACACACCCCACCTCCCTCAACACCACTTTCTCACCCTCCCTCTTCTCTCTTCACGAGATACTCGTCTGCCACCCCCTTCTCTTCTTCTTCCCCCCTTCCCCCCGTCCCGCGGTTGTAGGCGTGCACAGCTAATTCACTCCCTATCCTTGGGGTCGCCTAGTTCCGTCAGCCGTGTGTTTCCATCGCCTATTCCCTTGCCCTCTTTCGCGGGCGCTCTCCACCGGCCCAAGTTAGATATTAGTACTCCTCCTTGTCGCCTTCTTTTTGTCTTCCACTCTGCCCTGATTACTCCCTGTGTCCCCCCCTCGATAGAATATACCATGCCCCCACAACTTTTGCCGGCTTCTGCCGCCGCCTTTGCGCCCCGAGCCTCGTCCGTCAACGTCGTCCTGGGCTCCAAGGTTGAGCCGTGGTTAACCCAGACTCTCAAGCGCATCAACAGGGTCAAGCGCCCGCTCAACAGCGTACCTCAACACCACCGATGTTTGACCGAAACCCTGTCGTCACCGAATGCCATCTGGACCCTGACTTCGATGATGTTGCCCAAGGCCCCGGCGTCCGAGTTGCGCCAGGATTCCAACCCCCTGGTAGAGGCCCTCTTTAACTACCAGCTCCTCCACATCGAGGCTTATATCGTCCACGTCGATATGGTCCTGCGCAACGAGGTTGCTTACAAGTTAACGCCCGACTCGATAGAATCTCTCATCGACTATCACAAGGACATCTACTGCGTTGACGCCAAGGCCGAGTCGTACGACTGGCCCGAGAAGGAGCAACACGCGAAGAAGCTACACGATGATTTTGTCCAGGCCATCAACAAGTTCGTCTACAGGACTCACGTCACCGCGCTCGAGGGGCTGGAAGAGGAGGGTGCTGGAGAGTTGCTTGGCGGAAAGAGTGAAGAGGTCAAGAACAATATCATGGGACTGCTGAACAAGCCCTTGCTACCGCCGCCGCCGAAGATCGTCGACGTCGTCCGCCAGCCGCCCTTATTACCCAGCTCGCCAGCAGGCGCAAATATCTGGTCGCAGTCAACCCCGTCTCCTGGAATTCCCGCTCATGTTGATTCGTGGCGGGTATTGCCTTCAAGTCCAGGTGTCTCGTCGACTTCGGTAGACTCAACCGCGCCCATCTGGGCCAACATGACTCTGCAAGAGGTTCAACTGCCCTCGCCGACTCCGTCCTACACCCAACCATACTCATCAGCTGGGATGTTCTACAGTTCACCGATGGTTACCTCTCCTATCCCCGCTTTACCGCTTCCTAGCATGCTGGCGCCGCATTGTGGCGTCAATGTCGGGTACGGCGGTTTCGGATGGGACAGGTATCAAGAGTATGCGACGACCATGTGACAACCACCGCCCGTGACGAGCGATCACTACCCGATGGTGACGCGCCCGTCGTAGTGGCATAGCACATCTCGACTCAAGAAGCGGCCTCGATCTTTATTTCCCTCGATTCGAGCAAAGCATGCGACATAGATCTCATCGCATCCAAAGGCATAATGGCGTTTTGCATCAACAAGGAGCGACCTCTCAATATCAACATACATTAATAATCTCGGGGGGTTTTCTTTTCTTTTTCTTCTTCCAGGTTTAGCAAGCGATCGTTTGGTTTTTTTTAAAGGGGAACATTTATATTACCACAACCGCTAGCTCGGTCACAGGCTATATTTCTCCTTTTATCTTGTTATGGTTAGGGTCGGGTGGGTATCTGATTGCATTTACACGCAGGGCGGGACCTCGAGATCCATGAGGCTGGTTATATTTCCTTTTCTCTATACGTTAAAACAAGAGTAACGCAGCAATGCACCAACCATCGTCCGGCGCAGACCGGGACAGGCCATTTCTTGGATTCTTGGATTCCCCAAAGATTTCTTTTTCTATTTCGGTGTACGGCATAAAGCGGCTTTCTTAGAGGATATCCCCGGCCAATTGCGACCACGAGGACGACAATCTCGTACCTCCGGTCAGCGCACTCGTTTCAAGCATTTTCTTTTCTTTACCCGGACCTTGGTTTTATGTCTCACGAGATGCATGAACGACCTAATGAAGATGACCCTACGAGCTTAATTTCGACTTTACACGCAACGAAAAGACGATTTCTAACTTGAAGTTGGGCCATCCCTCTTCGAACAAGGAAAGCGGATCAAGCGATGACGGGATATTCTGTGGACATTGCGAGGACTGGATCCGACGAACGCGACTCCATGGTCGATTATATACATCATCTTGTGGCCTTGAACCATGCAGTTATCTGCGATACTGCTGTTAATGGCTGACACTGGTTGTCGACAAAGCTAAGGTCGATTGCGGTTTTTTTTCGGAAGAGGAGCCGTGGCAAGATCGGCGACTCACCCGGAAGACGCAGCAACGGGACTTGAAAGCGAGGGGGGGAATGATCTCACGATCATAAGCAAAAACAAGAGCTGGGCACAACTTAAACAGATTTCTGCTGGGCAGGGAGGTGCGGAGCCCTTTACCGCCGTCTGTGTCGACATCTTCCTGGCCCGATAACCGATCTCTTGCCCTTGAGCAACACCGTTCTCAAGGCGCTCCACTAAGCGCCGCGCCGAATAGTTTGTGAGCGAGGTACAACGATCCCCGCCAGTCCGGGGCTCGTTGAATCCTGCTAGATGGGGTCACACCAGTGTACCCCCTCAGACACGGCTGTATCCGTTTGAAAGAAACGATGCGAGCTTCCCCCACGCGGCGCAGGGCCAGGAAACGATGGGCGACACATACACACACACACACGTAGCATCATCTCACTACGTTCCGGATCCCTCTTCCCCTAGCGCCGGGAACGAAATATTTTCCTCCATGCTTTTAGAGAACGCAGGGGTGAAGGAGAGCCACAAGGGATTACTGGGGGACACAAATCACATAGACTACTGCTGTGCACGTATGTGTGTGTTTTTCGTGTCAGCCGGAAGAAACAAGTTTGTCGATGAAGGGAAGAAAACCTTGTGGCTTGAGATGCTGGTTGTGCTCAGGTGACCTTTGGGGTGGCTCAGCGGGAAAATCAAGAAACCCTGGTGGTTTTTTGGTGGCCCGTTGACTTGGTTTTTCTTTCCACCCACCCCATTGTGTCACCCTATATGTCTGTCAGTCTTGTCTTTTTTTGAAGGTCGTACCCTTGTTGATTATCAGGAAACTAGTTAATTTGATATATATAAAAATTGATATCAATATTAAAAAAAAAACAAATAACGAAAGATTATACTACTACTCGCAGTTTCTATGGAATGAAGTATGTACTAGTGGGAGTGTGAATGTAAATCAGTGAGAGGCGGTATATGGGACTCGTAATCCTTCCCTTCGTATCGTCACGTTACCTTGCCTACTTACCTTGGGTGCATGCGTATAGTAGTAGGGTTTGTAAATGCTTATTTATCATATGTATACGTTATACGTATACTTACCGTATATAGATATATAATAAAATACATCGGGCACGCACACACGTACGCATGCACGCACGCATGGCATGCATGTATGTATGTATGTACGTGTGCGTGCGGAATTCCAGAAACGTGTATTACCTGTCGTGTTATGTTACCTCTAAACTAGAAATTAAAAATAATCATCATTGAAATTTCGATTTATTTTTTCTTTCTCTTTCTCGTACGGGTGAGGATAGATAGATACCTAGATAGATAGATGGAATTGGAGACTAGACCTATTACTTACTTACACAACACAGCATTACCCCCCTTTTTCCCGTTCCAACTAGGTACTTTTGTGTTTTTGTTTTTGCGCAGTCTACCTAGGTACTTACTTACGTATGCACCTACCTAGGGAAAGCCTTATGTTACCTACCTAGATCTGCGTGCACACGCGCATACGTACGTTCGTACATACAGAGATGGGGAATGAAGGCTGAGACGGGGGAGTAAGGTTGCTAGGTAGGTAGGGTAGGTAAGTTAATTTGGCTGGTGAGGCGCAGTCCCTTGCCTATGTATGTATGTAGCATTACACGGCATATATTGCGTTGTATTTGCTACTACTGCATGTTGCTGGAAATTGGGGGGAGGCTTCGGGTCATACTGCATATTGCATCCTTTTACTTGGTTGATTGGCTTTAGGCATTGACTGACTCACTGGTTAGGCGGTCTGGAGTTCGACTGTATTGTATGTATATAGGTCGGTAGGCTAGGCTAGGCTAGGCTAGGTATATGGGAATTTCGTAGTGTTAATGGGGTGCTAGGTCTGTTTCACAGGATCGGGAGTTTACATACTTACCTACCTACTTAATAAGCACGGGATATGAATAGGGAGATATATAATTATATGGGGCCGAGGGGGGGAACCGGGGGACACGAAAGGTTAATTCCATTCGATGTCCGAGGTTATGTCAAGTCTGGGATGTTGAGAAGAGAGTTTACGTATGTACATTAAACCTCGTAAGGCTAAGCTCCGTAGGGTAATTTGCTTAGATAGGTACCTAGGTAGGTAGATTAAAGAATTCGCGGGCCGAGAGTCGAGTATGTGTTTACTCAACTTAATATAGGTAGGTTAGGTCAATTGCTGTTTTACGGATTCTATGTATCGTCTGCAAGGCTAGGCTAAGCTGCCGAGAAAGGCGGAGGGACGAGTGGGAAGAAGTTGCTAAAGAGAGAAAGTGTGTGTGTATGTCTACATGTCTATCTGTATATTTGTCTATTTGTCGGGGAGTGGTGATACGAAAGGCTTGGTTTCCGGCTGGTTAGTTGGTTGGTAAGATGAGGGTGGTGTTAGTTAACGTAGATGTTATAATACATACATCAAATAGTACATACATTGATGTATGTACTATAACATCTACTTCGGCTGCTGATTTATTACTTAGGTACCTACTTGCACAAGGCGTTTAAGATTGCTTAAGCGCGCAAACGGCACAGTTGTAGTAAAGTATGTACCTAAGTAACATACAAGGGAGGCAGAGGAAGTCCAGAACCTCCAAGCCTTCCACGACGTTAATCATCTAACTTAGTGTACTTACGTATGTAGTATACCTTGCAACCTTTCATTATGTAAGATCGATTGATCGGCGCCCACATGAGGTAGGTCAATTTTATAGGTAGGTATCCATTTCATGTCCCCGGCCGGGTACCAAGAAAGTACGGCTTCTAGAACAAATAAAAGCCGTCGCCCGCACTTCCCCGACCATGGGTGGGTGCGTCAGCTTACTTGCCCTTTGTTTTAACCCGATGCTACCTTCATTTCTCCTGCGTAACGTTTGTGGGTGGATATGCTGGCTGGTGGGCGTGCCAATTTCTGATATGTGCCTACCTACGCTACTTGTTCCTTTTTTCCCTTTTTCTTTCGTTCTTTCTTCCCATGTGGAATTATTAATATATCTAAATGTGTTGCAATGGCGAGGCATATTGATGGTGTAACATAGCAGGGCCGGGCAGAGCGAGGCTGGGTAAAGTGAGGCTGTCCGGTGTTGTCTGCCCATATCTACGTAGGTTATGTAGGCATAGTAACTACCTACTGCGGCTGAGCCCCTCGATAGAGTCGCATTTTATGTAGGTATTATGCCGATGGAGAGGAATCCTTCGCTCGGCGACGCCATTCCCACGGGTCGTACAGATAGACAGAGATGTATGGTACTTTTCAATCTGCAGAATCTATTACAGAGCCTGCCTGCGAAGGAGGCCTCGAGCTATCCCGCCTAGGCGGAGGCGGAGGGAGACAGACAAGGAACACGGGAAAAGGCCGAGTATGATAGACCAGTCGATTCAGCCTCGTGGGTGTTTCGCCTATGCGAATATGTTATTTTTATCTACGGATTACTTCTGTGCTGCTATCAAGTGTGTGATGAGTGTTAGAGATTTGGACGCTATCGGACAAGATGTTGACGGAGGAGAGCGATGACGATGAGGGGCGGTTGTCTCTACTTCAGGTAGGTGACTCGGATGGAATAAACCACGCCGTGCCCGTACATAGAGTTAGTTGCCAATTGTCATGTCAGAACCTTGGATGCAACTGTGGTTTATACATGTATGTACCTAGGTATACATACCATACTGTATATAACCTACACCTATACAGCGTACAGACATGATCATTATCATAGCCGTCGCAGGATTCGATTGATTAGATTGATTGATCAATTGATTCCAAAAGGTAGGTCGCACAAACGACATCGCATTCACCGTCTCTTCGGCGATCCTCTATTACTACTACTACTACGGTGCCCACACGGGCGCTATTCGGATATTCACATGCAATATATGCATGTGTGCGGTGCGGCCTGGCAGACTGCAGATGGTGATGCTGATGATTATTATTATTATTAGGTATCATTATTATTGCCCACGATGATGACGATGATACGGACGGTATAGATTGCGTGCCGATCCATTTCTTCTTCACATGTGGAACGTACACTTTTACCAGCCCTACTAGTACCACTCTCTGTTTCAAGAGGGGCGGCGGCTGGGTAACCACTTACGCAGTTTTTGTGGTAAGACGGTAGACCGGCGCGGCATTTTCAGAGTTGGAGTAGATTATTATGTAGTGTGCAAGTAGGGATCTGTTTCAATGCATTTATGACAGAAATCGAATCCTTCACGATCGTAATCGTTGTTGGTTGCACATTCGGCTGTGGCTGATGAAGTCTTACTATACTACCATGTCTTCATAGGTACATAACTATCCTAGACAGGAATAGGGGTATTCTATCCCCTTTGTCTTCTAGACTATATTTTTTGGGGAAGGACAAGCCCCGGCACTTTTCTTTCCGCTGAAGCTAAGGCACCCGGCCGCTAGGTTTCCGGCGCTGGCCTTGCATCGGAAAACGTGATGCCAAGACGAAACGAAACGAAACGAAGCGGAGTATGGGCATAAGTTTCCCGGCGGAAAAGAAAAGGTCAGCATACTGTGGCCTTCCTGATTGGTCGGCTTACGAAATCAACCCAAAATCGTATAAGCAAGGTCTAGATGCATGTGTAGGTAAGTATGCAGGTTAGTCTCAATTACCTGTGATGACAGTATTTTGCCTGCCCACTTACATAGTAACAGGGGTGCTGTGGCTGGTTAGGGGGGCCATGAACGACCTTTTTAAATTTTTCAATAAAGAAATTTAATCTATACTTTTATAGATGCGGGAGCGGCCGAGGTTCTGTAACGACCTCCCGGCCAGTGATCTACCCAGTCTGGCTACATTGCCTTACCCAAGTAAGCAGGTGGTTGTGTTTCCGTACGGTAATCTAGGTCATCTGATAAGCAAGACCCCTTGCGCCCCCTTTCCAGAGTGTTGGTAACGCCCATCATCAAACCAACATCATTGCCCCCTTTCAGTCTACGAATTTTTCAATGCACAAGGCTGGAAGGATCCTCTGGATTCGCATTGGTTATGATACTACCCCGACCCCGAAATATATCGCGCTTGGAGCTTGCAACGAAAGGAGCCGGACGTACCGGTACCTTACACCGTCTAGGTAGGTGGTTAGATAGGCCCTTTTTTCTTGTTTTGAGTGATGATCCTGTATGCATGCGTGCGATACATCATGGAGTTGTGTTATACAGCTCATCAAGGATCGCATACATGGTAATAATAACAACAAGCAGGCCCCAAAGGTATCACCTTAAACCCCCTAATCCTATCCTCACCGGCCACAGCAGCTCGCACAGACACCCCTGTACCACAACCGGGTCACACCGATGCGACTTCAGGGAGTAGGAACATCATGACGGTAGCACAGATACTAGTTATGAGTTGTGTATGACGTCGGGGTATACTCCAGCCTTGTTCACCGAGTGCCCCTCCTGCGATGATACTCACGCACATGCAACAGCGAGGCTCGCTCATCGGACCGTTTCCCACCCCCTGTCTTCCCAGCCGGACGACTTTGGAGTGGTTCATCTGAGGTGGGATCAAAGCCCGGCATAGTAGGTTTATTATCATAAGACATATCTCGCTAAACCTAGCGACAAGCGCGCGAAGCGCCCCCAACATCCCCAAGTTTTCACATGAATGATGAACCCTGACATCAAACTCGTCAGCAAGCCACCTTGGCCTAGCTGACTAAGTTATATCCCCGGGGAGGGAGGGGTCTAGCCCCGGCCCCCAAGAATACCTAACCTCAACTTACCTCAGCTCACTTCCACCTTGTACCTAGAGGTATATTACATCGAGCTCTGTCGGGGCAAAGGGATTAGCAGTCGGAAACCACGGCTTTTGGTTGTAGGATCAGCTCGTGACGGCGGCGCTAGATATTGCTTCCAGAAACATTCCCTGCCAGAAAGAGCATGAGGTGGGAGCACGACAGCCCCCTAGGTAACCTAGCCCCCCTTTCTCCACCCCTCCTCTTCCATTGTTATCATTTTCATCATGCTGCCGCCCGAACAAAATTTGCAAAACTCCCATGTGCGTTGCCGTTGGTTGTAAATGTGGGCGAGGTTGGCGAGTAAGCAGCTGGCGAGGGAGTGGGTACAAGTTAGTAGCAGGATATCGCACATTATCTAGCCTAGGTATTCCCCCTGTCTTTGCTATCGAGCACAAGATTATCAAGAGAATCTAGACGGAGAAGAAAAGAAGAGAAAAGTGGAATTAGATTATTTACTACTCCATCGGTCCTTGCGTTCTGTATATGCGCTGCTTCAGGGACCCGGGGTAGGTATTAATCAAAAGGGAATGCCTAGTCTTGACAATGGCCGGCATGAATGACGAGGGAATCACCGAAATTGGCATAAATGGGTACTATCATGCTACTTAGTTGTGATACTATTGACGGTTCACTCAAATCAATGTCAATAAGACAGGATCGCCGAATAAATGCTTACTGTTGGAAGAAGGAAAGAAAAGCCGAATGTGCCCCGTGAATAGTGATCCATTCCCTATAATCACCCTATAAGATGTGCAATTAGTTGACATGTTATAAATGCGCATCGCGTAAATAAACCCATTTCGTGAAGGTTAAGCTTTTGATTTTGGGTCTTGAAAATAATCTACCATGTAAATTCTTTTGTTCCGGTCTCGTTACTCTAGAAAGAACTGCCCGGGGTGGGGGGGTTGGAAAGATTAGTATCATACTGGATATAAGTAATGAGGAGCTCGCAGTTAAAACTGACCATATCGACGGAAATGAGAAATTATGTTCTTAAATGGTGGTTTCTTCTCGTTTATGTCTCTTGCGATTTGATTTGTATATCATAAAAAACGGCCATACTCCTCTTGGCGAGCTCTAGGAACTATATCAGCGAAGATCCTTCTTTATCAACATTATTTAGATATCTTGAGTCATTAGAGGCAAAGAGGCTTTCCGAAACCAACCGATAGCATGTATTAGAATACACTAATATCATAGAAGATCCAAATTAAGCTAAATCGGTGGCGGAATGTTCAGGACCATAGGCCTTCTTCTCCTGAATGCTCAGGCTATAAGATATCTGATGTGGAAAACCACTGAATGCGTCTCTGCCAGTCGGCACTTTTCTTATACACTTTGGCTCTCCTATTCATTAAACCACATGGCATCATTCCTATTCCCTCTGAGCCCCCGGCTCATAACCGGTTACCTATGTTGAATGAACGGCATTGACCTGAGAGTACGCCTCTGGGCTCACCTCGCCGAACTCTCTGACAATACGGCTCTGCTTCGATCCTCTGAAAGGTACCATAGGATCGAAATACTGGCTGCTATTCACCCTCGCCACTCCCGCCTCGATATCAGCGGCGACCTGGTGCGTGCGCTCGAGGTCGGTCGTGAAGACGGCGGCCCCGAGGCCGTAGGTGGTGTCGTTCGAGGGCCACGGCCTCGCCTTTGTTCTTGAGCTTGACGATCATGACCTCAGGTGACGCTTTCTTCGTCCGTACTCAAGAACTTGGCAATATTCTTGACTGCCTCATTGTCTCCTTCCACCGTCCCAGCCAAATCTTTACCAACTCAACTCTCCGTCCAGCCACCCCCAAAGTCAATCAGCTAAACATTACTGTCTCTGTCGATCACGATATGCAGTAGCTTCGTATTCGTCATCATAATCCACGGTATAGGCCTTGCCAAGGAGACTAATGAAGTGATCTTAGGCGGCGTTCTCGGGAGAATGGCCGGAGAAGACGGAGACCGCGATGCGTTTGCCGTTGACATCCACTACGACTTCGGCGCCGTCGTCACCTACCAGCGTAGATGCCAACAACTGTGATATGAAATTCCTCGCTGCTTCCAGGAGACATCGTTTATTCGACCAGTCAAAGCTAGAGTCATACAGTGGCGTAGGATAAAGGCTAGGTAGGCAGAGGCTTCGGTATAGAACGGTTGAGAAGGGCCAGGGTTGGGAAATTAGTTATTGTGTCATTTTCTCAGTTAGTTAGTTAGTTAGTTAGGTACCTAGTTTTTGAAAAATTGATTTAGTTAATCGAGGTAGTTAAAAATTTTCGTAACCTTTCGTTAGTTTTATTCAAGGCTTTAACTAAATTAACGAACTAATTTCATAACCCTGGGTATAAGTGCTTTAGAAGTATTGTCTTGATTGATATATGTTGAACAGTTAAGCGAACCTACTACCGTCCGTTCTGACGGGTGGCTTATTTTCCACGGACAAGACTAATTATATAGAAGGATGCAAAGCGGTATACTAATGTTTCTCTTAACATTACCTAGGTGCATATCAGATTATTAGATGCTTGTTATCTTGTAGTTCTAACTAGGTATTCATATAAACCGGTCAATTCCAGTACTTGCACCAGGCCGTCGTGCTCGGGACTACAAAGCGTCTTGTGATGCCTCGTATTGAGCCAATCAACTACGTTCGGAGACTGTAGAGGCACCGTTGCGCTGAGTAATGACAGTTCAGGGGTTCTAGACACTTACCGTGTAGAGCTGTTAGAGACACTGAGCCCGGGATTAAACGTGAGGTAACAGTTTGGGATCAGGACCAGAGTTGTCATCACACGCCAAAATGTAACTGCAGGCCAAAGCAGATATTCCAGGGCGTCGTCGGTGTTTCTTATTCACGCATCAGCTTGAAGAGATGATCTCACCTCCCAATTGAAAAATTAATCCTTGACTAGGTAGAAAGGGGAAACTTCTTGATATTACCAGTCTTTTTATTCTTTACGTTCTTAATTTTATGTATCATCTTCCTATGTCATCCGATAATCATCACAAGGGTGTGGTAGAGAAGAAGGTCGTCTTGAAGCAAACTTCTGCGGATCATGATTGCGAATTGAATCCTTCCACCATCGCGGATGCAGCCGCAACCAAGCGCGGGCTGAAAAGCCAGCACGCCCAGATGATCGCCCTCGGCGGCGTGATCGGCACGGGCCTCTTCGTCGGCATCGGTGGGGCCCTGAGCAGGGGCGGTCCGCTGTTCACGCTGCTGGCCTACGTCTTCATTACCTTGCTCGTCTACGGCGTGGCGACGGCGACGGGCGAGATGAACTCGTACCTCCCTGTCTCGGGCGGCACCGTCGCGACCTTCGCGAACCGGTTCGTCTCCAGGAGCTTCGGGTTCACCCTGGGCTGGGTCCTGTGGTACATCTTCACCATCTCCGTTCCGGCGGAGATCAATGCCGCCGTCTTCGTTCTGGACTATTGGGACACGCCGCTGCACGATGGGGTTTGGATCGCCATCATCGTCGCCACCGTCATCCTCTGCAATTTCCTCCCCGTATCGGTATATGGTGAGGTCGAGTAAGACGAAATTTCATTAGCCGTTGTGTCTAAATTTTCAATTGACACTCCCTTTAGATTCTGGTTCGCGTCGACAAAAGTAATCGCCATTCTCGGCCTCCTCATTTTATCTGCCGTGCTGTTCTTCGGTGGCGGACCCAGCCACCGGCCGCTCTGGTTCTCGAACTGGGACAAGCCCGGCCCCACCAAGCCGTATATACTAGATGGAGACGCCGGGCGACTGGTCGCGATCATTACCACCACCACACTCTCGGTTTACGCGTTTGCTTTCGCTCCTGAACTGCTGGTCGTGACGAGCGGGGAACTGGAGTCACCGCGAGCGAACATTCCCCGGGCCACCAAGAGGTACTTCTATCGGCTAGTGTTATTTTACATCCTGGGTGCCTTGGCCGTCGGCATCATCGTTCCGAGCAACCACCCAGACTTATTATCCGGGGGCAGCGGTGCTGCCGCCTCACCCTGGGCCATCGGGATTCGTGAAGCCGGGATAGGAATCCTTGACGATATCGTTAATGGCGTTATTGCTCTGTCCGCATGGTCGGCCGCGAACTCTTGTTTCTATCTCTCCAGTCGATCCCTGTACTCCATGGCTGTCGCCGGCAACGCACCCAAGAAGTTTACGCGATGCACCAAAGCCGGCGTCCCTATCTACGCCGCTGCCGTTCCCGCCGTCGTATCTCTGTTAGCTTTTATGAACGTCGGCGTCGGCGCCGCAACAGTTTTCCAGTGGTTCGTTAACCTTATCAGTACCGGCGGCTTCCAATCGTGGATATGTTGTTGCTTTACTTATGTACGGTTTCGGTCCGCTACTGAATATCAGGGTATCATAGATATACCGTACCGCTCTCGCTTCCAGCCGTACACCGCATGGTTCAGCGGGGTAACCCTCTTCGTTCTCATGTTGCTGAGCGGCATGTCAGTCTTCATTTCTGGGCAGTGGAATGTTTCGGGTTTCTTGACTTCGTACATCGGGATTCCGATATTCGTAGCCATTTACGCAGGCCACAGACTCACGGAAGGCAAGAATGATCCCTGGGCTATTCCTATAGAGGATATTGATCTGAAGACCGGTTTGGAAGAAATTGTCGCAGATGAGAAGCCCCCTTTGCAGGGAGAGAAATGGTACCAAAAGTGGAAAGCTTTGTTTGAATGAAAGTAGTTATTAGCGCCTTTAACGGTATTTAGTTAGGTATTGAAAATAGGAGGATTAAAGGTTAAAGCGAAGAAAGTAATATTGATCTCAATTAACTGTTTAGTACAGTCGGACATAAGTCCGGCTCTTTAGCTATTTAAGTAGGTAGGTAATTTGTCTGTACCAGACAGATCAAATCCTTTTAGAGAAGTCTCAGCCATTTTCCGCCGTCGAGTTTCCTATCTTTAGCCAAGGAGGAGTCTCGTCGCAAGCCGAAATAATAGTCAGATTTAGGACTCTCATTCTTGTCTCTATGCTGTCTATCCTATTGACTGGTCAGGTTAAGGTAGGTGCCCCTGCTTGTCTGGGTCGAAGAGGGTCTTGACTTGGAGTTTTCCTTATCATCTTGGGTGCCTTGAGTGCCCGACATTTTCGGTGTTTATTTGGTCTTTACTAGAAGTCGAGTTTCTAAAGTTGGCTAGATTGGTGATTATTGCTGTTAATGTTATTGTTGTGACTATAAATTTTTAAGGTAGATGCGAAACCAGTAGAAGGCAAGCTAGCTTAATATAACCATGGACGCTCAAGTTCTAGTCGTCTTTATCTCTTGGTTAGCGAGTAACAAATACATTGATTATATAACAGCGTGTTTTGAGGGTGCCTAGTCCTATAGGTTTGTTTTTTTCTGTATCTATTTGCCTTTGTTACCACATGTCAATCCACGCGCTAATTGAAACGTTGCTGACCCCTGAAGACACTCATTGTCACTTCGTTCCACGAAGTTTTCGAGTGAAGCACATAATTCTTGGAAAAGCATTAGACAGGCTTTGTCAAAATGAGACAAACAGTGTCATTGCCGCATAATATGTCGTGGTCCGCCGCACTACATCACGGAAGCCATCCGAAATCTCAGAACCTGTCCAGTTAGTATTCCCGTCAAAGATTCCGTTCGAAGAATGACTGGATAATTCCCACGTTGTTCGCCTCGTACTCCCTAAGCTCGACCGTGCCGTCATCTGCCAGAAAAGTGTTAGGCTGCACAAACTTCCACCTTGGCTCGGTATTCGAGGCTATGATTTGCCTCCAGATCTCGTACTCGCCATCGACAGCACTCAGAGCTTCGTAGAACGGCCGGCATGCATCAACATCGGCGGTGGAGCGCCAGATATGGATCTTACAAAGCATGCGTCCAATAGAGGGTTTGCCGTGGGAGATGATCTTGGAGCGGTTGACACGGACGAACAGTGTTTTGGCGACCGGGTCGTGCTCTATCCACATGACACCATCGCCATCCTGGAGAATGTGCTTAAGTATCACAAATAGAGCCTTTCCATAAATAATGATAGTTAAAAGATTAGCTGTGGTAGAAACTTTGCCATTGCATTAGTTTTTAAACTCACCTGGTCGTACTCATCTATCCAGGTTTGGTTATCAACCTCGAAGCTACGAAGTGCACCAAGACCATCAACCCCAATTCGCAGGTATGTGTAATATATGACTTGTCCTTGTTAGTCATGTTAAATCTCTCGCGGTCATAATAATGGGACACACTCACGGTCATCTGCGGTCAGAGTGCTATTCTGATCATATCCAAATAAGGCAAGAATGTCCTTGTTGTCAGCCAGATAGTTCGAGACCAGAAATGCCCTGCACTCTTCCACCGTTGGTGCCAGCTCCTCGAAGACACTGTTACAGGTTTCTTCAGGTCTATACCAAGTCTGTATGGGCTTGCCTGTGACTGGACTGATCGGCGGGTTCTTGTGATCAAAATTGAACTCGCTTGGGCCCGTCTCGGCCAGCAGTTTTCCGGTCCCGTAGCCGATAAGCTCCCGTATGATTATCTCAATGAATGACATGATATGGACACAGCCCATGTACGCCTCAGCCTCTGAAGGGTGAACATAATAGCATGGGTAGTCGGGACTGCTGTTGAGGCTTATTCGATTACCATAAGCCATAATCTTGACCCCGTGCGTTTTCCCATTGCTATCGTACTGCGTTAATGTCAACTATGAGCTCTATATATTGATCATATTGGACGATGAATATATTTTGAAACTTACAACGGGGACTTTCGTGGCTTCCGAAACGGTCCTTGAAACGGAAGCGAGTACTGAGCTTCTGTTAGAACACTGTCTCTCTCCTTAATCCCCTGGCCACCGCTATACTCACTATCAATGATTTCGAAATCAACGATATCCATTTCGCTCAGTTCGAATGGTCCTTTGCCGTTGTTCTCATTTGGTACCGCATAAGGAAGTGTGCAGATAAATTCTGAAGACCTCTCGACGAGCTGAATCACTTTCCTTGTCTCACCAGAATGAGTAATACCAACTTCGGCTTGCCACTCGGCTCTCAAGTCATAGGCATCTCGACGGCTAAAGAGGAAACCCATGCAATGTTCTAACAGAGGAGCTTTGTCTTTGATCCATGTATCGAGGGCAGAATTGAAATCCATGTAGTTCCCAGTGCGGAAGCTGTTGACAAGCAGCGTAAGCGCAATCTTTTCTTCGTCGGTTGCAGCATGCTTGCTCGCTTCAGTGAGCTCTGCACAGATCTTGGCCAATTCCTCACTATGGTCACCACGACGGAGGAAAACTCTAGCCTGACGCTGGCCTTCGATCTCAACGCCCCCGAGAAACTGGGGCATGGGATCTTTTTCCACAGACGCCTGGATAATTTCGAACATATCTAAACCCTTGAACTCTGGGGTGTTGTTATGGGTGTGTTTCTGAAGGCGAGTGTTCTCTGAAGTGATTAATTTGGCTTCTATCATATCTGTGATGGCATTAATCTCTGTATCTGTGATCCATTCCTTGCCAGGGTAGCCGGGATACCTGGCATTAGCAGGTTGAGTTGCCATCATGGGGTCAAGGATCTCTTCAAGCTTTGCGGTTGCCTCAGGTGATATGCTTGCCATCTTGAGGAGGGCATCTTTCGGAACATCTGGGATGGCCTTACGGCGTCCATCATCCTGTCACTGAAGTATCAGTAAACCCAAGCCACGGTGCAGGAGCCGGCAAGTACGCACATAGTAGTTGCCAAGGCTTGACAGGAACATGCCAGCAAACTTGAGCCATGCATCTAGATTCTCCTGTTTTACGCCACGGTCAAGAAGAACTTCCCATCGTCCACTGCATCCTCTGTGTAGCTCAAGAATGAAGTCGAATATCCCCTCTGCCTCAGGCGATGTTTGCCGAAGCACAATTCGGCTGCCGTACCAGCACGCCCGTGCTAAATGGTGAGCGTAGACTCTGTAGAGTTTGTCATCCTTGGTTTCATCCTCGACTAGGCTATCAAAGGCCTTACGGACCTCCAACCTATGCGTGACCTCATGGAAACCACGATTCTCTAGAGTTGGCATTTTCAGGCTTAAGTGGGAGATTAGACGTTGTCTATTATTTAGGTTGCTGAAACTGAATATAAAGGCCAGAGGATCACATAAATTTCAGGTTGTATGGCAGTGAAATACAACACCTCGTCCAGAAATCGGAAGGGAGACGCAAGATAGTAAATAAAACAATAGAGCGGATGACTTTTAAAGTGCCAGAATCGAGCCTGCAGTGGCAGTCATGCAACGTTTTCACGGGTCTACATGTGATCGGAGCTGTATAGATGCCTGCGTTGGGTTTTAGATCAAGGGGGGCTCATAATAAAGATCCAGTACCAGACCGGTGATCTCACATAGGAGAGATAATGACTTAAGCCGCATTAAGAACACGAAAAGTGATAGTTTTAATTGGGAGGGTAGATGTATGGGTGACCTGGGGCGAATATGCAAGGGGCTACACAAAGACAAATGGCTCAGGTCAGCCGCCTCTTCGAAGAGGTGAATGCGGTTATTTTCTGGTCAAAATAACCACTATAATGAAGCAAACTGGTCCTCCCTACCAAGGGGCGAGAAGTACGTAAGTAGGTTAACTGTGCAGATTGACCGAATATGGGGCGTAGGTCATCTCTACTTAAAACAATCGTTTGAAGCCCCTGCCTCATTCCAGTACAACATTGATCGATCAATATTATCTCGCTATATATTATGCAGGACATACACAGACAAGTCACCTAGCAATAATAAGGCAAATATGCAATTAAAGCCTTATAATATATCGGGCTAAAAAAGGAGGGGTATCCGGATTTAAGGTCCGGAGATATTCTTATTATGCGTAATATTATCTTGTTTATAAATATAAGAAAGGATTAAATTAAATAAACAAAAAAAGGACTTAAATTAATAAGGCTTAACTTAATAAAATATATTATTATTATTTTAATTTTATATTTAACTTCGTAATATTATATTTTATTACTTTTATTATATATTAAATATTATTTATATTTATATTTAATTAAACGAAAACTTAAATATACCTGTAAAATATTACTTTAATAATTTATAATTATTATTATAAATTACGTATTTTTAAGAAATCTTAAGGAAAAAATTTATTTTTTATAAATCCTTTTTATAATTATTTTGCCCTTTTCGCCGTTTTAAAATCCTCGCTTAAAATGTTAATAACTTAAAACTTAAAAAAAGTAAATAATTTTGTCGTTTTATTTATCTCGTTTTTGTTTAATATAGTTATATAAAATTTTTATATTTCGAATATAAATAATATTATTATTAATAATTTCGTTTTATAACTTTAAAATTTTATTACTCGAATAAATTAAGCTTTAAACGATGTGATTAATTTTATAATAAAAAAATAAAATCGATAATAACGCTTTAAATTAATTTCACGTTAATTACGACATTTTTAACGATATAATGTATTAAATATTTAATAATAACGAGAAGAATTTAAAGGTAATATAATTAAAATAAATAATTACTTCATAATCGTTATCCACCGATAAATAGTTATTTATATAAAAAATAACACTTAATAATAAAAATTCTTAAAATATATAATTACCGTTATAAAGAACTAAAAAGAGTTTTAAAGAAAAGCTTATAATATGATAAAGGCGTTTTATAAGGCTTAATAAGACTTAAAACGTTAAAACTAAGAAATTAAAAACTAAGTTTAAATTTAAGATTTCGATATTCGCAAATTATTTGTAAAAATAATAAATTATAACGTTTATTTTATCGATTTAAAATAAAAGTTAATTTAATAAATTTAAGAAATTATTTAAGATATTTTTATTAAAACTTAAAATTCTCGAATTATTAATAAAATAATTCGAGATTTAAGTTATAAAAAGCGACTTTTCTCGTTTTTTTAATATGAAATTTATTTTTAGCTTTTTATTAAAAAGGAAAATTTTTATTTATAATTTATTAATTATTTTAAAAACTATTATAACTTCAACGTTTTTTATTAATATTTTCGCTTTTTAATTAAAATAAATTATTATAATTTTTATTTATTTTCGAAATAATAATATTTTTGCTTTTTTAAAATTTTATTATATATAAAACTAATATAAACATATAAAAAAAGTTATATTTAAATAAATAACCTCGTTTTAATAGATAAGTTATTTAAAAAGGTTTAACTCCGGGAATAATAATAATAATAACGAAAATTACGGTAAGGAACCTTTAAAAGGTTTACTTCAAGGCTTAAAGTAATTAATAAAGGGCCCCTCGCCGCTTAAACGACTTATAAAGGTAAATTTAATAAAAAACTTATTTAAAGTTTTTATTTAAGCCTTAAAAAATATTTAACTTTAAATAAATAAGTCCTTAATATATAATAATAAGAATATAAAGAAATTTCGTATTTAATAGATATTTATCGAAATATTTTTAAATATGTATTATAACTCCTTTAAAAACGATAAAGTTAAAATAATATAAATAAGATTACTTTTTATAAAAAAAAGCCTTTAATTAATATTAAAAAAAGGTTTATATATTAATTAATATATATATTTAATAATTAAACTAATTATTTTATTTCGATTTAAAAACGATTTTATAATATTATTAAACCTTTTAAATATTAAAACGATATTATTTATTAGTTTTTAGTTTTAAAACATTATTTTTAGCGTTTTTTAATAGAAATTTTTAATTTAATTTACTTTTATTAAAAAAGCGTTTTTAATATTAATAAAGATTTTATTATTATTATTAAAGAAACTAAATAAATTTACGAAATTATAAATATTAACTTCGTTAAACTAAAAAAAGAAAAATCCGGTTTTAAGGAGTTTAAGAATTTAAATAAATTAAAGAACTTTAATTGCTTTTTTTAAGTTTTTAAAAAGGTTTAAACCCCTTAAAAAAGAAAAAAAACTATTAATAATAATAAAAACGTTTAAATTACGATAAAGGAAACATTAAAAAGTATTAATTAAAAAATATCGATAAAAAATATATTTAATATAATAAAAATATTATATATTACGAAAAAATATTATATTAAGCGAAATATTAATAATAATAAATTATTATTAATCTTAAAAAAATAAGTATTAGTAATTATTAGAATTAAAAAAGTAAAAAGCTTTAAAGTTAAAAAAGAAAATTTAAAACTAAAAAAAGTTAAAATCGCTAAAGTAACTCTTAATTTATTTTAAAAAAACCTAATATATATAAATTTAATATTAAAATAAAAAAGGATTTTTATTAAGTTTTTTTAATTTACTTATAAGGATTTTATAGTTAATTAATAAACACGAATCTTTAATTATTTTTATTTCTCGTTTAAATTAAAGCGTATATATAAAGCCTTTAATGATTTAAGTAAGTTTATATTATCTCGTATATTAAACGTATTTACGACTAAACGTTTTATATTTAATTTCGCTTTTTTAACGTGTAAACGACTTTATATAAAAAATAAACTTATAATAATTATGATTTTTATACTTTAAAAATATATAGTTCTTATTAAAGTTTTAATAAATATAAGCACGTTAATACTTTTAATTAATCGAAATTTCTTAAAAATATATTAAATCTTTATTTATAAGTATTTTATTAAAGAAATAATTAAAGTTTATAATAAGGAAATTATTTTTAACGTTAAAACTTATTTCGCGCCGGATATTATAATTAAAAAAGGCGATTATTACGATAAATTCTCGTTTAAAGTTATTCTTTTAAATTATAAATACGATATAATTTTTTTATTTTAATAAATAAATAAATATTAACTTTTTAATTTATATTATAATTAAAATAAGAAGTTAAAATTTAATTTCGATTATTATTAATAATATTTTTTTATTTATAATAAAAATATAGTTTTTAATAAAAACGTATTAATTATTAAATTAATAATATATATTAAAAAAAAGGAAGTCGTTTTATTTAATGTCCCGTTTAAATATTAAAATTATTTCCATATTATAACTAAAAAAATAACGCGTTAATTATTATTATATCGATTATACGATTATACGATTAATATTATAAAAAAGAAAACTCCTTTATAAGGATTAATATATTTATTTAATAATAAAAAGTTAAAGTTATTATAAGAATAACTAAAAAAAATATTAGTAATTAAAAAGATTTATTAATTTAAATTATTAATTTTTGTTTTTATTTTATTTATATTTAAAACGTATAAATAAGAATTAAAACTTTATATAAATTATTATAGTTTTAATTAAATTATTAAATTAAATAAGTATTTATTATTTATAATAAAAAAACTTTAAAAACGAATTAATACGGCTAAATGGTTTATTAAGTTTAACTTAAAAAACGGGTTTTATTTTATTTAAATTAAAAAAAGGAATAAATAAAAAACCGTATTTTGTTATTAATATAAGTTATACGAATATATAATTATATTTTTTAAGTTAATTAATATTTTAGTTACTTTTTAATTAAAAAGGTTTTAAAGAAATTAATAAATAATAAACTTATAATCGCCTCGGATAAATATATATAAAAAGCATAAAAATTAGAATTCTTAAAATATATTATATCGCTTATGAGAATAAAAATATCGCAAAAAAAAGTCGAAATCGTTTTATTTTAGAAAAAACTATCGTTAATAAAAAAATATTTAATTATTTATTAAGTTTTTTAATTTTTATTAATAATTTATTAAAGATTTTTTAAAGATTATTAAGTTATTAACATTTTCGATTTAAAACAAACTTAAAAATTAAATATAAATACTAGAAATAAAAAAGGTATTTAAAAAACTTAAAATAGTTTTTATTATAATATTAGTTTTAACATTTCCGGATTTTTCTTAATAATTTATAATTAAAATAAACGCTTTAAATTTCGTATTAAAAAGAGTTTTAATAATAAATTATATTTAATAGTTTTTTACTTTTATAAATTAATATTTATTAAAATTAATTATAATATATATAATAAAAAAAATTTTAAAAATAAAATTAATATTTATAAAAAGTTAAATATTTCGTTTAAGTTTATATAAATTATTATAACCTTATTTACTTTATAATAATAAAAATGTTAAATAAATATTAAGCTTAATAAGTTTAAAAGCTCGCCGTTATAAATTTTATTATATATTATTAATTAAAAAATAAAACTTTAAAGTAAACTTATTTTTTAAGCGTTAAAAATATTACTTAAAAAAAAGAAATAAATATTAATTAATAATAATAATAATATAAGAAAAATATTTTTTATTTTTATTTTTAATATTAATAATAAGGTTAAAAAGTATTTTTACGGCAAAATAAAGTAATAACTTTTTAAACTAAGTTAAAAAAGCGATTTAAAAGGACGCAAAATACTTATTTATTATAATAAACCTTAAAAAATAAGATTTTATATTACGAATACGCGTTATAAATACCGGTATTTAAAGACTTAAAAAATTTATTTAAATTAAAACACGATTCTCGTGTAATAAAACATATAAATTAAATTAAAATTATAAAAATAATTTAACGGAACTTTTAATAATTAAAAATGGAAAACTTAATTATAAAGTATATATAAAGATATATAAAATGTTAATAAAATAAGTTTTTTTTAATATACTTTATATAGTAAATTATAACTTTTAAAGTTTTTTTTGTTTTAATAGTTTATTTCGATGAATTTTATTATAAACCTCTTTTTATTAAAAAGATATAATTAGTTATAAGTTCTAATTAATTAGTTTATTAAAATAGTATATTTTATTTTTTTTAAAAAATAAAAATAAAAAGTAAAAAACTTAATTTAAACTTTTACTTAAAAAGTTTAAAGATTTTATAAGGTTTTTATTAATATAATTTTTAATTGTAATTCTCGCTTTATTTTATAATTTTAAAAAGCCCTTATAAAGTTATTAAAAATAAAGCCTCGAATAAATATAATATTTTACCTTTAAATTAATAAGTAAATCGAAAAGATTAATTAAACCTTTAAAGCTTATTTTAAGGTTTTCGTTAATTAAAAAATAATAAATAAATAAATAATTTATTTATAGTT
>MU404077.1:218206-460070 GCA_022695795.1 Biscogniauxia marginata
TATAGTTAAATTTATTTATAGTTAAATTTATTTATAGTTAAATTTATTTATAGTTAAATTTATTTATAGTTAAATTTATTTATAGTTAAATTTATTTATAGTTAAATTTATTTATAATATATTTCTTTTCGTTTTATATTAATTATAGATTTTATTTCGCTGTAAATAACTCCTTTTTAGTTATAATTAAATATTCGAAAAGCTTTTTTTATGTTTATTAAATAATTATTAAAGTATATTTAAAAAAGAATAAAGAAATATATAAACTTTAAACGAGTAATTATATTTAAAATTTAATAAGGGGATTTAATTATATTTAATAAAAAATGTTTAATTATAAGTTTTTAAGACTTTTTTAAGTCTTTAAGAAATTGGTTTTTATTATTATTAAATTTAAGTTTTTTAATTAATAAAAAATTTATAACGTTTTTTATATCTCGTTAATCGAATTTTTTTGATTTTCGGGATAGTTTATTTTTAATTTAAATTAGATTTTTAAAGAATTTAATTTAATTTAAATAGTAAACGGTTATAATGTTAATAAAATAGTTAATTTTATTATGACAAATTAAGAGGTATAATATTTTATTAAATGAAAAAGTTTTTCCGTTAAAAAAAATTAAATTTAAGAACTTTATAATTATTTTTATAAAGAAGTATAAATTATAATTTTTAAATTTTATTTAAGGAATTTAATCGCTTTTAAAGACTTTAAAGTAATTTAAAGATTTAAAATAAACCTAAAAAAAGGGGAAATAATATTATATAAAATATATATAAATAAGTTATTTAGTAGTAATAAAGTAAATATGTAATTAAAGCTTTATAATATATTAAGCTAAAAAAGGAAAAGTATTTAAACTTAAGGTTCGGAAGTATTTTTATTATGTGTAATATTGTCTTATTTATAAATATAGGAAAAGATTAAGTCGAATAAGTAAGGAAAAGACTTAAATTAATAAGGCTCGACCTAATAAAATATACTGCTATTATTCTGGCTTTATACTTAACCTCGTAACACTGTAATACATCGATAGACAAGACACCTTATATATACTCGGCGTATTATGGTATTAGGACGAATATTTGAATACGTGGACATGATTACTTAGTAGCTAAATTCTTGATTGACAAGCTTCTCGCTCAGCTTCCACAGCCTCTCTGCCTCTATACTACTAGTGGCCCAAGGCTTAATGGTATCCTTTAAGGGATCCCCAATGCGTGAGTCCAAAATATATTTCCCGTTGTGCTCTATATACGCATTAGCATCCAATATATATACTTGACCAAGATATCAAAGCACCTACCTTGTAAACCGGGAGCGAATGACGCGAATATGTATGGTGCAACGCCTCGCAGTTGCGGCTTGAAGTTGAACGAAGTGTTCCAACCTTCTGGATTGCCAAGTGCCTTATCAGCAAGCACTAACAAATTGGTCAGCATGCACTCTGATCATGAAAACATATAATAGGAAACCTACTTAACAGAGGATAGTCAACATCCCAATTACATGAAGCCCCGAGGTTCGTGCCCTCGACGGTCCCCGGGTGGACACTAAAGGCTAACAGCCCACGCGGTCCCAGCTTTTCAGCTAACGAAATGGCCATCAGCATATTGGCGGTCTTGGACTGGCCGTAGGCATGCCACTTGTTGTACGTCTTGCCCTCCTGAAAATCGCAGCTCGGTTAGTATAAAGGGAAATTGAAGATTCCACACTGAAAAAGGAGAACACAAACGTCAAAGCCATAATCGTGCCATCGGATGGGATTCAGGCGGTGGCCGTCGCTAGTTATGCTGATGACCCGCGGGGCCTTGGAAGCCAAGATCTTGTCCATAATCAAGTTGGTGAAAAGGAAATGGCCCAGATGATTGGTGCCAAACTGGCTCTCGAAGCCATCGGTAGTGAGGAAGTAGTCGGTGCCCATGAGACCGGCACTATTTACGAGTACATCGATGTTAGGCACATCGTCCCACGAGTTGATAGTAGTAGCTGCTTGGCGCACAGCCGCGAACGACCCGAGGTCGAGCTGCAGAACACGAGTCTTGACGCCGGGTGAGGCTGCGGCGACCTTTTCGGCCGTTTTTCGAGCCTTCTCGTCATTACGGCTGGCAAGAATTATTAGAGCAGGCTGAGCTTTGGAGATAAATTCCGTATATGCAGCTCCAAGAGAACCGGGCGTCACGCCCGTGACCAAGATGATCTTGTTTCTTATATCACTGGCAAAGTCATTGACGAGCTCGTCAGCGGTCGTGTTGGTATCATATGATTTTGCCATGGCGGACGTAATAATTAGTTTGCGTGGTGCCAGTTTTTTTGTACGAGGTATGTTTACGATTATCACTACGGTCAAGACTCATTTGAAGATTAAGAAACAAATAGGACCCAAGGAGGGAAAACAGTTAATAACGTAGATGGTCATTTTACTATCGTGCTTTGTAATCCTCATGTCCCCAGCCCGAAGCTGGAGGTTTCCAAGGTAGAGATTGTATCGGCTTTGGATTTAAATCCGATAAATCCTGCAATATGGGGCGTGACATGGACTCATTGAATTCGGCGCCATGCTTTATCTCCGGTTACACAAAAGATGGACTATAAGCCTGATGCCGCCGTTGCATCGCCGTTGAGAAGCCCCGCAGCGCCATACCAGATCGGAAGTCCTCTCCAATCATGTCAGTCGAAGTTGAGTTGCTCTGAGCCAATCACAATTCGGTACCATATTCTCTCGCATTCCTCAAACGGAAAGCAGCCAACGATGAAGCAAAAACTCAACCCACTCTCTGCTAGGATAGGATGAAACCCAGTGAGGCTTTTTTGAGGAACAGTAGTGCTTACGTTAGATGTGGATAGAAGTAAGCAAATATTTTGATATAACTATCGAGCTGCGACGTTACTACGAAGTCATGCTTTTCCATCCTCCGCTGAATCATTGGGGTGGCGTTCACAACTGGAATGATTAAACAATGGCGACATGAAGTTTTGAAATCCGAAAGCGTCTTCGTCTACTTCCACTCAACACAATCTTTCTATGCCATCTTGTACATCAACCTCCCTATCAGCAACGTATTATCTGTGATTCTCATCACTATTGTATATGACAGCTTTAAATGATCTCGATTGGAGGTTGTTATACTATCTTCCTAGCTACTTGAGTAGTCTTCTAGGTCAATATATTTGAGTTTCTATTATATCAGTTTAATCTCTACTAACTCGTCAATATATTTGTTGAGCGATCACGACTTGGGCACACCACACCGGACGAAAACTACCGAACTTCTCTTGTGTTTTCTTATTCCCAACCCGGCGACTATACCTCGTATAACTGTATCTAATTCATATCAGTATGTAGTGGATGAGTGCATTGAGCCACCTCGGAGGCAGCGTGCTGGCCTGGCATCTTACTGGTAATTTATTAGGTTCAAGTCCTAATTTCTTTATTCTTAATTTTATGGTCTTTTATTCATAAAAACCAAGTCACTAGTTCACTAGTTCACGAAATAATCTATATCATTTTGGCGAGTAGTTTTTATCGTCATTAATTGGACATTTCCTCGACACACAAATTTGATGAAATTTGGACATTTAATAAGTTGTCCACTTAATTTTTATCAATTTTGTCAAATTCTCTTGGTGGAGTTAAAAGTTTTACTCTATTTTTAATTTTTAAATAAATTTTATTTTATTCCATTAATTTTATTAAATTTCATTAATAGCTTTACATTAATTCCATTAATAAATTAATTTCATTTACATTAATATTTATTTATTTATTTAAGAACCCGGTTTATCGCTAAGAAATGTCAAACTTCAAACCCGACTCCCCCTTTCAGGGGTTAGGGGTTTCATGAAGTTTTCCTTTTCTTTGCTTCCGGGTTCTTCACTGTTCTTCACTGTTCTTTGCTTTTATTATTAAAGCTTTAATTTCATTAAAGCTTCACTCAGCTCGGTCCGGAGTCCCGGAACCGCGTCCGGCTGGTTGAGATCGAGCCCACATATCCGTACCGGTTTTGACGGACCCACTCACTTCCGATTAAACCGGACACCAGTCCGACCTGACCCTTAAGGCGATACAATGGTTCCGGCTTAGACATGATGTCGCAGGGGCCTAGATTTTTAAAAGTCAGTCCATCTTGACGAAATAATTATGATGATAGGTACAATCAGAACTCAGTAGTTATGAGTTATGAAAATATATAATTTGGTCTCTTATTAGAGCGTATAGCTTTACTCCTGGTGGGACAATAGTAACAATGTGAATCTATTTCTTCGAAGCCATTGGGCCTGTGTGATTACTCGCATCTATTCACAAAGTTGGTATGCCCCGTCCCAATTTAATCCAGGTGTCCGAATAGAATATTTCTACCATGAACTTGAAGTTGGCAGGGTCTTGGTTAAGCACGGTGGTGGGAGTGGGGCTCAACCCAACCACATAAATCCACAGCAAGTTAAACGTCGAATTAGAGAAAGCTTTCTTTTAATGAGACCAGTTAAAGTAAATACTTGAGTCTAGGTACGTTGGAAAGCTGGCTTTCCACTACAGAAAGGTCGTGAGGTAATTGTTCGCCGCTAATCACGAGTAGGCGGTATCTGACATTCTGTATTAGAAATAGCAACTCAAAGTTCAGTACACTTGGCTATTTTCTGATTCTACTTAGAAATGATATAATAATATAGATAATAACGACTATTAATACCTAGCTTTGATCATCTCAGGAATATTCTTAAATAAACGCGTCCCGATCAAGGTACTACTTTAATTCTTTGTCTGTAAATTCAATTTCTCACATTTCTTACATATATATCAAATCACCTCACCCCAATTAATTATTGTGCGACATCTAGAGTTGTCGTAGGCCTGTCCTATAGCAATAGGTCTGAGTCTAAGGCGGCACGTACTGGCCGGGATTCTGATTCGCTAATTCTTCGGTTCCCCTCTCAGGACTGATTGCCTTGTTGAGATATGAGGCTGACCCCTGTACGATCCATGGTCTCCTGTATTTATATGGGCTTCGCTTACCTATCAAGACTTACCCTTAGACTGATCAATCATCTTGTCCTCATATCTTCGTCCCATATAAATATTCTCGACAGATAGAAATATCTCGCGAATGGTTTGGTATAAGCTAATTGCCGGAGGAAGCCATTCACTTCCCTTCGAGGTTGCGACTATAGTGGACGTAGGACAGTCCTTAAACAGAAATTCATCTTTGCAGCTTTACCCCACCCTTACTTTTATGTACTGCTGTCTTCAGAAGGCTTTGTGAAATGGATCGTTCAAGAATAGCAGTTCTACAGAAATGTCACTTCTATCGGCGCCTGGTGCGGTGGCTTGTGCGAACATAACCTATACAGCATCATATATCTGCAGGTCTTCGTAATCGCCTTGCATCGGTAGGCATTCTTACATTCGCCTAAGGTATCGCTTTGGGGCCGTCCCTAGCTATCGTTAGTTTGATTACTGGCTACCTATTCCTTGATATAAACGGTGGCTTCCTACGCTACAGATTGCTCTAGCACCCGATCCGAGTCTTCCTAAGCCCTTTCGCCGCCCGCCTCAGCAGTCTGTTGCTTACCGTATAAAACGTAACAGCACAGAACCATAAGGTGGCTCTAGAGTTGTATAATAAGCACGGGCTGTTCATTCGCTTTGGATCATCGGACCTGATGATAGTGCACCCTTAGGGTGTGCCAGCGCTGCACAGGGTCTAGAACGCCGGCCGTAAGGCTCCGTAGTACGACGAAGATTTTCCTTGCTATACGAGGAGAGGAAAAGAAACACGGGGACACATCCGAGAGCGGCGGCGACACCGTCATGTTGATACTGATCGTGCACGACGACGACGGCTCGTTCAACCACCAACGGGTCCGGGATGCCCACCACCTCAACGCCGTCGTCAGCGAGGCGCTCCGGCCGCACCCGGGCCCGCCGACCACCATCTTGCGCAAGACCCCACCGGAGGGGCACCGCGTCGACGACACGTCCGTCCCGGAGAACATGAACATCTGGACGCCGATGGGCGTCATCGGGCGCTCGTTACGCTAGCGCCGAGCGCCCGCACGAGTTCGTTCCCCGAGAAGTGGTATTCTAAGCCCTCTATGGTAAGGTAGAGGGCTGGGTACGCTCTATTTCCTACCAGCAAGGCCACAGAAGGCGTGAGTTCTTTTGGGTGGGGTTATGGCGAGCTATAATTTGTATTATCAGATAAACCAAACCAAACCAAACCAAATTCCTTGCTCAATACTGGTGATAAGTCAAGTTATTTACTCTCGTGTTTGTACTGAGTAGTTCTATCTAGGCTTAGGTGGAAAGGGGGGTTCATAACTGGAAACATCGAAATAGCTCCCGGGTTCATATGATTAAGATTCCACAGAGTATTTACCTCTGGAGTTCTTACGGGAAAGATTAGATGGTGCCCGATTGCAGGAAGCGTGTTGTGGCTATGATAGGAGCCTGTTCCTCTTTACAAATTGAAACATGAATGATTGACTACATGGTTTCATAGTGAGAAAACATTGAGAAAAGATACAAAATAATGATAAGATGGCCCGCATAGTTATCTGTTGATTCAATCCTCTTGTGTTGGATTCTGAATATCCTCAACGATAACATATCTTTAGTTTATACTCCTGTGACATTAGTTATCTACAGTGGTTGAAAATTGGACGTCGCTTGGTCGGTTCCTCGGTGTTACGATAACGCAGGAATTGCATAAATCTAATCCCACATACTAATTATTCCCTCTTTATTTTTTCATGGGGGGTTTTCTTTTCTTTTCAAATAGACAATTGACTGTACTTACTGTCGTGGCAGCGATCGCGGGCAGAGCAATTTCGGCTGACTTGCCGGTGAGTTGGGTTCTTAACTATGCGGGCGAGGAGAAGGGCCCTTTCGATTCATAACTTTAGCTGCAAAAGAAAAAGGCCCTCCAACTACCAACAAAATTTTATTTTATTTTATTTGGTACCTTCATACGAACGCTTCTTCATGGCGTCATCTTATGAACAACCTATTACTGACAACATAGTTGAGTATTCCTAACGTGCTTGAATAGTTTCATGTTACATCAATATCAGTCACCGGGGTGTAGATGAAGGCGAACGTCATTGTAGCTCATTGATTTTGAGCTGGTTATTAATTGGCTTGGCTTTTATGGGTATGCATATGTACGTTAATCGGAAATGGAATCAGCCTAATATGGCATACCATGCAGCTAGTCTATAGATCGAGTATGTTGATATTTATGTTGAATGGAGAAAAGGCTTGTCGTAAGTTGTCACTGTACATCTAGATTGCAACGTTTTTATCTTTTGACGGCATTTATAATATGCACAGCTAACTTATAGACGGTTATGGGCTGTCTTAAGAACTACATGAGCCGCGGATCTCGGGACACCAGGCTCGGTATTACACTAATAAATGTCTCTTGACTATTAGGGTTGCCAAGCATTGAAGTACCTAGGATGGGAACACGGAACCCGGATCTCGGAAGAAGAAAACGTCACTTAAACATCTCCCGCTTCTCCAGATTTCCAATTTCCAGGTTCGTTCCAGATTTGTTGGGAGAGGGGTAAAGGATGAATGGAAAGGCTCACTTTCTAGATCTTGTCGGCACACTACATCTGTACACCGTAAAACTGTCGAGCGAAAAGGGTTAGGATCAATTGGAGATCTTGCATGGAATGTTTTATGTGGGGCTGGAAAGAGACCCTTAAGAATGTAGGCTTTTGTTGGGGCATCCGTCTTGAATTTTTCTACTCGGAGTTTTATAGAGCTCCGAAACCCCCCCTAGCCACTGTGATGCCCCCTGAGACTAGTGTAAGCACCGAGACTGCTTACTATTATACAAAGAGAAAGCGAAGGGTATAATAAGACGAGCTCGTCGCGGGATTTTGACGAGCGCAACTTGGATTCTTAGTTCCTGATTGCGTTTGATGCAAACGACGTTGACGTTGGAGGTTCCTTTCAAGCTTAAGCTAGGGGTTGAGCGAAGTGTCATAATGGCGATCAATGAAAATCCCTTGCGCCCCCCTGCCTGCATACGGATCGGGTGCTCGTGCTCAGCATGCTATATACCGAGGATCTTTGGCCCGTCCACGGTCCTTAAGCCTCTTATTTGCGGCTCTCTCTGGGCGTGTGCCTCTTCGCCCTTACACTACATTGTCATGTCGTAATGGGGCACGTACCCCAATCGGCAGAGCTCAATTCGTCCCAACGGAGTCTGGAGAAGATGTCATCTTTTACACAGTGACGTTTTTGTGTTTACTGACAAACTTACATGTAGTTGGATGATGACGAGCAGGTAGCTGGACCCGGCACTCTGTAGCCTGAGCGCTTTCACAAGCACCACAACAAAAGGGGGCTGTCTGGGAGGAAAGATCGAGCTCGGCAAGGATGGGCCTGGCACCGATCGATTTTGATTGGGCGCATGGCACTTCCAGAAGGGTGCTACGTCTGTAAACTGCAACACCCCGACCCGGGAAAGCGCAGCTATTCCCCACGGCCACCTCGACAGGCCAATCACATTACACCGACTTTCAACTGTTGAGGGAAAGAGCAAGAACTTGACCACCCTGGCTTACAGACACGGGATTTCTGGCACATGATTGGCTCCAGTGTAATTGCCATTAAAGAGGAAATATCTACGGGCTACAAGTCTCAGACTGCAATCCCCTGCTCCTCCTTCTTTAATATATTTTGATTTCTATTCAATTATTTCCATACTCAGGTCCCCTTCTTGTCTGTCTATCCTGTGACCTCCACTACTGGGAACGGAATCACAATCTATAACCCGCTTTCCAGCATCGTATCAGCATCGTAGATCTGCATCAATCCAGCTCGTTCCGCGTTCCGCGTTCCCGGTCTCTACGTCCGAGTCGCGCGCTCGACCCTCCCGTAAAGAACATACCGGTTGCCCGAGGGTTCACAACACCGTAGATATCCTTCCAAACTACCTCTACGAGTATTCTTGAAGATGGCGACCCCGATTGTCTTCGCCTCGCCCCCGGCCGCCACCCTCTTCAAATTCCCCCCTCACCCAGCACCAACGACGATTCCGCCGCCTCACTTCAACCTCCCTTTCACGATACCTGACGATTTGTATGTAGCGGCTTTGGACCCCAAGGTTCCCATCACCATCGCAGTCGTCTATGCCGTCACCGCCAAGGCTCTCAATGTCTACAACAAATCTACCGGCAAGAAGCCCTGGGCCATCAGTCAGACCAGGGCATTCCATGGCTTCGTCGTCTTGCACAACGTCTTCTTGGCCGTATACTCGGCCTGGACGTGGCTAGGTATCCTGAGAGCCCTCCAGAACACCATTGTGAGCCCCGCCGGTCCCAATGGTTGGGCTGGTACCGTCGACAGCTTCTGCAAGGTCCATGGGCCTGCTGGATTGGGAAACGCACAGACCTTCAACCAGCAGCTCGGAACTTGGCAGTCGATGACGGGAATGACGGAGGGCGCCCCGAGCCCGGCTGATGGCGGAAGAATGTGGAACGAGGGTCTTGCTTTCTATGGATGGCTCTTCTACCTCAGCAAGTTCTACGAAGTTCTCGATACTCTTATCATCCTCGCCAAGGGCAAGCTCAGCTCGACTCTTCAGACCTATCACCATGCCGGTGCCATGATGGCAATGTGGGCCGGTATGCGCTACATGTCTGCGCCCATCTGGGTCTTCGTCTTCTTCAACTCGGCTATTCATGCCCTCATGGTAAGCTGCTATTTATGTCGTTTACTATGAAAACGATTAGGACATGCTAACAGAAAATAGTACACATACTACACCGTGACTGCATTCAATGTCCGAGTGCCTACGGCTATTAAGAGCACTCTTACCTCGCTCCAGATCTCGCAATTCATTATTGGTGCATCTTGCGCGATGGTGCATTCGTTCATCTCTTACTTGGTCCCGGTGCTCGTCGAGGTACCTGCCAGCGAAGCTGCTGCCGTATCATCGAGCATCGCTTCTGCAGCAAACGCAACTCCTAGTGCTGCTGGTTTCCTCGGTGGCCTCAAGCAGACATTGCTTGGCGCTGCTGTTGCTCCCTCTGCTTCCGAGACTGGATCTGTACAACCCGAGGTCAGCTATGTGACCCGGTTCCAGAAGGTCGACTGCATTACCACCAATGGTGCCACGTTTGCTATCTGGCTGAACGTTTTCTACCTCGCTCCTCTCACTTACTTGTTTGTGTCTTTCTTCATCGCAAGCTACCTGCGTCGCAGTAAGACTGAGACCGTTCGTGTCAAGTCAGGTGCAGACAGACGGAGAAGTAACGTGATCCTGGCAGAGAAGGCTAGCTGGGATGCTGCGAAAGGCATCCAGAGAGAGGTCTATGGTGAGAGTAACGAAGGTGCCATCATTGAGGACAGTGATGAGTCGAGCAGTAGTGATAGAGTTCAACTCAAGACAAACGGGGTCAAGACCAGGTCGAATGGCAACGCCAATGGAAAGAAAAATTAGGAGTTGTGCCTTAAGGAGGCTCGTTCTACACCATCAATAGTCTTACAGCTATCGAAACCCTCAAATTCAATTGCGGGGAAGACATGAGGTTTTACTATCGCCTCTACTTAACACAACATCTCTACACCAAACACGCACACAGCATATGAAATTACTGTCTTGAGGAGTTTATGGGACAAGGAAAAAGGTAGTATGCCAGCGGGGGCTGCTAATGATACAATGTCAAAAATCATGAGGCCGGGGCGAATGGTAGTCGATTCGCTGTACATATTTAGGCTTGTCCATGAACTGTACATGATAACAATACAATTTAATAAAGCGATCACAAAGCACCTCAGCATTCAACACAGTTATGATGTCCACATTACATGTACAATTCATGGATATTTCGGTCGGCGATATGAATTCACTAATGGAATAACCATTGTTATAGGAGCCCGGGCTGCTCTTAGATGAATACACAATCACTTAAACCGTACTTATCACATTTATAATTACACATTAACATTAATTGTGGATGTGTAAAGTCCTTGTTCTGGATGCAATGTCTCTACTACCCTAAAGCACCTGCCTAGGTATAATACTAGATTATATTTAGAGCCACTCGCTAAACATTAGGTAGTCGGCAATTTACCAGTTCAGTGGCTAACAACACTAACAAATATTGCGGCAAATAATCTCCATTAATAACAGCCGCCTCCTCAAGAGGAATTCCAACTTATGCTAGTCTTTCTAAGCTCGCTTTCATGTGCAATGGTGAATTGAGCTGTGCTCGAAGGGTGGGAATGCGATTATCCTAGCTAGAATAGTAGTAGGGATTCTTGGTCGATCCATCATCTATCTCTCTCCACCTCCTTTTTGTTTCCCCCAAGGCCAAGGCTAATATCACCTCGGTAGGGCCCCCCAGCTGGAGGAGCCTCGCAGCGGCACACGATCGACTTCCTTCCCCTTCCCTCCCAGTCCCTCAGCTCTAACTAGGAAGGAAAGTAGGAAAAGAGTCCGTAACGCCAGCCTTTTTTCAATATTTATAACATTCTTGTCGAATTCGAAGGATATCCTCTGCCCTCCAACGACCTTCGTGGTATGTGATAGATGGACTTGGATCGTGTCGTCGTCTCCGTCGTCGTCATCGTCGTCGTCGTTGCTGTTGCTGTTGCTATCGGGCCATTTTACACATAAGATTGGGCCAGGGCAGAGAACTGGTTACTTATCTGCCCAAGCATTTGTTGGTGATAGTGCTTCGCCATTCGTCGAAGCTGCTCTTTATATATGAGACTTGGTCGGAATTCCACCTCCACCTCCACCTCCCCGTCCGTCTTCGCCTTCTCTTTCGCCTTTGTCCTTGTCTTTGTCCTCCGCAAGAGCAACATTACCGCCGCGGCCACCACCACCAGGACAGATATTCTCGGACGGGAGCACCTCCACCGACCGAGTGACACATGGTACACCAGAGCGGCAAGTAGCTGGTGCGCCAGGTCCCTCCCCGGCCCCCGCATAGGCTTCGGTCCAGGCCGTCTCTGTGTCCGAACGAGTGTGAGATATACCCGCGCAACTGGCTTGGAAGCGTGTCCAGGTCGGCGTGGGGAAGGAGCTGGGGAGAAGGCCCTTAGCGCCAGCGTCAAGGGGACGGCTAGAAGCGAGCGGAAACGCTCCGGCATAGCCCCACCGCGAATGTCGTGATCGTGTCGTGGACAAACGACCCACGTAGGTGAGGCTGCTGAAGCTCCGGGAGTAGTGCTCCAACTCGTTGCGCCAGTAGTACTCCGGCTGACTACTCTATCGGATCACAGTGGGGTTTGTGAGTGTCCCACGCGCCATCTCCTGCTCAGCCTTGCCCTTCGCTCCCACCGCTACGTCTTCCGTCTTCGTCTCCCTCCCTCCCGCTTCGTTTCCGCAACTCCTTCGGTCTCCTCCCCCCCCCATGGCGGATGGTGAAGACTGACTTCGCATCACTACTCCCGGCTGTCGCCACGACGCCGGCCCCCCCCCGCCGCTGACCGTAGCAGAAAATGCAGACGGGCCACCGTGCATGGCCGGCACTGCTTCGGCTGCAGCCGCAGGCATATACTTGGGTGATACCGCCCGCGGCACTGCCGGACACTGGGGTGCAGGAACAGCCGTACCTCCCGCCGGCGCTGCTGTGGTGGAGCAGGCAATGGTCGGCTCGGGCGCGGGAGCGTACCCTGGGTAGTAGGTAGGGCCCGGCCCGCGGCAACGCTACTGAGGCGGTTGCGGGTGCGGTGCCCAGCGCGCTCCAAGCACGAGCACGTGACCTCCTTGCCTGCCGCGTTGGTGGCACGCACGTACTTAGGGTTTGGGAGACCGGACAAGGGTCGTTCCTCGCGCAAGGCTACCGGAGGCAGTTCCAGCAGTGGCGGGCCGGGCCGTGACCCGACGGCAGAGGAGAGGAGGCCACCCGTGGCTGATGGTGTCATCTCGCTGGCATCGGCGGAGGGATCCGTAACCGGTCGCGCAACCTCGCCATCCTCAGCGCCAGCGCCAGCGCCAGCGCCGGCAGAGGAGCGGGCAGTAGCTGGTTGCTCAACCTCCCCAGCGGCGACAGGAGTGGGCGGCAGGATTCGATCGTCTGCTGATGCGGTTGAGCATGGCCCCACCGAGACTGCGGCACGATAATGGTTCGCTCTGTTAGTGACGAGTGCCTACAGGGTAGTTTTCGTCAACTATGAGAAGCTTCGTCTCCGCAGTCTCAATAATACCCGAGAAAGTGGTCTCCGGTCCCTCATACGGGCGGATTGGCATTCCTGGGGCCATGGTGTCGGAGTTGCAGGGGGGGGATGGTGCTGCAGCTCCTACTGCTCACATCATTGATCTTGTCGCCACCGGGATGGTCGCACGGCGTTGGCTCACTCTGTTGACGGCGGGAGGCTGCTTCCGGGATGGTACTCGGGATGGTACTCGGGCTGTGGCTGGGGCGGTCCATCTTGCCTCCGTATGCAGTCCTCGCAGCAAGAGGAATGGCTAGAGATATTGGGAGCTGCTAGAGACCCGACCGTAGCAGCGTAATCGGCATCCCGGAATCCAGTCCTGCATCGTCACTGTATTCGTGGTACGAACGCGTTAGTGGGGGTTTTTTTTTTCGTGGGGTTTTGAGAGGGGTAGAGAGGGTAGGGTGAGTGAGAAAACTAGTCTGAGAAACTAACCTGAGGAGGAGGTCATTGCCACGGGTCACCGGTGTAGTACAGGTCCGCCGCCGCCCTCACCAAAGGTGTGCTCTAGTCACATGTCGGTGCCATGATGGGGCGTATGCATGAGCGGGATAGGTGCTCATGGAGACAGTGAAGCTAGCTAGAGCAGAGGCCAACGGTGGGAGGTGAAGCTGCAGGACGAGGGAGGGGGAGGGAGACGAAGGCAGACGTGGAGCAGGAGTAGGAAACCACCAACCAGTTTAGTGGGAGGTTCCACGAGACCGGAAGGATGGGCGAAGGGTTAAGATAAGGCCGACCAGTATTGGGAGATACCACAATACTGGAAGGATGAATGAAGGATTATGAGGTCGACGGCCCGTACGAGGCAGATGTACGAGGTAGGTGTACGAGGCCGCCGACCAGTATTAAGAAGTACCACGAAGCGTGGGATAAGAATTATGATCACGAAGTTGTGATGTATTGCCCGTGGTTCAGGGTAGGGATTAGGTTGAGAGAGAGAGAGGGAGGGAGAAAAACAGAGTGGGAGAAAAGTCTTTTATGGGCAGTGTGGGAGGGCTCGGTTGCTGTGCTGCACTGGGAAAAAAAAGTTAATGTTGTGCGGCTAAAAAAATTTCACAGACAGACGCAGTCACGCGCTACTGTTTGCCTGGAGACAAAGATGGTTGCGTCGACGACGACAGGTATAGGGATAATACGACCATGGGGGGGTTGGTTAGGGGGGGCAACCGGAGCCAGAGGCCACAGGACCTTTTTTTCCGCCGGCGGCGGCAAATATGCCTCTCCTCCCCCCTCTTCAAAGGATAACCACGGCAACGAGCACTATATGATTGCTACTACGCTATCATTCATGTCTTGTTTTGGTTTTGCTTCACCTCCAGGGGACGGGCGGCTGGCTGACTTCAAGGCATGTGCATGTATGTCTTATAGACGTACATATCAGCACCAGCCCCCCTTTGTTTATGCAGCCTCCTACAAGAACTTCTCGGGACACAAGTTCATGATGGCCAACGAGAGTGGATTTTCTATCTACTTACCTACGCAGGGGTTTTTCTAGGAAAAAGAAAGCCTGGATCCATATGTTTCGAGAAGGGACTGCTATCCCTTAGACTTATTATTTGCAAACGCTAGAGCATACTGCTCCTGTTGATGTAGCCATGTTAACAAACTCCTTTTCTTTGGACTGGGATAGAGATTGCACATGTCAGTTAAAAGCGACCCTAAGTCCAGTCATTGTTGAGATGAGACGAAGATATGAGGATAAAAATCAGGTGTATTGGTTCAAGATGAGTCCAGGTAGATGGACTACGCCCATCTATATATACAGGAGACCATTGGTCGTATAGTCCCATATTTCAACAGTCATATAAGCTAGCAGTCCCTCATATATGATGTTTATTCCTCTTGGAGAGGAATTTCAAATCTGGGGAAATTTTCTAAGGCACTTAGTGTCACAGTATAGACTTTAGAAACCCATAAATAGCTAGTTATTTGTTTAAGGATGGATAAAAATATTGCTTGAAGACTACCCATCTTACTTGTATAGTCTTTTAATATTATGTTGGCCTAGATATTCCATTTGTTGCCACTATATCTCTCACTGGCCAAGTTAACGATAGTTGGCAACTAGCAAAGAGCTTTTCATATTGTCACTATGCATGTTATGATATATCATTACCTTTAGGTACGAACGATATTGCGGCTGTTGTTTGGGTGGCCTTCTTAGAGTATGCTGCTTTCTGCATGTCTCGTGCCCCTTTGTTCCCTTCAAAACATGCATCTATATTGACCTGATCATCCCTTTCTCGCCGTATTTCCCTATATTATCGTGTTCCATGTCTTTGGTCCACGGCTCTTGAGGATAGGTTTGTATAATCCTACTTCTTATATAGGTGCTTTTACGTGAGCAATATAATTCAGCTAGAGAGTTCCATCCTAGTCTGTGAAGAGAACAGGACAAGAGTATAATTCAATAGATTATTTGAAATATGGGGCTATACGACCCTGGTCTCCTGGACTAATATAGATGGTCGAAGGCCAGCTACCTAGACTCACCTTGAACTAATACACTTGATCTTATCCTCATATCTTCATCCCATCTCAACGTAGATTTCATGTATATTCTCAGGAGGTGTTGATTGGGACCCAAGGATGAGCCATTTCATATTCATGATGAGTGTTGCAGGCAAAAACAAGCAAGACAGGCGAATATGAAAGATATGAAAGAAATGAACTGGGATGTGAGCAATAAGGATAATCGAGGCTAAGTACGTCTAACTAATGACTCTTACAAGGAGGCAGGTAGGCTATGTCCACTGGATGTTAACCCCTGTGAAGCGGGATGACATAATCACGGACTATAATAAATAGGCAGGCAGGAGGTCAATAGCCTAGGCAGCCTTATAAGAGAGTCCCAGATAGTATGATTTAATTTATGTAATATTAAGGGAACTAAGAAATTATCAGCCGGCAATTTCCGACAGTACCTACTATATCACTACTTAGGTATATCTCCTTTGAAAGTGAAATATATCAGGGCTGGACGATATACATACCTTAGTTAGATATGTAGTGTATGTATCAGCAATACAAGTCAAAACGTCTACTACGTTGAATATCGTGTGAGGTGGTCAATGCAGTTGACCAAGGTCTTATATTTAGATTTTTCGCCACGTGGAGTTGCCCTCCATCATTATAACAACCACCATCCCTCACATCTCCAGATTAGGCAGGGCCAAGCGTGCTTATTCGCAGCCGAGTGCGGCTGTTTGTTAGCTGAACCATGTGACCAAGACCGCCGGCACTGAACCGGGCATCCGAAGTCGGGATGTAAATAGAAAAAAAGAATTTTTAGAAAAAAGGGAAAAAGGGAAAAAGCGAGATATTGTACAGTTGCACGAAAAAAACCCAAGATCCTGAAAATCCTGGACTATAAATTTATGTGGAAAACACACGCATGTTATGTTTGTGATATATGTCTATTAGACCAAACCCCTTTCCAATGCCCCCCACCGCCAGAATATGCTATCCAAAGTAAAATAAATATCAACGGTATCATGATTCATATAACGCCATCGCAAATAAGCCGAGCCTACCTAGATAAAAGGTCTGGTAGTAAGTAGTATCAACGCTAATATCGAAGCTCCCTCGAAACCCCAACGGCGAACCTTACTAACACCATATACCCCTATCCCCTCTAAATATCAGCATGGCCGGTTCTCCCGCTCAGGTCCCAGTCTATTAAATCGAGGGAGCACCGGCCATATTATTTGCCTTGCCAAACGCAGAGCCCATGCTATATCGTGATAAGTTCTATGCCACCTAAGCTCCCATTCCAGTGAATTTAGATAAATAAATAAAAATCCCATAAAAACGATTGGGTATCATGGCGCGGAAAGGAAATTCAGAAGTGATGTCACCCTCATACCGCGCAGTGAGGACTGCGCAGATTCGGGTTTAGCAGCGAGATATCCAGTCTATCCCGGAAGCCTCTATTCTATAGGCGAAAACCGTTGGTCATCCGTGTCTTCCAACCTTCAGGAAAGACGGTTTTCGTGATTATGCCCAGCCGTGGCTTCGTGACGCGTGTCCATCGATTAGATCGTTTCGAGATCCTCATGCGTGTTCGAAGTCGCCTGGCCTCGTGCAGATCTCGAGGAAGACTTGCATTTGCCCCATAGAAGAGGCAAACGTAGTGGAAATAAGATGAGTCGGACTTCTTTCTCCCTTCAGAATGTACTCCAGTTCCAGTCTCGCGGGACGCTCATCGCAACCTCCTGGTGCTGCAGAAGTGCCCCCTTCATGCCGACTGGCGTCGAAACAGTAGGACTGGCCGGTGTCGTCCGGACGCCTTGGATCACATGCGAGTCTTCGCTAGACTGGCTGTTTGTTCGGCTGCGCCATTCCTTGAATTCCAAGTAGCAATGGGAGCATGCGCGGCTCGATGTGCCGCGCGGATTGTAGTTTGCATCTTGGTCGAGGGGGATATCGGAGGCGGAATGCGAATCACAGAAGATGTTGCCACATCGCCGACAGTGATGCCGCCGTGTCCAGTAGTTGAAGTGGCGCATGCACGAGGGTTCGTCGCAGATTGTGGCTTCGGTATCGGGCTGGGAGATCATGTTAGCACAAGATCGGCTATACAATTGCGAGTTAGGTTGTGACCGGCACCGAGGTGGGCCAAGACGGGAAGGGTGAGACACTGATGTAGGAAACCCGAGCATACCTTCCAGTGCCGTCGCGTGGGCTGCGCAGTTGGCTTGGGAAACAGATCTAGATTCCAGTCGCCGTCCATGCACTTTCCGCTGTCGCCAGTAGACCGCCGGCCCAACCGTCCCAAGGCGCTTAATCCAGCCAGACTGATGAAACTGCCGTTCAAGCCTAGTGGGCTGTCGTCTTCCTGCCCTTCGCTCTTCTTGGTTGGGGTGTTCTTTGATGGATGCTGGGTGGGCCTCAAAACCGCAGGCATGTAGAGAGGCCGTAGTCGCTGGCGATGGTACGACTTGGGAGAGGTTGGCGAGCCATTGTTGGAGGTGCTCAGCGGCGAGACCTGCTGGGACTGGTAACCTTGGGCAGACTGCGGGAGGTACGTGGGCGATTGTATTTGCGACGGCGGTTGGTGGTGTGGGAGGTAATGCGGCTGGTGTTGCTCTAGAAGCCTGGGCATGATGAAGTCGGTCGCCATCCTCCTTTGTCCCTCAACGGCCAGGTTCACTTGGCTTTGTCGACCCAAGATGCAAAGCGAGGCTCGATGGTTTGCGACTAATTCGGTTGTCTGGATGGTGGTGGTGCAGCGGCTCGGGTGTCGCGCGACCAGATTTATTCGAATAATTCGGTTAAAAGAAAGGCTAGACGAGACAATAGCTGAAGTGTCGTTTAAGAATGTGACTTCTTATCAACCCAGAAGAAATACCAGACTTGCAGAGCCACGTCTCTGTGACAACAGAAAGAAAGACGTCTGGATGGCTGTCTGACAAGCTGAGTTGACAGGAAAAAGTTGGGGCGAACTCAAAAAGGGCCGTATTGCTTATTAGAGGTGTGGTATGGGTGATGGGCTGGGTATTATCGGAAATCTGACGGCGTCGATTGGAGGTGTTTGCACCAGATGCGCCGCTTTACGGTATTGGATGGCGAATCCTGAGTCGGTCAAGAGCCAAACCTTCGGTACAGAGTTGAGAGCCCCCCTAGCCACAGATAAGGTAGACTTTCTTTCGATACCTTAGGTACCTCCTAGTAGGGACTTCCTAGTAGGGACTTTGTTGTCTACCTGGGTACCTTAGATAACAACAAGGTTGTAGGATGTTCTAGACAACTCTTACGATGCGAAAGGGCATGTGAAGTCTGACCGGTATGTAAGATTGATAGGATTTTAAAAAGAATCATAATAATAAATAATAAGAGTCCGTGAGGAAGTGCAGGCAATAGCGGTAGCTAAGTAATGTAAGGGTATATAGTAACGATTGCCAAATAGTAATAATACTTAAGGGCGACAACTTCCGACACGAGCGCCCGCCGTTAACGAACCAGGATCCCCCTCTAGTATTGACCAGTAAGGCCCGTTCTGATTTGACACATTATCGCTCGGTGGGGCCCTGATACTGTGCCCGTGAGACTGTGCCAAGCAGTAGTAATAATAAATAATCTACTTTCTAGCAAACCGCAGCTACAGTACCTAGGCATGTACATATGCATAGGGGTGGGCAAGTGGGTGCAGGTGGTGCATCGTCAGCAATAATACGTACATACTCGTACATCTTCCTGTATGTGCTTCTGCTGCCCACAATTTTCCATCTCCTACCTGCATCGTCCGAACCATCGTACGAACCGTAGGGTACGGTGAGTTTCTTGAAACTACACACATCTTACGAGCATCGTGTCCAATGTAATGTGCACCATTACCAAGCAGCGCATGTAGTTTAATCGGGAAAGATGAACCTTTTTTTCTTTCTTTCCTTTGGTCGCCTGTCTGGTTTCCTAGTTGAGCTGTAGGTTAGTGGATCGCGATGTACTGTAGGTATGTGACATGTACTGCTGTACATATATGTATGTACTCTGCCCCTCGGCAACATCGAAACCCACTGGCTAACTAAACTAAGGTAGACTAGCTTTCTTACCTTACGTCACGTCTGGCTATTCCTGGAGTCACTCTCCGAAATTCTCGTCCGAGCCATCCCGGCCTCTGCTTGTGCAACGCAATCTAATAAACGATTTACCATTACTCGCAGAATGCCCGACCAAACCCAACATAGGCTTTCGAGGTATATGCTCAAACCGACTGCGCCTACGATCCTCTCACCATCGTCGCTGATCCAAACTTGTCCTCGGATATCAACCCGGTTTTGCGGGACAGCCAGCCAGCTTCCCTCTCATAGCCCACATGCTGCAGTATAGTATGTAGCATCCTCATCTCAGATCTGTAGCATCGCAACCCTTTTGCCATGGCACCCTGCGACAAGACAAGTGGGCAACGCATGTACCAGAATGTGGCCGACTGACAGCCCCGGCTGTACGGCTAGGTATTATCGCGGCTACCATTTCTAATTCATGAGGCGGCCTCCCAGCGCAACCTCGCGATTGAGTTGAACGGATAACCTAACTAATGAGGCGACAACTCTTGCCGGGCGAGCTACCGACGAGAGCTTGTGGGTATCCCACGATGGTGATAACCGCGCAAAACCGCTTCGTGTCGAAATCTGGCCCGACGACGGTTATGTCGATCCTGCTCTTAGTGCAGACTCTTGCTGTAGACTCTTGGTCGACCCCACCAGCAAAAGCCGACAAGCCGACATCACGAACTAATCGCGCGGAGAGCGCGGGCCATAGTCCTGGCTCTAGCACACATCGTCGCCTCGCTTCAGAGCCTCATACCTGTCGGACCATATATACACGAGTTTGTTGTCGACAAAGGCACATACCTACATACACATACCTACGTAGTGCACATGCGTACCCTATCCAAATGTGATATGATCAACGCCTACGTAGTAGGAGATCATTGGCATGATGGGGCTGCAGCACAGTTTTATCACAGTGTCAACCGAGCTGCAGGGTTATCTTTCGGTCGGCACTGATTGGAAGCTGCAAACACACTAACGCCGGCGCGTTAGGATTGTTGTGACCATTGAGGTCGAGGCCTTTTAAACGCCGCACCACAGTCAGGGATCCAGGGTCTGATGGAGCTTGACCGCCCCAGTCCGACCACGGCGAGCACCTGGTGGCTGGTGGTCGGAGTCCATCCCACCAATTCTCACGTGTCAGTGTTAGCAGGAAGAGAAGATAGAGCGCATACAGACTTCTTTCTGGTGAGAGCCACTAACACTGAAATACAGTTGGTTGTCTATTATCTGAGTTTGACGGGAAGTACGGGGCACGGACATAGGCACGGGCCCGGGCACGGAGAGCTGCCTACCTACGCGCGATAGTAAATATGCATGTAAGAGCCTCATGGGTTGACATCATCAGAAAAGCCGCAACGACACGCCCATTCCGTCGTCACCAATACCTACAAGAAACGTCGTCTCAACGAAAGAATTTTACGATGTCACCAGCCAAGACACACGTTACCGTTGCAAGCCGTCGGATCAGCTTGTTCCTTATTTTTCTTTCACAAATTGCATCGTGGCAACCTCGCCCGCCTCGATCTGGCCTGTCAAGCCTGGCTCGGACTCGTTTTTAGTTCCACTTTGCACACAGTATTGTGTAATAGGATTCGCCAGAGGACCCTTAGGGTAAGGGTCCTCCTTACGTATAGTGGATATACCTGCAATTTCCTTATCGTCTGGACTTGATTGGTTCATTTCCCAGCGTGAACCAAGAGGGGAAGTCCATCCAGCAGCTAGGTACTGGCCGCTGTCTGTGCGCACTTTGAGTACCGGGGGTGACCGGCAGCTTTGAATTGAACTAACGTTTACAAGAAACACTGTCTCAACTGCACATCCGGTTACTGTACTGTATTGTACCGATCTTGACCCGCCTACACTCTATACTACTTACCATCTTCAAACAAAATAGTATAAGTATGGTGGAGTAAACGACATCGCCAGCCAGCGCCTTGCTTGAAGATTTACCTCTCTTGCACAACAATTTAAAACAGCCAAATGTATTCCCAGGGGGAGAGACGCGCATAGCGCGTGCCGAAAATATTATGTACTGCCTGGTTGCAGATTCTATCTACCACTACGATGACAAGCGGCGTGGTCTGATTATGCAAATGATGCAGGGTGCATTCTAGCCGTGGTGCGCCTTATAGCGCCTAGGCAGTGAGGATTGGACCAATGGGCATCAAAAATCGCGCCTAAACAGTATCGTGCCCACACTCCAGGACCTTCCATCCACTCGTAGAAGATGATAGTGTACGACGACGACGGCAGACCCAACTCACCCGTCTGGGGCTGTCGAATCATCATGAACACCCTCAACCCACCGGCCACTCTTCCCACCCTCCTTCAGGACAACCTTCAACCCTTCAATCCTCATGCCCTTATCCACTGCTTTGCACATGTCGTAGACGGTGAGGGCCGCCGTAGATGCTGCGGTCAGCGCCTCCATCTCCACCCCCGTCTTGCCTTCGCAAGCGACAGTTGCTACTATATCAACCCGATTGGCTTCGCTTACGGCAAGCTCGACGGCGACCTTAGAGATAGCAATCGGATGACATAGTGGTATCAGGTCCGGCGTCCTTTTTGCAGCCATGATCCCAGCTACGCGCGCCACGCCCAGAACGTCTCCCTTCTTCATCTGGTTCTCCTTGATGAGCTGACAGGCCGTCTCATCCGTGAAGTGAACGCTGCAGGCCGCTTTAGCAACCCTCTTGCTAGGCGTCTTGTCCGATATAGAAACCATGTGGGCAGAGCCAGAATTAGACACATGCGTCAGCCTGGCGCCCTTATCATCTTTCTTCTCAAGGGTTGGGCTTGTACTCGAGAGGTATCGGAGTTGTTGCCCGTACGTCTGAGTAGTTGGCTTAGAAATGAGCCATGGTGCGAGTTGACGAGGTGGCAGCACCGGTATCACTACAGGACTTCCAGTAGTAGCGGCCCGCCCCGAAGTCTGACGGCGGTCGGCGGACCATGTAGGCCGCGAGTCTATGAGGTGCCCGTTTAGTTCGAGTCCTCTTAGATGATTCGCTCCGAAGCTACCCAGCAGATTTTGATATCTGGTAACCCAAGTACGTTGTTCCCCAGGGGGCTAGGGGCTAGGGACCTTTCACCCACCTATGAGGATCATGGGCCGGTTCTTCATATGCTCGAGCTCGCCAATGCCTGCGTGCTTCTCCTTCTTCCTCTTCACAGCCATGCCAATGACTTCTAGAAGCTCTTGTTCGTTCGGAGCCATCAGGCCAAGTGGTGTTGTTGATTGGCCCGGAAGTCCTTGCCGCCTGTTTATCTCGATCTGCCTCATCGCCTCGTATGCTTCCTCTTCGATCGGTTCCCCGCCGTTGGACTTTCTCAAAATATCGCGTAGCGAGACCTCGGCATTGCCAAACAGGCAGACCTTGAGGTTTCCGTCGCTGGTGATACGGAGGCGATTGCAGGAGCCGCAGAAGTTATGAGTCATGCTAGTAATGAAACCGATCTTGCCCATGAACCCGGGCACCTTGTAGGTCTTGCTTGTATCGTTCTTGTGACACTGGACTTTTTCCAACCCCGAGTAGTTTGATCGGATGAGGTTCAACATCTCGGAGTAGCTGAACATCTTGCCCTCGTTCCACTTGTTGCCGTCGAATGGCATGTACTCAATGAATCTGACTTCGATGTCTTTTTCGCGAGTCATCTCGACGAAAGGGATGATCTCCCGATCATTTATCCCGCGCATGACGACAGAGTTGATTTTGAGCTTGATGCCCGCTCCATGCTTATTGAGCTCCAATACCCTCTCGATGCTTTTCATAACTGCATCAAACCCTTTGCGCCGGGTCATTATCTGAAACTGCCAAGGGTCCAATGTATCAAGACTCAAGTTAACTCCTGTCAACCCAGCCTCGACCATGCCCTCCAGCTTCCGGTGCAGAGCCAGACCGTTAGTCGTGAGACAGAGCTCTCGAAGTCCGTGTGGCCGAAGAGCACCTATCTGCTGCATCAACGGGAGGATATCCCTCCTGATTGTTGGCTCGCCTCCCGTGAGACGGATCTTGGTGACACCTTGCGACACAAAAATAGACGACAACATGATAATCTCAGGGGTTGTGAGAAGCTCCCTCTGGGGTGACAGAGGGACGCCCTCTTCGGGCATGCAGTACACGCATCTCAAGTTGCACCTTTCAGTAAGCGATATTCGCAGATAGTCATGCTGCCGGTGGAACGTGTCCGTGAGAAAGTCCGAGAACGGCTTAGCATTCTTCAGGAGATCTCGACGAGACGGCCGCCTGGGTATTGCTGGGATTGGAGCGCTCGGCAATTCGTTGCCTTGGTTCACTGATGTCGGCGCCGCCGCCGCCGTTGTAGTAGTCACAGGCCTCACAGGCGTGACATGTTTGTTAACCGCTAGGATATGTGAAGGATTTGATGCGGACCATATCCGGCTCACGGGGGAGACCCTCAGTGACATTATAAAAGGGACGATAGGGGGGAGGATAATGATCTCATAAAATGTAATACATTATGAAAATCTCGTGACACAACTCCGGGAAAAAATAGTAGTCGTGGAAATTTGCGAGGACGGGATCGGGCAATGCGATTATTGCCACAAATCGCTCTCCAATAAGAGGAGAAGAGGTGGTCAAGATGAGTAATAAGTGATAAAGGGCTAGCGCTGGGAGCGGCTGAGGCGGGCTGGAAATGGGAAAAGGCGGGTCTAATACGGGGCCCGCCATAAACGCGGTTGGCCCCACTAAAGCCTTTGTCATGTCTCGGCTGCGTTCACCTTCGGTAAGTCAACAAAAAACAATATGCCATCCAATCTTGAAGCTCTCACCACATTGGCCCGTTTCCCCAAGAGCTAGGACAGCCTTCACACCTCTCCGTCCAATCATACACTCCGCCGCCTCTTCTCTATTGCTGCACATGTAATAGCAGGCTTGGGCCTCCCACGTGTTACGGCTGATTGTACAGATTTGCCTTGTTTACATGACGTGCCGCTGATGAGACCAAGCCTCCTGAACGCTGCTTGTTGACCGGCTCCATCATCGGCCGATATCAGTCACATTTTGTACACGCCGCACAGTACGGAACGTTGACCAAGCTGGCATAGACGAGAAACCATGCGCTACTCGGAACCCCTTAAATGTGCGGCCCTCTCTCCTTGACTTTTTGCCTGATCATTTTCAGATCCCCCCTTCTCACCCACGCCGGATCGGGTGAGAAAAGGCTCGTGATGACTGACAGCAGCCCACAGCTTCCCCCCACTGCCTTCCAAGTCCGGACGGGAGATATATAGCAACCGTTCTGCCATCAAGCATTCTCATTCGAGCGGTCGCCTCATTGGATGTCGTCCGGACGGTGAAATTGCCTTCAGAGCTCTCCGGTGGTGTAACTGCCTTCATATGGTCCCCATCATCCAGGCGGGTTCTAGTCGCCATTGCTGACCAGTTCCACGTCTTCTCGGTGACGGATGGGGACTTCCATGGGACTGTTCGGATCCCGTCGTCGGTAGCCACCAAAGCCACTTTCGTCGACTTCGGTGCTACCGACAACGAAGCTTGCGTCTGGTCTTCGTTCGGCATCAAACTCACTATTATTAACCTTGCATCGTCGAAGGCAGTCGAGATAAGCAACCCGAAGTTCTACAATGCCACATCTGCACCAAAGGGATGCTCCTTCCGACCGAAGACGCACCATCTAGCCTTGCTCACGAGGACCGCCGGCAAGGATATGATTAGCATTCACTCCTCCGACACTAGAGAGCTCCAGCGATCATGGCAACCCGACACCATCGACGCTCATGGCCTGACATGGACCCCGGATGGACGATGGTTGGTGGTGTGTGAATCCTCTGCGCAAGGGCACAGGGTTCTTTTCTACACATCGGATGGTCACATTTTCAAGGACTGGCGTGGGCCCCTCTCTCATGCAGCCGAAGACATGGATCTTCAGTACGGTGCAGGTGTCAAGATGTTGGCATTTAGCCAGAACGGGCGACACGCGGCAATCGCTAACGGCTCCAGCTGCATATGCATGCTTAATGGGCAATCTATGGTAGAAGAGATGCGGCTCCGTCATACCCAAACGATCCATCCCAGGGATACGCTGCAGGTAAGGGTCCTGAGTCAAGCTGTGGAACGCGTATTAATGATTAGCGAAGATCTGGCAAGAGCAGATCAATCCACCTAATATCGGATCGTCTCTACCGATGTTCGTCAGGGCTACCCAGGCTGTAATCCCGCCAGGCCTGTTGTCTAACAACGGTCAAGAGCCGAAGTCTGGCTGCAATCTAGTCAAGTTCGACTCGTCCTCGGGGCTATTGGCCACAAGGCTGGAGGATGCGCCGAGCACGATCTGGATATGGGATGTTTCTACTTCCGAGCTTCGAGCTGTGATCATGTACCATGCAAACGTCTCTAGAGTAGAGTGGCATCCTGTGCAGCCGGAACTGCTTCTCATGAGATGTGAGGGTGATAAGTATGGTGGACTGGTGTTTGTCTGGGACCCCCTCAGCGACGGCCCGCGCACGATCGATTTCGCCCACCGCTTGGCAGGCGGCAGGGTTAGTGGTCGCACTCATGCCACATGGCTGAAGACGACGTCGGAATCTTCAGCCGTGTTCTTTACGGATCATGCGACTTGCATGCTCGTGTCTCTGGAGGAAACGGGTGGGGAAACGCTCCCCTGGCGGCAAGCGTCTTCCGGCAATCAACAACGCAGAGGCCAGGACTCCACGTCAAACCCCATGACTTCTACTGAGGATTCCGACGACGACGGCAGTACTGATCTAGACGACGGCATGAGCGAGTTGGATGATACATTCCACTTCAAGAAATGCACAATTCCGTGAGCCATCCCTTGTCGTGAGATTCTGTCACATTCAGACAATGAGACGTCGAATTAAGTTCCGGGACCATGGGACTATCCAGAGCACCCCGCCGGCGGATGCAGGTTGTCACATCCGGACACTGCTACTGGGGGAGTTATTTTGATCTCTCACATCGCGTTAAGGTGTGTGCCTATCTGCTTTGGCCCGCATTTGTCTCGACCATCCATAGCTACGAACAGGATACCGGGAAGTCTGATGCGTGAGCTTAAACATCCTCACTCCAACTTACTCGGCCCGGCCTGGTTCAGAGAGAAAACAGCCCCCAACCGTCTCCATCGGGCAACCTGTTCGCTTGTCTAAATTGATCATATCCTCTGTCCAGAATGAATGCCAAGCCAATACTAGTACGGGTTGTTGGCTCCATGTCGGAGATGCGTGTCGATGGCTTATCAGCCTGCTGCTACGCTATGCTAACATCGCAGCCTCGATACCTGACATGGAAGTAGTACAGACGTCTGTTGTCACTTATGCACAAGGACATTCTGGGAACATTTCAATCTACTACCAGTTGTTTGCTGGCGCACCTCCCCCTTGTTCTGTCGAAACCTTTTGCCACCAATATCAATTTTTTACGTCGCATAACGATGCTACTTCGTTGGGGAATCATCTCTGGTAGTGTAGTGAATAGGTCGTGGCCTGGCCATTTACATGAGCTTCACGAAGCCACCGCAGCGTGCCATGTCACGTCGCAGTAGCCTTGTCCGCAGAAGGCTGGGGTTGCCAACCCAGTTTGACAAGTAGCGGTGGCTTGAACATGGGCTTGGAGGTTAAGTGGGCGAAGGACAGTGATCTCGAACCCTGATCGACTCTGTCTCACCCCCACGAGTCGCAGCCTCAGGCCGCAACACTTCTTACCAGGTACCTGGAACGAACGAAACGCTAAGAAATAGATCCTAGGTAATTACATCAGGGGCCGAATCATACCTCTCTATAGACGCCACTCGATAACACGCGTTAAAACAACCACGCGGATTGATCTCGCCTAAGATATTTTATTAATTCTGAGGAAATACGAATCTATTTTGTTGCATCACTACATATCATCACTCTAACGACTGGTCCGTCGGTCACATCTCACTATTTTGAACCAACTTCAGGCCCCGTTTCCCCGGCTCTACGGAGTGCGAACTCCCAACTTTTATGCAATGCCGCCACGCTTTTCAAATTTACGCAACTTTGCTTTTTTTGGGCTTGTTCCACCATGCAAGCCCCCAGCTCTCCTTGTACCCCATACGCGAGCCACCATTGGACTGAGTATCAGGTCGTCTACAAACTAAGTAATGCATGCAGACATGTTCATCATTTCACGAGAATCTTCTTAGAGACATAGTCACCTAATTGGTTTCCACCTACCGTTGCTCTCACACCAATACGGCCTAGTTATCTACAATGGTTTTCCTGCATAGGCCTAGCTTATAGTAATATCCAAGTGAATATTTTCCTAGTCTTGTGGTGTGGGATCTTCGATATGGAGTTTTCCGTTAAAGAAACTGTCTGCCTTGCCAACGTCTGTAAGTATGAGGTCTCGTCGTGCAACATATATAGAGCTCCATCGGATCGTTTCCTCTGTCGTGTTTGTTCCACCCGAACAACTCATCTAGGGTGTTCCTTGACAAATCGCCCCAAGTATTCTTCCAGGTGCTGCAGCTGGCCGCTGAAGATGTCGAATGCCCTTCATCGCCAAGTTCCCATCAACGGGACTATCCAGAGCAAAGTTCCACCAGGAAACACGACTAATTTGTACTACATACTGGTCTCAAATGTAAGTCGGTGACCTTGGCTAGTACGGGTTGAAGGTCCCGTACGATTTGAACAGCTTCGGATCTAACAAAAGTCCTCGTGGTAGTTACCATGGCAGACGTCTTGGCAACAGCTCAAAGACCATGTGAGGAACGTCTGTCCTGTCGAGAGGGTTGAAGTGTTCAATGATAGCACGTCTGGATGGGTTTCCGTTTGGGGCCGGGATAACTTCGAGGTAGCCTTACGTATGAACATATATGAGTTTCTCATATTTCGAGAATTTTCGGCTAATAGAGAACCAGGGCTACTAAATGGGGGTGTCTTTAATGGACGGGCCCTCTTGGCTGACGGCAAGAACGCTACAGAAACGGTCATGATCAAAGAGCTCGTAAATGTTTCTGCGATCAGCGGGTCGTCACCCAAAACCCCTCGGACTCAGAGATACACAATACCTCCATCTGTGCAGTACGCCTCTGGTACACCACCGATGATGTCGTCAACTACTGCAGGTTATGGAGAAGTAGGTCTTTCCTCACTTTGCGAAACCCCCCTATTAAACCCACTCATCCCTAATTGACCGTCTATAGTGGACTACGACTAGTACAAATACTACCGCTTCTATAATGCCTAGGGTGGACTGCGCCTCATATACGGCGCCAACGACCTTGCCGCGCGGATATGGCGAAACGACAACCTACATTCCCCGTGATATATCAAACAGCGGTTATTATGGACAGTTGGCCACGATGCCCGTTAGCATGGCGCAATACCCTTATCAGACAAGTTACTCGCAACAATACCCAGCAGGCGAGCATCAAAACAGCAATTACAGCATGTACCGCGGCGGCATGGCCGCGGCGCCGGGCTACAAGGTCGAAAGACCAATCGGGACTCCCGCAAGCGTGGTGCCAACGGAGATGCGGAAAATCATTATCAAGCAGATCCAGCCCTCGACGACCTACAGGCAGGTAAAAGATCTAATCCGTCAGAAGGCAGGCTCCGACGCTGATAAGCTTCAGCAAATCGACCTACCGCCAACGGACGGCCAGAGGGGGGCAAATAATAGGGGCTACGCGCTCGTCACCTTCCGGACACAGGACGCCGCCAACAAGATCATCCGCAAGCTGAACGGGTACGAGTACAACGGCCGCAGACTCGAGGTCGAGTTCACCAAGGAAGGCGTCTCCAAAAACGAGGTTGCTACCACTAATACTATTACTGCGGCGACAACGGCGACGACGACGACAACGCAGTCATCATCAGCCCGCGGCTCCTCCGGCGGCGGTCACCATCACGGTCATGGTCATCACTCATCATCGCACCATCATCATCATCATCATCACCACCGGGAGCGTCGCGCAGCCGGAGACAAGACCGAGCGTCGCGGGGGCGGCGGCGGCAGCGGCGAGGACAACAACAGGGATTACCACCAGCGCAGCAGCCACCGGGACAGGAGAGACAAGAGAGAGCAGCAGGGTTCCAAGGGGGGTTCTAGCTCTACAGGTGGTGTTGGTGTTAGTAGTGGTGGCACTAACTACGGCTCCGCCGACAAGGACAGGGACAAGGACAAGGATAAGGAAGAGGTCACGGCTGAAGACCAGAAATCTGATGTCATCATTGCTCATGGAACGTCGGCGTCGGCGTCGGTGTCGTCCTCGAAGTCGGGCAAGAAGAATTGAGAAAATCAAACGGTATGTGGCATATCTACGACAGATCATACTAGGTATGAGGATAGGGGTGGAGCCTAGGGAAGGGACAGGACGGGACGGAAACATGGGGATAATTTTTTCTCACCCCTCTTTTTTTAATATTTTCTTTTTACCTATTTGAGAAACCCGACTTGAGACGGACAGGCAAACCGGGAGGAGGGAGGAGGGAGGCTAATTTGGAATTATTGTTTTGATGGTTTTAGGGTAGTGTAGGATAGGGTAGAGTAGGGTGGCACGGCGGCAGCGAAATATTACATTATTGAATTCATTTTCACATTTTCACGAGGGGGGTGGTGATGGTGGCTTTCAAACTGTTCCCTGCTTTCAATATTTGTATGTATATCTACGAAAAGAATTGTCGTGGTGGATGGGATTCCTATAGTACCTACCTATTGTCCTGAAAAAAAGTCGATCCTTTCATTATTCGTTCATGATGTTGTTCCGAGATCGACCGATCGTTTTGTTTGTTTGTTTGTTCAGTTTGTTTGGTTGTCTGTCCGTATGTAATTATGCCCTCCTCGTATCGGGTAGAGCCGAGAGATGGGTGGCAGCAAGAAACTGCTGTGTAAAGGGGGTTCAGTCGTAGTAGGGTTTCAATATGCTGTTCACCCGGCACCATCGTGTCGGAGACTGGCAGGAAAAGCCCACAAAAAAATTGAGACACGGCTTTACCGGCCACGCTTTTCGATTTCATTTCAGCCTACAGCTAGCTATCTTTTACATGTGTGTGTTTTTGATACGTAGATTTTGCGGTACCGAGATCCAGTTTTGTCTCGTGGTTAAATTATCATATAGAACTACGGCATATTGTAAGTTCTTATGGCCGGCCGTGCGTCTCATTTTCGGCCCCTGTCTGACGGGACCGTCAGGACACATCTCATGTTCCCTCGTATCCCCTATCCCTTTCCCATGAGCCTTGAAGATCCTATCAGCGGCGGAACTACTACATCATCTGCTACGACGTGGGCAGCCTTCTCGTTTGCTCTTCCCTTGAGAAAAAGGAGGGGGATTTTCCTCATTTTTCCTAGCGTTCTGAAGTGACAAAGGATGAGAGAAACAAAACGATTACCGGGGGGAAGTCTAGAGAAAGTTCGTTTTCACCAATCGCTCAAGTCACGCAGTATGCAAGAAGCATGCGATTTGTCATATTTGTTCCCACACCCACCCTTTCCCCCTTTTGGCGTGCCCTTCTCTGCATACAGATATCTTACTGGAGAATCCTGGGCAGCATTGCCATGTGCGTTCGTGTATGTAATGCACCGCTATCGTTACTTTGGCCTCTCTTCAACAACCCCCGGTTTCTTATCCCCACATTCGAGCTGTTTCACTTACCTCATTATATTCTGCGTGTTTGTACCCTTAATACACTAGACAGGGGTATTAATTATTATATTATACAAAGATGTTCTCTCATCGTCTGTCAATGTTACCTTACGTTTTTGTTAGCTAGCTATTTTATCATAGTCCTTGATCATAGGATATAGTTATCAATAGTCATTCTATCTAAAAGCAATTATTACGAAAATGAACCTTGAAATACATCATGATATGAGTAAGTAGTATCACCATAGACGAATTATGACGACAAGTTACTCAAACCCCGGTCGAAAATATACAGTACCTTGGAAGGCCGTACATACCCGCAGAGATGTAAAGAGTAGGTTCCATGTATGTATTTATTTATATATATCTGCGTATAAACTATCATATATAATAAGTATACGTGTGTTTGCATATATAGGTACATGCACATGTGCGTGAGACACATACATACGACCTCGTCCTTGTATACATGCTGCCACTCTCCGTATTCCCATCTTTTTCTTTTCTTTTTTCATATTGTCCTTAGGTATATCTTTCCTGCCCCCCCCCCCCCCCCCCCGGCCCCCTTGCCCTCCACAGCCATCCCAGCCGGTTACCAGCATTGTCGGCATAGAGAATTCGCGCCCACGACAATGATGGTTCCGCGGGTTGCATGACAGCGGTCCAATCCCATAAAACGTCCGTCTCTTTCCCCGGGCGCGGGTCGAGATGGGATATGCGTAATCATGGCGACGGCGACGAAACCTATCCTCCACGGGGATACATCACAGATTGCAAAACGAGCTGTAGGTTTTTCCCCTTTTGCGCATTGCATGTGCAAAGCCCGGCATGAGACCCAGTTTCCGGAGAGAGCCAGATCCCGGGGGGATCTCGAAAAAGGCTTAAATCTAAAACTTGCATATCGAACAGCTGTTTCTCTAACCCCTACGCCGTATGCCATGTCAGTAAGTATACGAGACGCTTCTCTCTATTTCCCACGCTTTAGGATATTGCATATCGAGTTCGCCTCACGTACGCCGTTGTCGATCCTTACCCATTTCTTTTCTCTAGGGGCTTCGTTAGGGGCTTGTTCTGGACTTCCTCAAACCCCCCAAACCCCCATATCTTGGCGATTTCTACGTTGACGACCAAAACCCCCACGGTCCTGTAAGAGGTACATGCACATATAGCTCTAGAGACTTATATTGGACGGAGGCTCTGCTTCTTATCGGACGGGATAAGATAAACGGCACGGGAACCTGCGGCATCAGCATGTAAGTCATCGCCCGCCCGCCATAACTGGCAACGAGACAAACTTGCTCGCTTCATCTCTTGTTTTTTTCTTCTATTCCTTGTCCACTCCATGCCCGAGTGAACCTATGCGTGGGGGCCGTCGCGGGCAGCAGCGCTGTTGAAGAAAACAAAATAGATTTGTATATGTATGTCTGGATGGTCGTATTCACTGCATGCAATGTATAAACGAGGGGAAGAGAATCTGGCGAGCTGTGCTCATGTAGCCAATCTAACCAAGCCGGTGTAGATTATGCCGGCTCCCTTCCTTTCTTACCATTCCCTCCCACCCCCTTGCGATTCCCGTCTCTCCCCGACCAACCAAAAAACAACCGACATCCTCCTTTTTTCTCTCCTATCCCACCCCATACCGGTAGTCCATCACCTGGGTATCTACCCATAGCTATTGACTATTCCCCGTACGCTAAATTCCGGACGCCGCGGCGCGGAACGTCCCTCAGCTTTGCCTGCCTAAGCGATATGTAGGTAGAGCTGCCGAACCCTGGTTTACTCAACGGCATGCTCCATCTCTACCTATCGTACTCCTAGGCTTCTAACTTACTAATGGTTATTATTATTCTTTAGACTTTACTCCTCTCGGCTCCCCACGTAAGATGCCCATCCTTCTCGTGGTAGCACAAGAATAATTCATCAAAGTCCTAGATAATATCTGCCCTGCCGGGTTCCGCAATAGGTAACCTCGGTATGATGGTCTGCCTGCTAGCATGCAGGAGCCTTTGCTCCTTTTCCTTTTTCCTTCTTTTGACACAAGCGGCATACCTTAAGGGTCGAACACGTGGGGCCCTGTCTTTTGTCCGCGTGTATGCCTGTCTCGTTCTCTTGTCTCTCCCGTGTCTCAAATACGTCGCATTGCATTTTACAGTAACCCACTACATTCGTTCCAACCCTTCCCCCCTTCCCTTGAGCTTATATTACCGGCTGAGAGAATACACAGAGTCCGGACAGGGTCGTACTGAAGAATACCTCCTTGGTAGTACGACACGACAATGACCCTGCATGATCTCATCTGGGCCGCGATCACTAGGCCAAGGCGAGGTGGAATGGGAATCTGCAGACCGGACTGGACCAGACCTGGTCTTTGGGACGCGCGTGAGTGACTCTGGGCTTCGGAAGACGCGTATTTCTTTTCTTGGGTGTACCTTTTAGAGTAAGCCATGTGTCCTACGCCCGGCATTTCCTAAAGAGGGGAGGGCGGAGGCAGGAGGCCGGCGAGGTAATACAATTTCCGACTGGGTTTGGGCCGGTATAGGTATTCCGCGCTTGCGAATTATGTAAAACGTACGTACATACGAATAAAATTTTTGTTTTTGCTTGTGACTGAGTTGGACATCCCGATCTCGATCTCGACAGTTTTCTCGAGCAGGGACGGCCTCGTATATCAAAAACCCCCATTTGTCGAGAGAGCTCCTTTCCCTATCCACACACATGTGAGGCTCTTGGATTTCTCTTACGTGGCCGAAGATACAGGCTACAGGATATCATCAGGAAGGCATATCCTTAACAACTCCCTAACCCTGTATTTTCACTGGAGGGTTCCTGAACAACGCTAACAGCCTTCCATATTGGGAAAATTTAGATACATAGCTCCCACGGCCCCCTTTCCCTCACATACCCGCGTTGACTCAATTTCAATGGGGATAGAAAATATCGAATGCGCTCCCCTGTTGCCTAATTTGAAGCCGACAAGTCCTAGTTCTCCAGGTATATAGACCCTAATGTCGGGCCCGCCCTGATCTTGATTGTATTTCGTTTTCCTGCACCTATCCGTAGCCCGCTCGGATGATTTTCGGGGTTCGAGGGAGGACAAGACATACGTTGAAATGATATGATGAATGATGAAGATCGTACGAAAAAGATTTTCAAGAACAATGCCCACCTAGGCCAGTCCGAGGTCTGATGGACGAAAGATCTCCAGTGATGGAACTACCAGGTGGCTGTAGTTAGTTTCTTGACTGTCACATCACCCGTCATCTGATCGTCTTCTGGTACCAGTGTCCTCCTCAGCCTCTTTAGAAAGATGTGCAAGGTCCATGCTAAGTGCTGGTCACGAAGCTTGCGGTGTAAATATCAATTTATACATTAGGGTTATTAGAAGACTATTTACGAAACACAGACTAGAGCGCTGTGCTTCCCAGGAGACCTCAAACGTAACTTTAGCCTCACACCGAAAGCTGCATTTCTCAGCAAAACATTCTACTATAATAATGTGGGTATTCAGCTTGTTATACCAATACACGCCTCACAAAACGGTGTAAATTTAGATCTTGTTTTCAGAATGATGAGGTAATAAATAAGAGCAAGTTGGTAGAAACTCAAGAGTATCAGTACATGTTCTTTTTGTAGTAATGATCGTATATGCATGTGATGGCAGCTTATCGTCAAGTGCGTCACTACTAAGGTTTATATCTACCTAAGGGTTACAATTGGTCCCCGCTCGACAAACTCCTCAATGCTGATCTATCACGCCTCGCGTAAACGCATTCAACGGATCATTGCCTAGATCACCATTCTTTGAATATCTTCTCAAGTACTCGTACACGATCGTCTTAGAGCCCAGCCAGCTCTCTGTCGATTTTCCTGCTTTCCGTAAAACTCCCTGAATTATACAACGAGGTATACTAGTTGGGGACCAGTACATAGCCTACCTACCTGTAGTTTGAACATGCGGCTTGTCAACACAACAACCTTGTAACTCGAAGAGTTTGCCGAAGTTTCATTCCACTACGCTGTCCTTCCGCATACTTGGAGAAATGAGGAAGGGAAAATTAGGCTTTCGCAAAATAAAGTTATACCTGTGAGTAGGCTGTTAACGACGGCTTACTCTTTACAAGGAATATTCGATGTTCTTATGTGCACTAACCACGGCGAGGGGGAAAAGAACGTCATGACTCGACTTAAGGAAGAGATTGGCAGGCATTCAGACTATCATTGTAAGTGCTCTATACTTTAAAGCTACAGTTAGTCCCTAATACGTGAAATTAAGCGACCAGAATACATCAGTTAGGGTAGGCATCAGGCTTTGTACCATAAGAAAATACAGTATGGTTTCCTAGGTACGCACAGTTGCTATAAAAGGTCACGAGGATGAATGTAAGGTTATAAAGAAAGTAGGTTGGTTCTTCTCACTTTCTTCCAAGCCTGATAGAGTGACAAGGAGGCCAATATATATGTTATATTTAACCGCTGACATTTTCTGGTTGGCTTTATATGTAACACTTGCGGTATTTAGATGTATCCTGGTGAGGAAGCCATTCGAAGGATGAAGCTGCGACGGAACGGCAGACATCGGTAGTTGCTAATACCTCGCATTTTGGCCGCATAGACTTGCATAGTTTATAGCTTCATGGAAATCTAGACAGCCACTCGTGACTTTGGTTTAACTTGTTCGAGAGGCTTTTCTTTGACAATAGGACAAGCACGATTAAAGCTTTTTAGACCGGCACTGCTTCTGCTGACTGGTTCTTACTGTCCCTTGAGCTGAGAGAAAAGAAGCTGTCTATCATTTTTACTCTCTAGCCAGATCTATTTTGTATCTAAACTCTCGTAAGCACTAATCATGCGAAGGCTAACAATACCATACATCGAAATGTTTGGTAAAAGGGATACGTCTCATCCCGTCCTGCCAATAATATTGCATATTCTACATGCCGATGCTATTGAAAATGAGAGTGGTCTCCTTGCCGCCGTGAGATATTCCAAGGTAGAAAGATATCACGGCTCGTGAAAACTAGAAGACAAAATCCCTGGGATTAACATAATACTAGAAGCTCCAATGCTAACAACGTTCGGACAGTGCTCAGAAGATAGCGTGCAGAAAGGAAGCGCCCCGGCTCAGTACCGAAATCTCCTTACCAATTAAATCAGCAGGGCGTCGCTTCGTGTTTGTAGCTCGTTTCAGGCGTATTTCACCCGGCTGAACCAGCAAATTCATGGTAATACAAACCCTTCTAGATACGCAAGAGCTCGAATCGTTGGCTATGAATAGGACCAGCCACAGTCAATATTTGAGGCACTGTCCGCGGCTATTCAGTACTGCGAATCTTTTTATAGCTGGCTGAAGATCTTTGGGTTTATCAATTATCTACAGTAAGTCACAAGGTAATCAATACTGCCGTTAGGTAGACGTGGGTAGCCTTCCCAGCTTTTTGAGCCCTCGCATTCACAGAATGCTTTGCTGCAGTTGAGACCCATTCCTTGAGAAGAGGAACTACTCATATACCTCTTGTCATTCTATTTTACCGTACTCTCAACAGACTTTGGACTAGTCATATCTCATTTCTCTGTCGAAGCCCAGCTTGGCGATTATGCGCGACTCGTGTCTTTTATTTCAAACTTGATTCAGCCCCAGGACTTATTCGAGGGACATACAGAACGTGAAACGTGCCACACTGACTTCCCAGAGACGAGCCATCCCTTCTTTTCCTTCTTATTACAGGCTAGAAGTGAGTGTGTAAGAGACCTAAGAATAAGTCCGGATTGACAACTGATTCGGCACTGCGTTAGTCGACTAGACCGAGACTCATCACAAATCCAGATGCTACTGGCTGGCTTACTTAATTATCACCTCAAACAGGATATGGCGTAGGAAAGCCTTATTGAGGTTCATATCATTTGCTCATACATTGAGCCAAATAGTGTAGACGAACTCGGAAGCGCATTCGACGACGTCTTAAGATAGATCCGCGTTACAATTATCGCCACTTCTCAGATGAGCATCTCAAACTCTTCCGCCATAGGTACTTTGGCTCGCAAATATAACTTTCAGGTCCCCATTGAATGCAGTTCAAGTGGCCGTACATTCCATGCGAAGGGGTAGCATTCTCAGCCAAGATGCTCACATATTTAGTACGCCTAAACCAGTTGTGTCTGCTAGAACGGTGTCATCGTCGGCTCATCTTATGTGTCTCATTCAGCCTAACTGGAGGCGTCGAGTTTTACATTCGCATTCAAGATGATGATGTGCTATGATAGTTCATGGGTGCATTTCAGCACGTCCGGTTATCCATACCGCTTTCGCCGTACGACCCATACAGACCAGGACATATGAGCCTCCTTGTGCGTGTGCTTTCTCGACTGAAAGGGTCATCGATACAAGTGTTTGCTGGCACACGGTCGAAACTCCTAAGGCTAGTCGACGATAAAATTTGCCTCCACCCGGCCATGGCGCTAGACTTTGGGGAGATATCCAAAAGACGATACGTCCCCGTTTCTGTCGATAGTAGAGATCATAAACTGAATGGCGCAGCCTTTCTTCACCGTGCAGCGGCAGTGTGTAAGCCCGGCTTAGTCGAATACCTTTACGCACAGAATTCCAATGTCAATACACAGGATAAACAAGGATACACGGTTTTGCATTGGCTCTACTTTGGGGTGTTGAAATACGACCCCTAGTCTCCTATATCTATATATATATGAGGCTTCGCCCATCTATCTAGACTCACCTTGAACTAATACACTTGATCCTATCCTCATATCTTCATCTCATCTCAACATCGACACCATGGTATCTCATACGAGAACGAATATCAAACTAGGAACCTGGCCAGGTCTTCATCTCCCCACTTAATTGTCTCCTCATTCTTGCTCTCCTTCATCTTGTGTGCCACGAAGTCCTCCATCACCTTTCTCTGTGGCCCAGAAAGAAGTTCTAGCCTGACCTTGTAGTCCTGATTCTCATTCGGCCCGAAGTAGTTCTCGTCCAGGAACCTCCACCAGATGAAATCAAAGGCCCAGCTCTTCCTGGCAGCATAGTTGATCATCCACGTCCGCTTCTCCCAGCTCTCCCGCATACGCTGGGAGAGCAGCGGTTCCGCCTTTCCACTACCGGTCAGTGATAGACGGCTGACCTTTTCGGCTAGGTTCGCGGCTGCTACTTTCTCTTCCTCGGCTTCCAACACGCGTAGAAATGTCTGGAGTCGCGGCTCATAGGCTTCCATCCAAGTGCGGTACCCACCAGCCCAAGATTCTGGATCTTCCAGGAGCAACCACCAGAAAGGGTCAAAGCTGAACTGCGCAGGGGCGGCATACGCAAACTCCCAGTCTATGACACCAACGACACGTAAATCCTTATCGAGGAGTACATTGGCTGGCCTGAAGTCCTCGGAGAACAACCTGAATCCGTCGTCTAAATTTGACGGGTTCGGCATAAGGCGTTTCTCAGCCGCAAGATTTCGGAATAACTGGCGAGCGGTATATTTATCGCGGGCGTCATCTTCATCTTCCACGGCATCATTGCGTTGGAATGTCAGCTGAGCCATGTGCATATCAGCGAGAGCACGATACCACTCATCCGCGGAGGCGTAGGTCTGAGATGGTAGGATGCTTGCCGGCATATTGGTATGCACGACCAAGTCGCTCATATTTTCAATCAAGGGGCGTCCATTAACAGAAATAGAATTTTCGCCTTTCTTCTCGACGAGCGAACCAATTCGAGGAAACTTCAGAGTAGATAGCTGTAGTAGGATATTAGCCATCTGGGCGTATAAAAACTCCAGTTTTTCCTCGCTGATATTTGGATCCAGGATAGGACGCTTGTCAATGGCACTTTCTTGGTCAAGAAGCTCTCTGGACATGTTCTGGTGGTGCTCGATATAGTCCATAATAATGAACGGGCCTAGACCTGTAGGATTTTCGGCCGCGGTTCCATAATGGTAGACGTGTGGTACCGGAATCGTTGTATTGGCAGCAACATATCGCATTGTAGCCACCTCATATTGAACTTTTTCGTCGGGAAACGGAACAACACCTGCTTTAGTCAGTAGTCTGGAGAAGTAATTCACACAGCTCACGACATACCTTTGATTGGAATCCTCATTATAGCCGATGTGCCGTCTTTATATTCAAGGCGGTAGACAACATTGTACCCGCCCTTGACCGCTATATGCATCAACTCCGGTTGGCCATCTCTGTATTTGAGGATAAAATTGCCGACAGCGCGGTAGAGTTCCGTCGTGCGAATCGACTTATACCACTCATCAGTCGCCTCTTCGAGTTTCTGCCAAATGAGGTCGTCTTTGTCCATGCAAAGGAACCTTAGCTCTGCAGGCATTGTGTGTAGCGCGCACTAGATCAGCGTTCTGTTTATTCCAACACATTTAGTGTGGTGTCAGTCGAAGCCGGAAAGTAGGAAAGGGCTATAGGAGTCAGCATCGTTTCTTTCCATAATACGGAGCACCCGCTTACAAATTTCTGAGGATTGCACAACCTTTGACGCTGTCCTCTTAGGACATAGGGAAATGAATATTGATACTCTTTTCAGGCCAGATATGAAAGACTGTATCATCGATTGTGCTTTCTGAGGTCCTAACACATCTGGAATGGTAGGTAACTTCGACTTCCCCGAGTGACTACTTGGTCGACATAGTCATATCCGCGCAGGGAACGGCTTGCGATTATAGCAAGGATTGTAAGGACGATAGTGAGAAGTAAGTTGAAGCCCCTATTCACATCTCTGCTGTGGCGGTGTAGCTTTAGAGGGTGTGCGGCAGGTGCTTAGCGCCTGCGAAAGTCACGTGGTCTGTGCCGATGTGAGGCGTCTAAGACTAACGTGGATTAACAGTGAGTTCTAAGATCCCCGCCGCCGTACAGCGAGGTCGACAGGGCCGGGCCTTCCGGCACGGCCGTGATAGGCGGAAGTGGGACGGACGCTCTCTCCGCCGCACGGGAGCCAACGTACGAGGTACATGAGTGTGTTTTCTGTGGGAGACTTTTCACACGGAAAGGGAAAAGATGGGATTGTGAAGAGCGACATCACAAGGGACGCCCCCACCGAGGCCGTCCCGTGTCCGGACCCAGGCTGCAAACGAGTCGCGATTTAAAAATCACGTAAAGTTTCTTCACAATCACGATCAAAGGCCCAGGGTCACGATACGCGTAATGGTTGATTCCAACGGAGGACATCGATCTAGCCATCCGAGAGGAGCTACCGGAAGGCTAGGAGGCAGCTACGAACAACACATATGTAGGGGCAAGAAGTCTCGCAGAAATGACCGTTCCTATGTTAAGAGAAGTCAAGGTGCTGGAAGGGTGAGTGGGGAGATATAATATCCTCGTCTGTACATATAGTCAACCTCTAATCCTTATCCCATTTCCACATAATCGTAAAAGCCACGAGGTAAAGTTCGCGCCTCCAAGCCAAGTACGGTGCACGAAGTGCTCGTCCGGTCCATCGCACAGTGTCCTGAACTCAGGCTTCCTCCTTTGGGACCAGATGGTCGCTCAGTAACTTGTTCATCGTGAACATATGAACTCTGTCCACCTTGAATATATTCCGCAGAACATCGTCGCATACGATGTACGTCTTATTCTCTGCATCCTGGAGATCATGGGACTTTATATATTCCCAGAGAGCCTTGACGACCTCAGTCCGTGGTAACTGAGATTGGTGAGCACGGAAGTACCTGTGTGTTTTTCAAGAATATAGTTACCACTTCGACTCCAGTCAATTCCACTAGCGGCTTGGAAAGCGTGTATGGTCTCTGTGATCTCATTAGTATAACTCTCTGGACAGGGCGATCTCTCGGGAACTTACCATGAAACCGTTTGGTTTTTTTTCCGTTTTCTCTGTTTTCTCTGTTTTCTCTGTTTTCTCTGTTTTCTCTGTTTTTTCTGCTTTCTGCTTTTTCTCTTTTTGATAGATGGCAGACTGTGAGAATGGTTGGCGCTTCTCAATTGGAAGTGGTTGCGCAAGTGGCTTGTAGCTCTGCAAGGTGCGCGCTGTGGCATACAGACGCTGCCTAAATAGCGGCGCCATTCTGCTTGAATTTGACTGTCTTAGGTTAGTCTGCTTGGAGGTCAGGGAAAATGGGAGGAGAATTTCATTTACAAAAGAAAAATATGTTTCTGTCAGGTATGTTCTGTTGCTATCTCTACCTAGTGTGCTAATTCAAACTTTTCACAACGATTAGATAAGGTCGTTTCCGTAGTGCGTACATTAACTTTGGCGCCCCAGGACTACCTGACACTAAGCCCCTTTCAGAAGGCAGTGGGGCTTGCAGCCCCATAAATTGTACCTATCCCGTCATCAACGAAGACCTATCGGGATTAGTACGTAAAAGCTAGTTGATCTAAAAAACCGGTGGGCCCATTAGGTACCAAAGGTAGAGTGGAGAGTCGAGAAACGGCTAGGTTAATCCGCGGCTATAAGGGTTTTGTCACGTGGGTGGACTAGCGAGGGGGTGAATGCAACAGTTGGCCTTCTACATTTCACTGTGGTCAGCAATACTCACCAAGACAAGAACAGCAGCCAGCACACGAAGGCAAAACTGGGCTTAGTATAAGAGTCAGTCAGTTGTTTCTGGAGACGGTGTCGATTTGGGGGAGCATTTTAATCTGATATACAGGTACCTATATAAATATTAGAGAGGAAAGAATAACTCCAAAATTTCATATTTCAACACCAAAAACTGTCTCCTTTCTAATCTAACCTTGTTACTTACATAGCTTATCAAGCTAAGAAAGAAATAGGATTAATATCATGTGTTACTCCTTAACTATGCCCTCACTTATAACTACCTAGGTAACCGATATTCATAAAGCTGTACTGGCTGATTTGAGAAGAAATTATATCATAAATACTAGGTGTGAAAGCGGTTAAATGACCCCAGTAAAACATATGATCTTGGAACAGGATAGATTGTCCTCGAGATATAAAGCCCGCTGGCAACCCAAAATCAACTATTCTATATAACCGGTGGGGAGAACAACCCAACCAACCTCCGCGGAGGATAGCTCCCTTTACTGCCACGAGGTCGCGCCATATTACCCTTATTACCCTCCCGCGTCTTGGAGGACCACACGATAATGGAGATTTTATGCCGATCGATGACGTGGTGGGTTACCTACCTACAACTCAAGTCGACAACATCCTCAGCAGAGCATTTTTGGAGTCTTTTTCACAGTAGCAAATCATAGTCTTTCAAACATACTCTGCTACAGAAGCTGAACAGGCTCACAACTCACAAATTAACCACAATGAGCAGCATTGATACACTCCCTACCACCGCCATCACCACCGTATCCCTCTCTGGATCTCTCTTCCTCATTATCCTCTTCTTCCTCTCCCTATCCTCCACCACCATCGCCACCCCCAACGCCGACTGCGCCGCCGCCTCGCTCTCGACGTCCTTCATCCTGCGCTTCATCAGCTACGGGAACTACACGGCCCTCCCCTCGCAGGGGGATGACACGGCGGTCCCGCGCTTCGAGTCCGTGTCCTTCGCCGTCGCCAACGCGGCCAACGGCGTCGAGACGCTGTGCGCGTTCGCGCTGCCTCTGAGCGACGGCGGCGGTGGTGGGAATAGTAGCAGCAGTAGCAATAATACTAGTAGTAGCAGGAATAATAATAGTCGTGGCTATGGTGGGATGGAAGCGGGACCGGGGGTGGGAGCATGGCAGCCGTGCGCCGACCGCAAGGATACCGACGGCAAGCACCAGTATACGATCGCGACGGGGGCCGGGTTCGGGATCGTGGGCGGGCGGGTCGCTGTCAACCAGACGTGGTTCTGTCACGACGAGGAGGGTCGGCTGTATGTTGCCCCCTTTTCTCTGAGTCTTACTCCACTCCTTCCACTCCTTTCCATTTTTTTCTTCTTCTTTCCATACTGTAAACCCTATACTTGTGTTCTCTGCAGAATACGGATACGAGAGGAAGAGGAGAATAAGAGAGAGAGAGAACATTGCTGATGCGACCGGTCCTTGTGCTAGGGTCGCTTACACGGGAGTGGCAAGGGGTATACTGGACATGACCTGTACCGAGGGCAAGATCTCCGGCTATCACCTCCAGAATTGCACAGCGCCGGATACCAGACTTCCGGTCACGCTACTCTGAAGCTAGGCCTTATAAATTTTCGTTGGTTAATAATGGCACGTTTCCGTTATAAGGGCTGGTATATCCTTATAAATGATATACGAGAGGTACGATAGTACAACAAACTACAAAACCTAATCTATCCCCGAAAGGGGGGTGAAGTGTTATCACTCAGCTCGCCTCTAAGTGTTTTTGAAACCACAAATATTGACTATTAAGTGGCATTCTCTCCTAAAATCGAGAGACGAACGATGTTTCAAATACCAGGTAGGACAACCTGAGCTGTACTTATTTCACATCTTTATAGCAATATACAGAATTTATAGGTCCCTTTCCATTGCAACATAACCTATAGAATGCAAAGTTTCCATATCATCGCCAATTTTGCTATATCCTCATCATCATGAGTAGAATCTTATCAAAGCAAGAACAATAAAGTTTCCATCATCATCAAATCCCTCATCATACGCCCATCAGTTTTGTCAGAGCACTTTACAGAGTATAGCTATCGAAAGTGTGAGAATAGATGCACAACCTCGGCAAAATGTAGAACATAATCCTCCGTACTCGACTGAGAACAGAGGGTTCTTGGTGTATAGAACAGACGCGCCACAACATTCTTCCTAGGGTAAAGAGTTGCGGCAGGAACATACTAGTTTAGTACCTAGCTTAGGCAGGTGTAGCACCAACCGTCTGGTTGTTTGGTTGGACTTCAGGGGCAGCCTCAGTATGGGTAGAGGTGCTTGCCATGGAATCATCAGCTTCAGACATAGAGTTTCCAATCTGTGTTGTATAGCCGTTGTCTTCCAATGGCAGATCTTCGAAGAGAACATCGATCTCTTCAAGCAGGTTTCTGGTCTCCATTCTGGCTGCCTCGGAAACCTGCGCAATGTCGAGGCCGATAATCGCATTCTTGTAGTCAATATCTGCCAGGCGAAGAATCTCGGTGATGCCAGAGCACAGCTCCGCTTGCAGGTTCTTGCATAGCCCATCGAGACATTCCTTTGCCATATTACAGGACTTCTCGAACATGGTATTTTTGTTCGACGTAACATGTTCAATCATGGCCTGTTTCATTCGCCGGTAAGACCCAGCGCCTACAAGAATCCTGATTAGATTCAGTAATCATGTATGAAGATAGAGACATACTTACCACTCTCTTTGGCGCAGTGGTCATAAACTGCTGCCATTGTTTTTAGAATGACAGGTGTAAACTTCCGACTGGCCTCTCTCTGCATTGATTCCATTGTCTTGCGAAATGTTTGCAGAATATCCTTGATATATTGAGTGTATGACAAAACTTGGTCATTGAGCAGATTCAATGCTGAGGGATTGATGTTGTCCTGCAGTCGGAATATGACCCATGAATGGAACTTTTGAAGCCGCTGCACGAAGATACTGATAAACCAGTCTAATACTGCAGGAATCCGACGAGTGAAAACCCTCTCCTAGGAGTTTACGATACTCGTTTTCATCGGTTCCATGAGTTCTGGTTTGGAAGTCAGTCTCACATTATCTTGTGGCATGAAACATTTCGATTATGCATAATGATGCTAATGAAGTAAGTTAAGTTCATATTACCTTCGTTGAAATCGTGAGGACCTCTGCTGCCTGCGAAAACACCTCTAGAAGGAGATTAGCAACTTGTAATTACTAGGAAGAATATAGAGAGACATACGCGCGACGGCATGTAGCCTTATAGGTAGACCAAGATAAGGTTGCCGAACCACGATCCTCTACTTGCTCGCCCCAGCTCTTGGCGATATCGATTGCCTTGCTAGTGGCACTTGCAGCCGCAGGAACAAATTGACTGTAGAGGTATTTTGCTAAGATCTCCTCGCATTTATTCCTAACTTGACGAACCATAGAATTCATGTCCTTGTACTCGTGAGTAAATGCAAATTTCCGCACATAGAAGGGAGTACCTGATAAACATACCTCAGCAATTTTCGCTAAATCTGTCTCGAGAAAAGAAGCTTCACGCTGTTTCTCATTATCACTGAGTTCGATTTCAGCCTCGTGATTAGCCGTCCAGATGAACAACGAATTTAGGAGTTTCATGTACGCATTCAGGAAGGACTTAGAGGCAGTTATGCGACCACTTTCGGTTAGAAGTTTTGCATGATTTCGCAGTTGGGGTATTTCAGTCTCCCCAATGCTGTCAAACCCTTGCACTTCCTCGTCCCTTTTCAGCCTGCCACAAAGCTTCTGGTACGCGCGGCTGCTCACGCAGAAGACAGGTAGTGACTCTGCAACTTTCTCGTAGTCTCGGAGGTCAATATCAGGGTTGAATAATTCCTCGTCCTCTTGGGCGGCGTTTTCTTGATCCAGTCTATAACGAAATCAGCCGCGATACAAGGCTACGTAAAAACTAGGCTCATGAGCCTCTAAGGATAACTTACTCTTTGACCCCCTGGCGGAAATCTCTGCGGATAGCTTCTCTTGAGTACTCGTTACGCCCACGAACGCAAAGTGACTTGATTAGCGATTGATGGCATGTAATTTCATCATCACGACGGTGGGCATTTTGTTTGGCTTCTTCCACTTGCATCAGAAACCCTTTCTTCTCGTCTCGGGCTATTCTCTTTTCAGAGCGAAGTGACTCAAGCCTTGATCGGATGCCGACTTCTGTTACAGACTCGGTTTGAGGATTGTCATCCCGTTCTTCTTCGGTTGTGCTGTCGTCGGCGTCACTATCTTCAGTGGAATTATCTGAATCGTAGTTTAGTTGAAGCCTCTTGCAGATTTGAGACTTCTCTGTGGGTCTCTTGCGCTTCTTGGAGAGAGGGGAAGGCGGATGGGCAACCTCAGTAGCAAGCTGACGCTCCTGGAGACACTCCAATTCCTCAATCAGGGAATCGAGTCGTGAAATATTCCCATCTACGATGTCAATACGCTCACGTAATCCCAGAACGGCTGACTCTGTCTCGGCTTGAAGTAACCGAAGGTTTTCCATTGGATCAAAATTGTCTTCCGTCTCGTCATTCAGGTCGAGAGCGTCAACTGCTTCTGTGACGCAAATGTCGTCAGTCTTGGATGCAATGAAGGAAATGTTCAAATAAGTGCCGTCGAACTTCATTTGAAGCTTAAATGATTAACCTAGCAGCTTCTGAGCTGCCTTGTCATCGACAGCTCTAATAATAGGTGCGACAACCCAAATCGCTGTGCATTTCTCCAGGTACTTGTTTGCAATAGCTGCCCGAGCAGCGTTCGAGTCTTGGACACCAGGCTGCAGAGAGTCAGTGTAGAACTTAGCCGTATATGCCCCAGATGACTTACCAAATCAACAAGGACTACTCCAGTTGAGAGCGCATCGGCTTTGGTGTATACGCGGACGACTTTCACGAGAGGCCAAAACTCCATTTTTTTCTGATCAGCCTTGGGTCGACCGCGGCGGTCGCCTTTCTTGCCCTCCTTCTCGGTGTTTTTGTCTTTGCTATCAATATACACAGCTAATTGGTCATAGAACTCCTCGGAAGTAGACCCATTGACAGCCTTTGTTGTTCCGAGTATGTCACAAATTTCCGGGTCGGTGGCTAGAGCATTGAAGTCGGCGTTTGCTATCATTTCTTTTGTGTATTTCGGGTATACTGCTTTTATTTTTGCATATGCGATCCCGGCTTCCGACTCGGGGATGGTACTTTCCCGACACATCGCCATTAGAATCGATCATATCAAAGCGAAGTTGGTCAAGATCTCGGGACCAGTCTTCTTTCGTAATAAACTCCACTTCCGCACGGTAGAGTTCATGGGGATCCTCGCAATAATTCCAGGAAAGTTCTGTGATAACAGCCGTGCAAGCTCTCATGCAGTTCGTTGGCACGAGTCGTTCTTCATCAAGAACTGCATTGATGACGGAGCTCTTACCAGAGCCTGTGCTGCCAACAACGCCAATCAAAGTGCGCGTAGGCTTTGCTCGCTCCCTGAGAGTATGGATATATTTTAGCCAACGAGACACATTACTATTATCTCTGGCCTTTTCTAGAGGATTAGACAATGTGTCTAATGTACCAACGGCAGTAATGACAAGTCGTTCCAAGACCTCAGCTGAGCTCTCGGTTATGCCTTTTTGTAGATGTGGCATATTGATTCTCTTGTGGGTTGTGTTTGGTTGGGCAGGTGTAGCTGAAGGTACTGGGATCTGAAGCTCTTTGTCATGTGTGGTCTTGTTGGTATCAGAAGGACCTTTATTTATGTGGTAAGTATCATAATGAAAGTAGTATTATTGGTAGACTTACCACGGGGTCCATCCGAGGACGTCATGAGTTTGACGAGCTGATTGGGCTGCCCGATCGGGCGACTAAGTTTATTGCTCGACATGGCTTGGGCGTTTCTGATATGCGAGTAGTGTCGTTTAGGCTCAGGTGGATATGAGTATTCCTTTTGGGATCTCTGTGATCCTCGAAGATGAGGGTGTGGTGTAAGTATGGGCAGGCATATTAATATGATGAGTGTGTATGATGGGGAAGGCAGCTACCTTCCGTGATGACAGAAGAGAAGGTATACTAATCAAGAGGCAGGTTGCGGTGCAGACCAGTAGATGAAAGAAGATATAGGGGACGAGGAAAAATGGAAGAAGGGACAAAAAAATGAGAGGTGCAAGAGATGGCTGTCTGCCGTGATTATGGGAGAGAAGTTGTATGTACTAACCATAGGCCGGGAGACTAGTGATGATGAAGGTGTATATATGTAGTTGGATGACGAGGTGAAGGACATATAGGAAGGGAAAAGAAAGTGTAAAGGATATGTATAAGGAAAGTTGCAGTTTGTAGAGGAACTCGGGCTGCAACTTTGGTGACATGTACCTAAGACATACATAGCCTTAGGATGTAGTGCACCAGGTGTGTCTGGATGGTGTAGGTGCCAGAGGAGATGCTGTGGTGTGATGCTAGTAGTGGGAAACGTGTGCTGTTTGCCCTACTTAAGGCTCAAATAGGTACATACATAGAGAGATTTATGCAATTCCTTTAGCGTAGATGTGCATGAAAAATGTAGGATTATGGGTGGTAAAGGGAGAGACGACGGGAAATGTGATATGTATACTCGAGAGAAGATAGATACTTGAACTAGGTGTTAAGGGGTAATGCCTTCTGTATTTAAAAACTAGAATAATTATTTTAAAATGGCTTAAAAAGATAAACTCTTCCGTGTGTATTCCCTTTTTATATAAATGAGAAGTTCACGTTAATACTTAAGGCTTTAACTACTATTTATTATTTTATTATTATTATTATATATTTTAATTTATATATTAATATATCTTTTTAATTAATAAATATAAATAAAACTTATTTATTTACTTTGTAATATTATTTCTTCCTTTTTAAAGCTTCGTTTTAAAGCTTTAATTAACTTGTTTATTATATAACTTATTAAAATAAAATAAAATTTAATTAATAAAAAAATGTTAAAATCCTTTAAAAAGTAGTTATAAAGTTCTTATATTTATTTTAATTTTTAAGGAATCTTTCTTATTTTATTAAGTTATTAATAGTTTTTATATTATATTTATTTACGATTTAAACGTTATTAACCTTTTTTAATATTTTTATAAGTTAAAAAATATTCGTTTTTTAACGTAATAAAATTTAATAAATAAAATATAAAAAGTATTATATATATATATTATTTAAATAAAAGTTTTAATTAAATAACTATAAAAAATTATAACGAACCTCTTTATATATTTCTAGTTAATTAACTTTATAAATAAATACGTATTAAGTTTTTTTTAATTTAAAAATAATAAAAAATCGAGGTTAATTTAAAAAATTTATAAAAATTTATTCGTTAAAAATATTTTAAAGTATTTTTATTATAATATTAAAAAATAACTATAATTTTAAATTAATAACTAAAAAACAAAAATAAATAAATAAATATAAAGAAAATTTAAATTTACTTATACTTATTTTTTTAATATTTCTTATTTTAATATGTTAAATATCATTAGATTTTTTTATTCTCGAGAATTTAATATATTAGATTTTTATAGATTCTTAAATCGACGGGAATTTATATCACATAACGTTATATTACCCTTTTAACTCGAGTTATTCGTTCTTTGCATTTTTAGTCCGTACTTTATACCTTTATTAAAGACCCTTTTAACACTATTAATTCGTAATAAAAATAACTTCGTTTATTTAAAAAGGTTTTAACATTTTATAATTTAGTTTTTTAAAAAGTTATTAAGTTTTAATATTACGTTTATTAAGTATAACGAGATTTTCTTTTTAAAATTTAAATACTTTTTAACTCGGTTTTAAGCTTGCTTTAAAACTTTAAAAGTTTTTTTATATAATCGAGTTATTTAATACATATATAAAGAATTAATAAAATGTTTAATTTTTACTTATAATAAGTTATACGTATGACGAGCCTCCTTGTGTGTTCCTAGTTAACTGACTTCACAGGTAAGTACGTACTAGGTTTTCTTAATTTGAAGGTAACAGTGGGTTAAAATTGGTTCAATTAATTTATAATGTTATGTTCGTTAAAGAGGTTTCAAGGTACTCTTATTATAGTATCAAGGAGTAACTATAGTCTTAGATTTATAGCTGGGGAAAATAAATGACTAGGTATATAAGAAATCCTATCCTTTTTATATTAAATTTCCTCTTAAGATAATGCTTAACATCTTTAATTATTCTCTTTCATTCTTTGTAAGAGCAACAAAAAATATAATTATTCTTTTTTATTTTTTGTGAAAGTAATAAAGAATATAATTATTCTCTCTTATTCTCTATAAAAATAATAAAGAATACTATTATAAGTCACGTGACTTACGTTTATATAACTATCCACCTTTTTAACCCTTATTAATTCGTAACATTATTTCTCTTTTTTAACTTGTTTTATCCTTAAAACGCTTTAAGTTAATATTTATTATTTTTTACTATGTTTTTAAGAAAAATAACTAAACGTTTTTAACTAAATTCGAAGAAGAGTTCTATTAAATATCGTCGTGAGTTAGTTTTCGCGATTATCGAGTTTAATTTCGAAGTTATATCATACTTTTACTATTTTAATCGGGGCTTTACTTATAAAATATTAAAAAGCCGCAAAAAGTGTTAAAACTATATTAAGATAAATATTTTTTAATGCGACGAAAATCGTATTTCTTTTAATTCCCTAAAAAATATTCGTTTAGAAAAACTACGCGTTAATAGGGAGAAATATGCGACCTTTAAAGAGTACCGACGTATTTTTTAAAGCCTTTAAAAGCTCTTAACTCGTATGTCCCGCTTAAACTAATAATTTAAGTTTCTTCGCGAGCGGGGGGTAAAATTTGTTTAGCGTAAACTTAAAAACTTAAATGAGTTAAAAGAGTAAAAACTCTTTAAGGTAAAGTAACAACGTTTTAATAAAGAATAGTAGCGTATAAAGGAATCGCTACGTTAGTTTGAATTTAAGTAAGACGTGCTTACTTCGGAGGTTTTCCCCTTTTTCGACTAGTCCTAATTGAATCGCGACCCGGGTCCTCAAATCCCCTTAAGCGATTTGGGTTTTAGCGGTGGAAATTCTCAAGTTTATTTATTAAATTCTTTAAATGTTTAAGTGTTTTTTAAGTGTTTTTTTTTAGTAAGTAGTTTTCCTATTTAATAAAATACTATAATTAACTTCCGACTCGTTTTAAATTTAATATCTTTTTTATTTCGTATTTATTAGAGTTTTCTTTAAATTCTAGTTGGTTTTTTAGTATAGCGTTATTTAATGTTGGTTTTAAGAGCGAAACATAAAATATAAGATGTATTTTAAATCTTTTTAGTAATGCTAATTTGTAATTAACTTTCGAAATAACCTCTTTAATTTTATATGGTTTTAATTTCTTGAATTTAAGTTTTTCGTTAGGTCGCTTTGTTTTAATTTAAGGTGTTTTTAATGTTACGCCTTGTCGTTAACAAAGCAAATAAACTATGTTTTTTCTTTTAAGAATTAGTTCTTTAATTCTTTTTTTATTATAATACTTTGTTATTTTATCTTAAATAAATTATAATTCTTTTTATAGCCGTTATTATATTGTTTAGACTTTTTCGGATAATATTTCTACTTTTAAGGCTTCCGTTTCGACTTTTAGTGTTTTCGTGAGTTTGATTAGTTGTTTTTAAACTTCCGCTTTTTACTTGTACATTACCTTATGTAGTGATCTTTTTATTTATTCGTTAGTTTAAGGATAATACGTTATAAACAATTTTTGCTTAATTTTTATTCGTTTTATTAAGCTAATTTAAAATTTTAACGTAAATAACTTGTTTTTATTTGAAATAATTTGTTTTACTATGCTCGATTCGTTGAATAGTAAGAAGTAAGCGTATTTCGTGAGTTTATTAATAATTACTTATATGTTGTTATAAGGTACTTTTATGATAAGATCTTTTAACTTTAAAAGTTTCACTATAAAATCTCATGTAATTATGTGTCACGCTTTGTTAAGTATCTAGGTTGGTTATAGTAATTTATATGGTTTATATCGTGATGCTTTTGCCTTATTATAAATGTTATAATTCTTTATAATTTTTTTAATTGTTTATTATATTTCTAGAAAGTCGAATTTTTCTTGAAGTCGTTTTATTATTTTGAAAATCCCTTGGTAGCCGTGTAGAGGATATTCGTGAAATTCTTTGACGAATTCATCTTGTACTCGTTTTGGTATATATACCTTTTCCTTATACGAGAGAAGTTTGTCGTTAGATCCTTGTTAAGATTATAATTATTTTTCCTTTTAACTGTAATTTTCCTTAAAACGTTATTTTTAGTTTTTTATGTTAATTCGTATATAAATTAATATAATTAATTTGTTATTTTATTGTTTAAACATTTAGATATCTCTTTTATTAATTTTTAATTTATAATTTCCTTTTTTATTAAAAAGATCTACTTAGATATTTTCTTTTCTCTTAATATACTAGATTTTAAAATTGAATTTAAACAGGAAAATCATTTAACGCTTATATCTTTAATTAAGCGTTTATGTTATTATGAATCGTGTAAGGTTTTTGTGGTTTAAATAGATGTTAATAGGTTCTTTAATTTTGCTAAGCTATGGTTCCTATTTTTCTAGTGCTTTAATGACTACTAATAGTTCCTTGTTATAAATTTAATAGTTTAGTTTAGCACTATATAGTGCTTTGAATAAGTACGTGACTAGGTACTATTTCCCATTGTTTTTTAATTGCTTTAGGACTATTTTAATGGCGAAATCTAAGGCGTTTGTCCTTAGTCGTTTCTTTTTATTTTCATTTAGAAGTTTATATATAACCTTACTAGTTATAACTTCCTTTAGCTATTAAAAAGCCCGCTTAGCTTTTTTAGTGAAATAAAAAGCCTTTTTTATTTTCGCTAGGGTAGTTAATTCCGTTAATGGTTTAACGATACGCTTGAAATCTTTGATGAATTATTTAACATAATTAACAAAGCTAAGAAATGCACATACGTTTATGACACTCTTAGGTTCTAGTTAATTCTTAATTATTACTATTTTTCCCTTTTGAATATAGATTTCTTTTAAACTTATTATAAACCCTAGATAGTTTAGTTTTTTAATATGTTATTTACTTTTAATTAAATAAATAAGTAAGTTCGCCTTTTCCAGGGTTTTTAACATTTACTTTACATGTTTTTTATGCTCTTTCTCGTTTTTTAAGTAAATTAGTATATCGTTTAAGTAAACAAATATAAATTTATCTAGAAACTTGCGAAGAATTATTATAATTATGTGTTAAAATATAGCAGGTGCGTTAATAAGTTTAAATGGCATAACCTTATACTTATAATGTTTATGTATTATTTAAAAGGTTGTATATTATTCGTGTTTTTTGGTTATTTTAATTATATAATATCTATCGCGAAGGTTTAGTGCTGTGAAGATTTAGGCCTTGCTAATTTATCCTCTTATGAGTTTTATTAGTAGTAACAAGTGCCCGTTTTTCTTGGTTATTTTATTAAGGTGTTAATAGTTGATTATTCGTCGCTATACTAGGTTTCCTTTTTTATTGATACGTTATTTCTCGTTTTTGTCGACTTTAAGTACTATAATTATTAAGTATTTTGACGAGGATTTTAATTCTTAAATATATCTTTTATTTAAATCTTTTTAAATTCCTTTTTATAATGCTTTTTATTTTTCTTGATTTATAAGATATATTAAGAATAATTTTAGTTGTTTTCCTTTTTTAAAGTGGATTTAATGATCTTATTAGCTATGTTTTAATAATTCTTTTTTTGTTTTATTTTTAAATAATTTATGAAAACGGAGGTACTTACGCGGTACTTTTTTCGTTAGATTTTCAAGCTTAGTTACTTAAATTATATAAGCAATATATTTCGTTTTTGCATTTATTTCTTTAAAGTTATTTACGGTATTTATTTCGTAATTCGTAGTAGTTAATTCTTCTTATTTTTAATCTTAATAAAGCGTATTTATCTCGAAATTTATCCGTGGATTGCTTCTTTTAAGCTAATTCATTTTTAATATCATGTCGTGATTTAATATATATATAATATTAAAAATGATTTGCTCGGGGTGTCTTTAAATGGTTACCGAGAGAGGAATTGTTTTTCTTAGCACTTTATTATTCTTATAACTAGATATATATCTTTCGAAGTTTTATAATTAATATAAACTTTGTTTATATATTTATAGTATCTTGTTTTTTTGAGTTATTTTAATTAAGATATAGCTCTTGTTTACTCCTAAGTTTATAAGGGCTTTATATTCTTTTTTATTGTACTTGATTTTGGTTTTAATAGTATTATCAAGTCCCGACTAGACTTTATATAAAAACTTGCTATTCATGGCTTCTCGCTGCTTTACTAGCAAGAGCCTTTACCGTTTTTTGGTTTTCCACGTCCCTTCTCTTTTGGTTTTTTTTTAGTTGTTATAACCTAGATATCCTTTCATTCTTGGGCTTTTATAAAAGCGTGTTTCTAGTAATCATTATTTAAATAGTTTCTTTAATTACTTTTTACGTAGTAAGAGGTAAGAGGTTTGTCCTTTATATAAAACCTTGCATATTAAAACTTTAATTCTTTTTCGAGAGCTTTTTTGTAACTTAAGTCTATTTTATTAACTCGGAATTTCTTGAAATTCTAGATTATCCTTAAATAAAAGGAATAATTCTTAAGTTTGCTTATTAAGGGTATCTCGATGTTTCCCCTTAAGTTTATATTAATTTTTAAAAGTTTTCCTTTTTTTTTAAGGTATATTTTAATGATTCGTTTGTAGCCCTGTTTAATCGCATGTGTTTTTACTTATTATTTTATTAAGTGTTTTTTTATAAAGCCGAATAGATTAATGTCGTATTTAATTCGTTTTTCGAGCTATTATGGAAAATGTAGTTCCTTTTATAATTTTTATAATTCTTTTTTAATCTCGTCTTTTTCGAAACCTACTTTAAGTAAGTCGTGTATATCGCACGGTATTAAGGTGTAATATATATAACCTTTAGTAATTACTTCGTTGCTTTTTTTGGAACTAGGGTGAAGATAATATACTCAAGAAAAATGTGGCCATCGTGAGACGTTATCGCAAATGCATTTATTTTCTTTTATGTTATTACTTTTTGGTTTTTGAGGATAGTAACCGGTTTTATTTTTAAAACTTTTATATATTTAATAAGCGTCGTTAATATAAAAGCTTTAATGTAACGATACGTGTTTTCTTGAGTTTTAATAGACATCGCAGTTATTATTTATGTAAAACCTCTAATTTAAGTTGTTATACTGGCTTTTTCCTTAATAGGTTTCGTATTTGTCGTTATTATAATGGCTTTAATGTAAATTATCATGGTTTAACTTAATTCTTAAGTCGTATCCTAGTTTGTAGTTATCGCATTTATATAATAATTCGCTTTTGTTATATCCTTATTTGACTTGTTTTAATGTAAGATATCTTAAATATGAGTAGTCATTCTTTAAATAGTTTTTGCAGTTAACCTCATGAGATTTATAAACTCTTTTTATAAGGGCCTCCTCGATTTTCTCTATTTTAATAGTACCGATAATAAATACTTAGTTTATTTCTTTATTGTTTTCGAATTAAACCCTTATCTCGACGGCTCTTTTTTCGGGTTGAGGAATCCCTCCTGTTCTTAGTTCCTATTTCTTAAGACTTTAATACTCGTTTTTATAATGTCCTTTTTTTCTATAATTAAAACACTTAATAGTTAATTTATCTCGTTTTTTTTGTTTCTTTTAAATAATGTTAATTTTAATAGGGTTTAACTTAGTTCTAGTGCCTTTCTTGGTTTCGGTACCGCTTTTATGATTTCCTTTTTTTAGCTAATTGCCATTTCTTCGTTATATCGTCTTTTTCTTTTTAAAGTATTGTTTAAAGTTCTTATTATTAATAATAATTGCTATTATAACGTAGTTATTAAACTTTCTTGGGTTCTTTTCTTTATATAGGTTTATTTTATATAGTTTATTCTTTATATGGTTTTTTAATTTTTAATAAAACAAGTAATATAAGTTTTTAATAAGTAGTTATAATTAGCTTGCGAGTTTCTTGAACTTAATAGCGTAATTTAAAGCCTTTTTATCTTATTATAATTTGTGAAGTCGAGCTTCGGTTTATTACTTGAGAATTAAATTGCTAAATATAGATTTAAGTTGTTTTTTAAACTCTTTATAATTCTTGAAGACTTTTTTCGTGTTTTCTTAGGCGTTTAATCCGTTTTTTAAATGATCTTTTAACACTGGTTAAAACCAGGTTAAAGCGGTTTCGACGAGGAGCTGGGATATTATGAGAACCTTTTATTTCTTAGTGGTAATCGTTTCATGATAAAACCGTAAGTAGGTTCCGGCCTGGATTAAAAATCCTTTTAAATCGCTTGACTTATTATATTTACTAGGTGTAATTAGTTTAAAACCTTTTACGTCGGGGGTTATTATATTGTTTTCGTCGTTTAAGTTATTAAGGTCGCTATTGTTTAAAAGTAGTTTTAATTACTTGTTTTTAAGAGGTAAGGGTTATTTTGTTTATTTGTTTTCTTTTTTAAGTGTTTTTTTTTCCTTTTTTTCTTTTTTCTTAAATGACTTTTCATGTTAAGCTTTCGAGGTGTTCTCTTGTGATTCTTTTTTAGCTATAATTATAATTGATTTTTGTGTTGGTTCTTTTAAACCCTTTTGTTATACCGTAAAAAGACCTAAAGTTTTCGTTTAAGAGCTTGTTAATTGTTGTTCTCTTTTTTGTTTCTTTTTTTGTTGCTCTTTGGTTTTAAGGGGTATGTTTGTCCTGGGACTGTTCAACTAAAAGTTCCTTCTTTTAAACCAATATTAAGCATTAATTAAGGAGCTATTAAAATGTAACGAACCTTCTTATGTGTTTCTAGTTAGCTAACTTTATAAGTAAGTACGTACTAAGTTTTCTTGATTTAAAGGTAATAATAAGTTAAAATTGGTTTAATTAATTTATAATGTTATATTCGTTAAAGAGGTTTTAAGGTACTCTTATTATAATATTAAGGAGTAATTGTAGTTTTAGATTTATAACTAGGGAAAATGAATAACTAGGTACATAAGAAATCCCATTTTTTTTATACTAAATTTCCTTTTAGGATAATGCCTAATATCCTTAATCATTCTCTCTTATTCTTTGTGAGAGCAACAAAGAATATAATTATTCTCTCTTATTTTCTGTGAGAGTAATAAAGAATATAATTATTCTCTCTCATTCTCTATAAAAGCAACAGAGAATACTACCATAGGTCACGTGACCTACGTTCACATGACCATCCACCTTTCCAACCCCTGTTAGTTCGTAATAATACGTAATTAAATAAAAATTATAATTAATATAAAATAAAAAGAATTTAATAAAAATAAAAATTAAATTATTATAAATAAACTTAATTATTTATTTCTTAATTTATAAAAACGTGAAAATATATTTTTAACGTTTAATTAATTCTTTTTATTTAATTATTAATTTATAAGTAAAACATTATATTTATATAAAGTTTAATACTTTTAAAACTTAAAAATAAATTAAAAGTCTTTATTAAAAATTATATCTTAAAAGAAACTATATAACTTTTATATTTTTTAAGCGAAAATCTTAATTAGGTTTTTTACGTTTTACTCGCCTTTTTTAAAGAAAATAAAATAATTTATTATTATTTAAAGTTAATTATAATTATCGAATATAAATAAATTAATAATAAAATTTATAAAGATAAATTATTAAAATAAATATAGTAATTTTAATAGTTAAAGCTTTTTATATAAAGAGTATTTAATTTTTTTAATTTTTTAATTTTTAAAATATTTATTAATATAAAAAGCAATTTTTATTTTATTTTTAATTATTAAAAGTTATGTTATATTAATTTAATAATTTTAAATTTATTTATATAATTAATTACTTTTAAATCGTGTTTTAATTTAAAAATGTTTTTTTAAAAAAATTATTAAATACTTAAAATTTATATTTATAATATAAAAAAACTTATTTAAACATAATATTTAGTTTTATAAGTTAATTAACTCGTTTTTTACGACTTTTAATACGCTTTTAACGAAAAAATATTTCATTTTTTATACGAAATATTATAAAATTTTATTAATACTATTAATATAAAAAGGGTAAAATGTTTTTTTGTAATATTGTTTTAATAAATTAATATTTTAACATTTAAAAAGTATATTTAATTTATTAATTTTTTTTCGGGTTTATAATATATAATAAAATTAATTTTTACGATCTTATTAATTTAATACTTTAATTATAAAGAAATATATAAAGTTATAATAATTAAAATTAATTTAAATAATATATTTAACATTTTTAAGGTATTTTCTTTATATTTTAAAATTATTAATAATAATTAAAAATTTTTATTATAAATCTTATAATTAATTTTTATTAAAATAAATTTTTTTAAATAAAATATTATTAAATATAACTTTTCGTTATTTTTAATTTTAAAAAAAATAATTTCGAGGATAAATTCTTTAAAAAGATTTAAATAAATTAAAACTAAAGCTAAAATAAAAGCTTTTTTTAACGTTTTAAATAATTATATTATACTTTTAATTTAAGTTTAATTTTTAAAGTTATTTATAATAAAACTAATAAGTAATTTATAAATCTTTAAATAATTCTTAATAAACCGTTTATAAAAATTTATATATTTTTAAGCGATTTAAGTTATTTTTAAAAAAAAAAAACTACTTTAACTTTTTTAAAACTTTTTTAATTAATTAATTATATTTTTTATGTCCGCGTAAATTAAAATATCGTTAATATAAATTAATACGCCGATATCTAATAAGTCTTTAAAAACATAATTTAAATAATATAACTTATATTTATATTTAAAAGTTATTTTTTTTATTTATTTATATAAAATAAAACCCATTTTTAAATTAATCTTTATAAACTATTTAATAAAACGTATTTTATTTTATAATTTATAAAATAAAAAATAAAAAATAATTAAACTTTATAATATAATTAAGTTTTTAATAATTTACATATAAATAAAAGTTACGATTATATAGTTTTAATATAAAAAAATAAAAATAAACACAAAAAATTTAAACTTATAAATTTTTTTTCGTTTAAAACGTATATAAATCTCTAAAAAGGCTATTTATTATTAATTAGTTTTATAATATAATTATAAGGTTTATATAATAATAACGTTTTTGTTACTTTTTTAATTATAATATTAATATGTTCTTAAAATTAAAAAGGTATTACTTTTAATACTTTTTTTTATTTAATATAAAATTAAACGACTTTATAATTTAAGCGGTTAAATTAAAAAAAATTATTATAAATAATAATAAAATCTTTAAAAGTAATTATTTTATAATGTTATTTATAATAATTTAAGTTAAAAATAACTTATTTATTTTTATTTTTTATATGTTAAAAAAGCGGTATTTTATTATTTATTATTAAAATAAAATCGCGTTATATTTTATATTAATAAAAATAATTTTAAATTTAATTTAATTTAAATAATCGTCTCGTTATATAATAATTTTAAGTATATAATAAGTATTAACGTTAATAATGTTACGAACCAATAGTGTTGGAGGGGTCTTTAACAAGGGTATTAGGCACAAACCAAGAACGTAAAAAAACGAATGGTTTAGGGTTAGAAGTGCAGTGTAACCTTACGTAGTATGGATTCCTATTAATTCCGGAATCCATAAGAATTTAATGCGTTAAATTCTCAGGGATCTAAGGATCCATAAAAATCCAGTACGTTAAATTCTCGAAGATCTAAAAATCCAAAAGTATTTAACATATTAAAACGGAAATTATATATAAAAAGAAAATAAATATAAAAAAAATAGAATTTCTTTTATATTTAATTCTTTATTTTAATTCTTTAACTATTAATTTAAAACTATAATTACTTTTTAATATTATAATAAAAGTACTTTAAAATCTCTTTAACGAATAAAGCATTATAAATCTCTTAAATTAATTTTAATTTATTATTACTTTTAAATTAAGAAAACTTAGTATATACTCACCTATAAAGTCAATTAACTAAAAACATATAAAGAGGTTCATTATAAATAATAATATTATTAAACCTTTTAAATACTTTAAATATTAATTAAATAATTATTAAAATTTAATAATATTTTACGAATTTCTTATTTAATAAATATAATAAGTTATTAATATTAAGTAAAACGTGTTACGAATTAACTAGGGTAAGCAATTAAATAACAGGGGTATTGTTTTTATTATTCTTATTTCTACACCGGACATAAATCCTGGAAGAAAAAGCAACCTATTATCACGTGATATAAATGTATATAAATAAATACATTTAAAGGTATTTAATATACTAATTATAAAGAATGAAAAATAAAATGAATAAGTATAAAAAGGATAAGATTTCCTATATATTTAGTTATTTATTTTAGTTTTTTAGTTATTAATTTATAATTATAATTACTCTTTAATATTATAATAAAAATACCTTAAAATCTTTTTAACGAATAAAGCATTATAAATTTCTTAAACTAATCTTAATTTATTATTACTTTTAAATCAAGAAAACTTAATACGTATTTACTTATAAAGTTAATTAACTAGGAACATATAAAGAGATTTATTACATTTTAATAACTCCTTAATTAATGCTTAATATTAATTTAAAAGAAGGGACTCTTAGTTAAACCGTCTTAAAACAAGTATGCCCTTTAAAACTAAAAAGTAATAAATAAATAAATAAATAAATAATAGTTAATAAGCTTTTAAACGAAAACTTTAAATTTTTTTACGGTATAATAAAAAAGTTTAAAAAAACCAATATAAAAGTTAATTATAGTTATAATTAAAAAAAGCCTTAAAAAGACACCTTTAAAGCTTAATAAGAAAAATCATTTAAAGAAGAAAAAAAAAAGGGAAAAAAGCACTTAAAAAAGAAAACAAATAAGTAAAATAATCCTTACCTCTTAAAGATAAATAACTAAAGCCACCTTTAAACGATAGCGACTTTAATAACTTAAACGATAAAAATAACATAATAACCCTTAATATAAAAGGTTTTAAATTAATTATATTTAACAAATATAATAAATCAAGTAATTTAAAAGGATTTTTAATTTAAGCCGGAACTTATTTACGGTTTTATTATGGAATAATTACTACTAAGGAATAAAAGGTTTTTATAGTATCCTAGCTTTTCATTAAAACTACCTTAACCTAGTTTTAACCAGTATTAAAAGATTACCTGGATAATAAATAAAGCGCCTAAAAAGACATAAAAAAGGTTTTTAAGGATTATAAGAAGTTTAAAAAACAACTTAAGTTTATATTCGGTAACTTAATTTTTAAGTAATAAACCGAAGCTTAACTTTATAAATTATAATAAAACAAAAAGACCTTAAATTATATTATTAAGTTTAAGAAACTCGTAAACTAGTTATAATTACTTATTAAAAGCTTATATTACTTGTTTTATTAAAAACTAAAAAACTATATAAAAAATAAGTTATATAAAATAAACCTATATAAAAAAAGAAACCTAAAAAAGTTTAATAATTACGTTATAATAATAATAATTATTAATAATAAAAACTTTAAATAATACTTTAAAAAGAAAAAAACGATATAGTAAAAAACGGCGATTAATAAAAAAAAGGAAATCACAAAAGTGGTACCGGAATAAAGAAAGGCATTAAAATTAAGTTAAACCTTATTAAAATCAACGCTACTTAAAAAAATTAAAAAAAACAAACAAAATAAATTAACTATTAAGTATTTTAATTATAAAAAAAGAACATTATAAAAACGAGTGTCAAAATCCCAAGAAATAAAAACTAAAAATAAAAGGGATTTTTTAACCCGAAAAAAAAACCTCCAAAATAAGGGTTTATTTCGAAAATAATAAAGAAGTAAATTAAATATTTATTATTACTACTATTAAAATAGAGAAAAACAAGAAAATCCTTATAAAAAGAAACTATAAATATTATTAAGTCGACCATAAAGATTATTTAAAGTATAACTACTCGTACTTAAGGTACTTTACATTAAAACAAGTTAAATAAAGATATAACGAAAACGAACTACTATACAAATACGATACCTATAAACTAGGATACGACTTAGTAATTAAGTTAAACTATAATGAGTTATATTAAAGTCATTATAATGATAATAAATGCGAAACACATTAAAAAAGAAATAAATATAATAACTTAAATTGGAAGTTTTATATAAATAATAATTACGATGTTTATTAAAGCTTAAATAGTGCTAATTAGCTTAATAAGTTATTAAGCGAAAACCTTAAATTAAAGCTAAAAATGGTAAAATAACTAGAAAAAGAATATATATCGTTATATTAAAGCTTTAAAGATAAAGCCGATTATTATCCCTAAAAACCGGAAAATAATAACACGAAAAATAATAAATATATTTATAATAATGTCTCATAATAGCTATATTATTTTAAAACATATTATTTTTATTTAAATTCCGAAAAAAGTAACGAAATAATTATTAAGAGTTATATATATTATATTTTAATATTATGTAATATATATAATTTACTCGAAACGGGTTTTAAAAAAAACGAAATTAAAGAAGAATTATAAGAATTATAAAAAGAATTATATTTTTTATATTAACTCGAAAAACGAGCTAAATATAATATTAATTTATTTAATTCTATAAAGAAATACTTAATAAAATAATAAATAAAAATATATACGACTAAACTAAGCTATAAACGAATCGTTAAAACATATTTTAAAAAAGAAAAAGAGTTTCTAAAAATATATATAAACTTATAAAGAAATGTTAAGTTACTCTTAATAAATAAAACCGAGAATTATACCTTTTATTCGAAGATAATTTAAAACCTTAAAAAGCTTTAAATTAATAAAAAAACGGATTTAAGCTATAAAAAGGCCCTCGAAAAGGAATTAAAGTTTTAATATATAAGGTTTTATATAAAGAATAAACCTTTTACCTTTTATTACTTAAAAATTAATTAAAAAAAACTATTTAAATAACGATTATTAAAAACACGCTTTTATAAAAGCCTAAGAATAAAAAGATATTAAAGCCGTAACGACTTAAAAAAACCTAAAAAAAAAAGACGTGGAAAACCAAAAAACGATAAAGGCTCTCGCTAGTAAAACAACAAAAAGCCATAAATAACAAGTCCTTATACGAAGTCCAGTTAAAACTTAATAATACCATTATAATTAAAGTCAAGTATAATAAAAAGAAATATAAAGCCCTTATAAATTTAAGAGTAAATAAAAGTTATATTTTAATTAAGATAATTTAAAAGAATAACATATTATAAATATATAAATAAAGTTTATATAAATTACGAAACTTTAAAAGATATATATTTAATTATAAAAATAATAAAGTATTAAAAGAAATAATTTCTTTTTTAGTAACTATTTAAAAATATCTTAAATAAGTCATTTTTAATATTATATATATATTAAGTTATAATATAATCTTAAAAATGAATTAGCTTAAAAGAAGTAATTTATAAATAAATTTTAAAATAAACACGCTTTATTAAAATTAAAATTAAAAAGAGTTAATTATTACGAGTTACAAAATAAGTACCGTAAATAATACTAAAAAAACGAATATAAAAACGAAATATATTGCTTATATAATTTAAGTAACTAAGCCTAAAAATTTAACGAAAAAAGTACCACGCAAATACCTTTATTTTTATAAATTATTTAGAAATAAAACAAAAAAAGAATTACTAAAACATAACTAATAAAATCACTAAATTTATTTTAAAGAAAAAAAGTAACTAAAACTATTTTTAATATATTTTATAAATTAAGAAAAACAAAAAGCATTATAAAAAGGAATTTAAAAAGATCTTAATAAGGAATATATTCGAAAATTAAAGTTCTCGTTAAAATACCTAGTAATTATAATATTAAAAGTCGATAAAAACGAAAAATAACGTATTAATAAAAAAGAAATTTAATATAATAATAAGTAATTAATTACCGACACCTTAATAAAATAATAATAAAAATAAACATTTATTACTATTAATAAAACTTATAAAAAGATAAATTAATAAAGCTTAAATCTTTATAACATTAAATCTTCGCGATAGTTATTATATAATTAAAATAACTAAAAAACACGAATAATATACCGCTTTTTAAATAATATATAGATATTATAAGTATAAAGTTATATTATTTAGGCTTATTAACGCACTTATTACATTTTAATACATAATTATAATAGTTTTTCGCAAGTTTTTAGATAAATTCGTATTTATTTACTTAAACAATATATTAATTTACTTAGAAAACGAAAAGGAGTATAAAGAACATATAAAACAAGTATTAAAAGCCTTAAAAAAGGTAAACCTATTTATTTATCCAACTAAAAATGAATAATATATTAAAAAACTAAACTATTTAAAGTTTATAATAAGTCTAAAAAATTCGAATTTAAAAAGGAAAAATAGTAATAGTTAAGAATTAGCTAAAACCTAAGAATGTTATAAACATACGCGCATTTCTTGGTTTTATTAATTACGTTAAATAACTCATTTAAGATTTTAAGCGAATTATTAAACTATTAATAAAATTAACTACCTTAATAAAAATAAAAAAAGCTTTTTATTTTATTAAAAAAGCTAAATAAGCTTTTTAATAACTAAAAAAAGTTATAATTAAAGATAAACGCTTTAAATTTCGTTATTAAAGTAGTTTTAAAGTAATTAAAAAACAATAAAAAATGGTACTTAGTCGCGTACCTATTTAAAGCACTATATAATACTAAATTAAACTATTAAATTTATAACAAGGAACTATTAATAGTTATTAAAGTATTAAAAGAATAAGAACTATAACTTAACAGAACCAAGGAACCTATTAATATTTATTTAAATTATAAAAACCTTACATAATTCATAACAATATAAACGCTTAATTAGAGACATAAACGTTAAATGATTTTCCTGTTTAAATTCAATTTTAAGATTTATTACATTAAAAAAAAGAAAACATTTAAATAGATCTTTTTAATAAATAAAAACTATAAATCAAAAATTAATAAAAGAGATATTTAAATGTTTAAATAACAAAATAACGAATTAATTATATTAGTTTATATATGAATTAATATAAAAAACTAAAAATAACGTTTTAAAGAAAGTTATAATTAAAAAGAAAAACAATTATAATTTTAATAAGGATCTAATAACGAACTTCTCTTATATAAAGAAAAAATCTATATATTAAAACGAGTATAAAACGAATTCGTTAAAGAATTCCACAAATACCCTTTACATAGTTATTAAGGAATCGTTAAAACGTTAAAACGGTTATAAAAAGAATTCGACTTTCTAAAAATAAAATAATTAATTAAAAGAGTTATAAAGAATTATAATATTTATAATAAAATTAAGGCATCACAATATAAACGATATAAATTATTATAATTAACTTAAATACCTAAAAAAGTATAGTATATAATTATATGGGATTTCGTAGTAAAACTTTTTAAGTTAAAAGATCTTATTATAAGAGTACCTTATAATAATATATAAGTAATTATTAATAAATTTACGAAATATACTTATTTTTTACCGTTTAACGAGTTAAACATAATAAAATAGCTAATTTTTAGTTTTTTAAAAAAGTATATTAATAAACATGGATTATTAAAACGCATTATTTCGAATAAAGATAAGTTATTTACGTTAAAATTTTAAATTAACCTAATAAAACGAATAAAAGTTAAATAAAAGTTATTTATAACATATTATCCTTAAATAAACGGATAAATAAAGAAACTAAACTAAATAATAAAATAATATTTAAGAAGTTATATTAACTAGAAAATAAATAATTAAATAGAATTATTATTAATAGCTTAAATAACATATAACACCTCGATTAACAAAGATATAAAGATGTCACTATACAAAGTAGTATATAATTAAAAAGTAAAAATCTAAAAACAACTAATTAAACTTATAAAAACACTAAAAGTCGAAATAAAAGCCCTAAAAGTAGAAGTATTATTTAAAAAGGTTTAAACAATATAACGACGGTTATAAAAAGAATTATAATTTATTTAAAATAAAATAATAAAGTATTATAACAAAAACATTAAAGAACTAATTTTTAAAAGAAAAAACATAATTTACTTACTTCGCTAACGACAAAACATAATAATAAAAACGCCTTAAATTAAAATAAAACGGCTTAATAAAAAATTTAAATTTAAAAAGTTAAAACTATATAAAATCGAGAAAGTTATCTCGAATATTAATTATAAATTAAAACTACTAAAAAAATCTAAAATATATTTAGTTTTTTATATATTATTATTAAAACTAGTATTAAAAAACGCTTTATTAAAAAACTAACTAAAATTTAAGGAAAAACTAAATAAATATAAAGTAAAAAAATTCTAAATTTAAAAAGAGTTAATAATTAGTTATAATATCTAGTTAAATAAGAAAAGTACTTATTAAAAAATATATATATAAAAACTACTTAAGCACTTAATAAACTTAAAAAACGCGCTTAATAAATTTTATTAATAAAACCCGGATCGGCTAAAAAGGCCTAAAATTCAAGATCTTAATTTAAAAAGAACAAATTAAAAGAAGGAACGATTTTAAAAGCAATTTTAACTTGCTTAGCTAGAAATTATTATTTAACCTAGAGACGTTTTTACTCTTTTAATTTATTTAAATTTTAAAGATCACGTTAAAGCATCTTTAAACCTTTCTTTTTTAATAACTCTTTTTAACAATAAAGCCGTTTTACCCGAGTTATGGTCTCGGCTATTTCTTAATAAAGTCGTTTTAAGGTTTTCTCGGTTTAACGTTTTTATAAAAATAACTGTTCCTCCTCGTGATTTAGATTTCGAAAAAAACTAAAAAGAATTCCCACTTTATTATATTAATATTAATAAAAAACGTATTTATTATATTTCTTCGATACTTTAAGCGATATTATATACTTTAAATTATAATTAAAACAATAAAAATAAAGTATAATATTAATATTAAAGCTTATTTAATTAATTCGGTTAATAAACTCCTTACGACTTTACTTTTAATTTTCATGACGACGTTTAATACTAAGATTAATAAACATAATAAGGATAAAAAAAAAGGACTTATTAAATAATTTTTAGAACAAAGATTTTAAAAGGGGAGAAATAGTGTTATAAACCAACTAAGGTAAGTAATTAAATAATAGAGGTATTATTCTTATTATTCTTATTTTTACATCGAATATAAATCCTGGAAAGGAAAGTAACTTATTATTACGTAATATAGATATATATAAATAAACACATTTAAAGGTATTTAATATATTAATTATAAGGAATAAAAATAAAATAAATAAGTATAAAAAGAATAAGATTTCCTATGTATTTAATTAATTAATTTAGTTTTTTAGTTATTAATTTAAGATTATAATTACTTTTTAATATTATAATAAGAGTACCTTGAAATCTCTTTAACAAATAAAGCATTATAAATCTCTTGAATTAATCTTAATTCATTATTACCTTTAAATTAAGAAAACCTAGTACGTATTTACTTATGAAGTCAACTAACTAGGAACACATAAGGAGGTTCGTCATAAAACGTAAATAAAAATCTTTTTATTTTTTATATAAAGTAATATAATAATAATAAAACGGGTTTTTATTATAAGTTTTTTATTAATATTTTAAAAAGCCGCGTTTATTTTACGTTTAATTTTAATATATAAATAAATTAACGCGAAAATAACTTAAAAATTTAACGTATAATATATATATTTAATTTTAAAAAATAAATTTAAGTTTTAATCCTTTTTAAATAAAATTATAATTATTTTAAAAGTGTTAATAAAAAAACTTAATTTAATTTCGCTTAATAACCGTGAAATTTTATTTAACATAAAAAAGCGGTTAATTAAAAATCTTATATTCTTTTTATATCGGTATTATTATTAAATAACTTTATAACTTTATTATATAAAATAAATATTACTTTAAAAGTAATTTTAACCTTTTTAATTTTAAGCTTTTTTTCTTTTATAGTTTTTAATCGTTTTTTTTTACTTTTAAAACTAATTATTAATTAAGTATAATAATTAAGTATAAAATAATTATCTTGTTTATATTTAATACATTTTTTATATTTTTTATATTAATTAATATTTTTTAATTAATACTTTTTAATATGTTTATAAAAAAAAATTTAATTTTTTAGACTTATTAAAACCTCGCTTTTTATTAGCTTTTAAATTTTTAACGCTTTTTTATTTATTTAAAGCTTTTTTATTTATTTAAAGCTTTTTACTTATTCGATTTTTTTAGTTTTTTAAAAAAACTAAACCCGTCTTTTTTTATTCGTATAAAGTTAAACTTTTTTGCTTTATATACTTATCCCGCTTTTTTTATTACGTTAATAAATTCTTTATTTACGTTAAAAACTCTTTCTTTTTTAAAGTAAATAAAGTTAAACATTTTAATTAAAAATGTTAAAAATATAATCTTTTAAAATTAAAAATTAATTAATTATATAAAAACGTTTAAATCCTAAAAACGCGTAAAATAATAAATAATATCGTTATTATATTTTAATAATTTAAAGGTTTTAAAACTTTTATTAATAAAAATTTTATTAATAAAAATTTTTTAAAAGCGTTTTTATAATTAAATTAAATTTAAATAAAATTATTTTTCTTTATAACTTTTTTTTTAACTTAATATTAATTTAAAGTTTATTTTATAAATAAAAAACTTATTTATATAATTTTAATTTAATTAAATTTAAATATGTCGTTATAAATTTTTAAATAAGCTTTAATCGATATTTATTAAGTTTAAAACTTTTTTAATTTTTTTATATATAATTTATTTATTTAATTACGACTAATTTGTTTTTTTCGATATAATTTTAATAATAAAATAATAAAAGTTAATCTTAACATTTTAGTTTGTTATTTAAATCGTTATTAAAAAGGTTAAGCTTTAAATTACTTAAAAGTTATTATAAAACGGAAATTTATTTTTAAGTAATTATTTTTACTCGACTTTGTTCTTTTTTTACTTTTTATTACTTTATAAATTATTAAATTTCTTAATTAATTATTAAACGCAATATAAAGTATATAATTCTTCGCATTAAAAGTTAAAAAACAAAAATTAAAAATTAAATATAAGTAAACTTAATAACTCGCGAGGTAAATAATTATAAAGTAACGTAAACGCTTTTTATATAGTCGTAAATATATTTATTTAAGTTTTTTATTATAATGTTTACATTTTAAATAAAGTTATTTATTTATTTAATATAATAACCCTTTTTATATATTTTTAATTAATTAACTTTATAAATAAATACGTATTAAGTTTTTTTTATTTTAAAAATAATAATAAATCGAGGTTAATTTAAAAAATTTATAATATTTTATTTATTAAAAAGATTTTAAAGTATTTTTATTATAATATTAAAAAATAATTATAATTTTAAATTAATAATTTAAAAATAAAAATAATTAATTAAATATAAAAAAAAAAATTTTTCTTTTTTCTTTTTTATATTTTTTATTTTAATATGTTAAATACTATTAGATTTTTTTATCCTCGAGAATTTAACACACTAGATTTTTATAAATTCTTAAATCGACGGGAATTTATACTACGTAACGTTATATTGCTTCTTTAACTCGAGCTATTTGTTTTTTGCATTCTTGATTTATGCTTTATACCCTTGTTAAAAACCCCTTTAACACTATTAATTCGTAATATTTAGTTTTTTAGCTTTTTTTAATAAAACTTATAAATTAATATTAAAAAATTTTAATTTTAATAAATACCTTTTTAATCATGTTTTTACGTTATTAATTTATTATTTAAATTAAATAATTAAATAATTAATTTAATATTAAAGATTTTTTATTAATTATATAATTATTAAAAGGCTTATTAAGTTTATTTATTTTATTTTATTTAACGTTAAGTTATTTAGTCGATATAATTAAAAATGTCGTTTTAAACTTATTAAGTAATTTAATTTATACGTATAATTTCTTAATTAACGTAAATAATAAAATTATAAGTTTTTTATTAAAATATAATAATATTTTGTTTATTTAACTAATTTTTATTTATTTTTCGAGAAAATTAAATCGAGTTAAACGGTGAAGTATTAATAATCCTTTTTAAATTATTATAGTTTTTTTTAAAAAGCTTCTTAAAAGTTGTTAATTTAAAAGTAAAATAATTTTTTATTTTTTAAACGACTTTAATTATTTATTAATAAAAAAATCATTATTATTCCGTTAAGTAATCGATATTTATAAGTTCTTTTTAAGTTTTTTATATTATTATTTTACTTTTTTATAAGTTATTAAAATAAAGAGTTCTTTTAAAATTAAAGTTTTATTTTATCTTATTATTTTTATTAAAAAAAATAAAAAATTTAACGGGTTTAATAATATTTAATAAAATTTAATATATATAAATACGTTTATAGCGATTTTAATTAAGCTTTAAAATACACTTTTTAAAATAAAAGTATTTATTAAAAAAGGATCCCCTTTTTAATAGGAAAATAAATTATATAAAGTTCCTTTTTAAAAAGATACATATCTCTAGTTAAATAATCCCACTTCGTTTATTATAATAATAAAAAACGTGTTTTAAAGTAATTATAAACCTTTATATTTTTATAACGAAAGTTAATATTTTAAAAGTATGTTTTTAATATTTAATTTATAACGACTATAAAACAATATTTTAATTAATAATAAATAAACCTTTATAAAAATTTAAACTTAATATAAAAAGTAAAATAATTATAATATTAAAAAGTAATACTTTTTATATTTAAAAATTAAAATAATTATTTTAAAATAACTTAAAAAATAAACTTTTCCGTATATATTTCTTTTTTATATAAATAAAAAGTTCATATTAATACTTAAAACCTTAATTATTAATATTTATATTCTTAATTTAATATTCCATTATTATTATTATATGCCTTAATCTATATATCGATATATCTTTTTAGTTAATAGATATAAGTGGAGCTTGCTTATTCACTCCGTAATACTAAGTCTGTGGTGATGGAGTATATTTCCAGAAGTAGTTGACTGAAATAATGAGTCTCCAAGGTGAAATTTTTTATTTCTTAATTCATTGGAAACTACTACTATCTATGCAATTACATCCTTATATTTACATTAATTTGTGAACTACCAGATATATAGTCGTGGAGGTTTGGAGTTTGGAGTTTGGTTGCAGTTAAGCAACAAATCCTATGGGCGATTACCAGTGTGGGATGATTTATTCGCACGGCTCGATACACCGCCTTCCTAACTTGCCTGCAGCTTAGCTTCCGCACCCGCGTTTCTTTAGTACCGTATTTTGTACCATTAGAAGCTTCACATTTAGGGAGCTACCTTGCATACCTACCTCCTACCTACCTACAGCTTGTCGACTTCTCTACAATACCTTCCTCGATCATCCAACACCAAACGCGAATACAAGTTCAATTGGCTCCTGTCGTTATAAAAAAGTAAACCCTAGCATGTCTACCGTCACCGCCACGGCGCTGCAGAGCGCCTACCCGCCCACGATACCGCTCGCGTTCAACTCGAACCAGCCGAACACGATCCGCCTCTACCCGCTCTCCAACTACACGTTCGGCGTCAAGGAGACGCAGCCGGAGGAGGACCCGTCGGTGATCGCGCGCCTGAAGCGCCTGGAGGAGCACTACAGCGCCCACGGCATGCGGCGCACCTGCGAGGGGATCCTGGTCTGCCACGAGCACAACCACCCGCACATCCTGATGCTGCAGATCGCCAACGCCTTCTTCAAGCTGCCGGGCGACTACCTGCGCCCCGAGGACGACGAGATCGAGGGCTTCAAGTCGCGCCTCGACGAGCGCCTCGCCCCCGTCGGCCGCCTCGGCGAGGGCGAGGAGGCCGCCAGCTGGGAGGTCGGCGACTGCCTCGCCCAGTGGTGGCGGCCCAACTTCGAGACCTTCATGTACCCCTTCATCCCCGCCCACGTTACCCGCCCCAAGGAGTGCAAGAAGCTGTACTTCATCCAGCTCCCCGAGAGCAGTACGTCTACCCATAGTTCTTATTCTTGTGTTCCAACATGTCATATGGAAAAATAAAGAGGAGAGAGGGGGAAACAGATCACTAACATCTGGAAACTACAGAGATCCTCAGCGTGCCCAAGAACATGAAGCTGCTGGCGGTGCCCCTCTTCGAACTATACGACAACACGGCGCGCTACGGCCCCCAGCTCTCCGCCATACCGCACCTGCTCAGCCGGTACAACTTCGAGTTTGTGAACGAGGCCGGGGAGGTTGTGGCCGCGACGCCGGGGTCGGGACCCGAGGGCTTCGTGCCGCGGACCAAAGTCCTGTCGGGAGGAGACGAGGACATGAGGGATGCGAGGGAGGAGAACGGCACGAGCTGAGACGAAAGAACGAAACGGGACATTAATTGGGCATGACCACATGCATATTTATTATTACTTCAAGGTTGGTTGATGATCACAAAAATTTTTCATCTTTTTTTCATCAAAAGAAAACGGGCGTTTGGCGTCATAATAGTCATCACATCATGGCGTCGAGTGCCGGACATGTGTTCAATCATCTGGCTATCTATTTGAAGCTGATGGGGGTACTGGTATACTGGTATTAGTACACTGGAATTGACTTGCATCAAAGTGTCTGTGTGTATTCTCTAGCTTCTATAATTTTTGCTCCTCATGCTTTCTCGCCCTGAATTGTGGCTACCACCCGTCTCGTGTGCCTCACCTGTCGAAACTCGAGGTACCAAATGCCTTGCCAAGTTCCCGTCGCCTGTAGTACCGAGTTAGCAGTCCAGTCCTCCTTGCCTCGTATCTAGCACAATGTGCCCGCGACTTACGAGCTTGCCATCCTTAATGGGGATCGTGACGCTGGCGCCGATCAATGCGCTCTTGATATGTGCCTTTCCGTTTTGCCCCTCAGTTAGCTGCCGAACGAATCTACTAGTCTCCCCCGTCCCGCGACTGCGTTATGGAACCTACCGGCATATCATCAGGGCCCTCAGCACTATGTCGGTACAGCTCCTCGCCCTTGGGGCCCTCCTCGGGCGCTATACGGTCCAACGCGTCGCTCATGTCGGCGCGCACGTCGTCGTCCCAGTTCTCGTTCAGGCTGAGGGCGCAGCTCGTGTGCTGGACGAAGAGGTTCAGCAGCCCGACCTTGTACTGGCGGATCTCCGGCACCGAGCTGACGATGTGGTCGGTGACCAGGTAGGAGCCGTGCGACGCAGGAGGCAGGGTGAATTGCTTCTGGAACCACGACATGCTGCTGCTAGCGGGCGACGGCGGGGTTGCGGGAGGATTGTCGTTGTTGTTGTTATTGTCGGGCCTGTTGGAGGAGCCGCTGAAGTAGGTAAACGGCAGCGTGCAGACGTAGTGGAATGCTCCCGGGAAGAAAGCGAGGAGCAGAACGGAGAAGAGTAGCAGGGTGTAGAAGTTGTGGGAGAAAGACGTGGATGACGGCATAGCGAAGTTGGTTGCATTAGATTCGGTGGTAGAGTGGGCTTTGGTGGGGTGCTTGCGTTATGTGGTGGCACTTCCTGCTTAGTGCTCCACCAGGGAGTGATGAGCCAATTGTAAGCAGGCAATATCAAGCACAGCTCGACTGGATAGCAACTTGATAGCAACGAAATAAGGAATAGTGCTAGACCCGAGAAAGACTCGGTAGACAAGGAACTTGGTTACGGCGGTAATGAGAATCAGAAGCTTGTGTCAAATCAGCTCTAACTAGAGTCTTTTGCACTTGATATAATATGTACACAACTCGTCTGGTTTGCGCTAACAACCAGGCGTTGATACTCAAGCAATATCATAGCTCGATAACTTCCCGAACAGCCAACCACCTTGCCCGCTTCATCTCATGCTAGAGGATAGGAAGTCTGGGGCAGTGCTTCTAGATGCTTTCGGTTGTGCTCATGGGCCTGCAATCACGAGTTAGCTAATGCTGCTCCTCAAGGTTCATCTGGTGGTCCCATTATCCTCCATGTCTTGCGATACGCTTTGTATAGGGACGCAACTCACAAATGGTAGCCCGCAGTAGCCGCACACGGCTATTTCGGGCTTGTCTGTGTTGATGAAGATCCTGGGATGCCCAGCAGGCCCGCCGCCACCATCGCAGGCAACCACTCGGTCGTGAGTCCACCGGACAGGTTGTCGGTGAATGAGCTCGATAGCGGCTTGCGCTTGAGGCTGGGAAACAGTCAGCCGCCGACAACTTTATGGCGAATAATTGGGACGAGGCGGGTATCATCTCACTTGAAGATCGAAATCGGTCTGTTCGAATCTCGGACCTGACATCGCCGTCGCCCTAGGTCGTTGGCTCCTCGACCAGATCTCCTTGCGGTTCGGCGCCTGCTTCAAGCCCCTCTCTTCATTCTCGGTCAGTCCTACCGAGTCCTCTTCGCTCTTAGTTTCCGGGGTTGTCTCGCCCTTGGGCGCGAGGGTGTTGGCTTCACGGAGACGGCCGGAAGCGGCGAAGGTTCGTCGAGCTGCACATGTTGTTCGCTGGGGAAGCTTCAGCACCGTTCGGAATGTTATGCGCGAAAGCATTGTGTTATGCTGGTCTGAATTGAGGGAATCGGGGGCCGTAGAGTGGTTTAGGCTAGCATTGGAAGGCCGGAGGTTGAATCGCATTTAGCGACGGGGAGTGGTTTAACTTGGAAGCTTGGGCCACAATCAAACGCAAGAGAAAAGGAGCGACAAAATCCCATCTCCCTTATGGTGTGGACCCACTTATCCTGTTCATTGTGAATTCATAGCCTACCCGCCTACCTGCTTTAGGTACATCGCGCAGATCGCGGTACCTTAATTTTTTTCTGCCGTGAACCTTTCCACCTTCTCTCTCTCCGCGCTCGTAGTGCTGATACACCGGGGGATATCTTATACTTATATTCACTACGCACTAGAAGACCTAGATTCCTTTCACGTTACCTCGCAAAGACCGCTCGATTGCGCGCCCACGATGTCAGGTCAAACTACGCCGAAGACCATGTCTTCTAGACTACTCACTATGAAGTTTATGCAACGGGCAGCTGCCTCACCCTCTTCAGCCCCGACTACACCCAACTCCGAAGAGCAATCGTCCAAGCGACAGAAGACATCGCATAGCTCTGCCCCCCAGCAGGATGTGGCCTCGCTTGTAAACCAGCGTGCGGTCCAGGCCGCGATCGCTGAGGAGGAACGGAAGCGCCAGGAGGCTCTGCTGCAGCATGCCGCCGAGCTTGGAGATGCCCGTTGGGTGCTTGACATCCCCGAAAAGGCCGCAAATTCAGGACATGTCGTCCAGACACCCCTCAATGTGGTTCAAGTTGGCTTTGCTCAGATTGATTCCCCTGATGCTGCTGGGGATGATAATGATTTAGCTGGTGCCTCGCGGATCAAAGGACAACCACTGCGGCGGTGGAATATGGGCAAAAAGGAGGCAGGTCTTCTTGAACCGGCAACTGCGGTTGTCCGTCTTGGCTAAGCTCATGACTTACTCCAATATAGGCTCCAAGAGCAAACGAAAGCGACAGTGATGAATCCAGCTCCGATTCCGAATCGAACGACTCGTCTGAGGAACACGAACCAGGACGGCAGTCATATAGCCAGAGTCCGCACATGCCCTCTAATGCATCTCAAAGCCCGTCCCGGAAGGTATTGCAAGGAAAGAAGAGTGCCGAACGCGCCAAAGCTATTCAGCTTGCTGAGAGACGGAGGAAAAAGGAGGTCAAGTTGAACACTCCAAAGTCAGGCATTTCCGGTTTATCATCGATATCCTCCGGTGGCAATTCCTCTCGGCCAGTGATCTTTACGTGCCGCCGCTGTGGCAAGCCAGGACACAAGGCTATAGATTGCAAGGGGCTCTCGAAACCAGACGCGCGCTGAAATACTGGTGCAAGATGGGTATAAACGAACACTTGTCAGCGCTGGCGAGGAAATCGATGCGTTGTAATATACCCGCCGAGCCAACGGTCCCCCGATTTTAGCAATTACCGCAGACGTAGGATCCAAGTTGTCACACAGTCGCTTTTGCCTGAACCATCTCGATACACGCCCATGCGATATTAGTCCATTACATACCTTATTTTCTCAGGGATATTTTAATCCTCAAAGCCTAATATTCGCACTCGGCCACCGGAGGGGTCGCGCTGAAACAGGTACCACAGGTGTTTCTACTTTCAGCGGTATGTATTACGTGTTGTCTCGAGAGAAATATTCGTTTGAGCCTGCGTTTGCTACGGGAGATCTAGCTTGACGCTTGAGAATCGATGATCATTGGCCTACTACTAGTAAAGCCTTTGGGGCGAGTTGATTTATCATCCCGTGTGTGTGTGAGAGACGGAGCTGACTTGAATTATACTAACAACAGTTACGATCGCCGGGAAAAGGTGAAGAGCTATTTGCTTGACACCGCTACGTTACGTGGTCCTGGCGTGCACTACTACGTAAATCGCATCAATGTCATGTCGCAATTTTACACCCGGGAAAATAGCAAGACCGGAACGGTTAAGAAGTCCCGGCCCAGCGGTTGCCAAGACAGGCACGGCATATAACCCAATATATTCTGACCTTGCCCCTAAATATTAAGTCCTCAGACCGGCCGGATTCATAGGCCTGGATCGGCTAGTTACGGAAGCGCCTTCTGAACCTCAACTACCTCTCTTCATCTCCTGGCGCCTGAACCGCTAACCCGTTCCCGGTCTCCTATGCAATGGCTTCCCCTGCATATATCGCAAGCACAGAATCCGCAGACCGGTCCGGTCAGCTCGTCATGACTTCCTATTCGGTGGTGATTGCGATGCCGGCTATTACTTCCCGTCCCAGTTGGGCTGTAACACTTGAGAGAGACACGTACAATGCCTGTGGGATGCCTCGCGGAAGCATCCCACAGGCATTATTGCGTGCCCTAAATCCTGGCCACTGCCGGACAAGTGGGAACCAACCTTGCGTTTAGGCGGTCTGAGTCTCCAGTGCTGCCTGCGAAGCGCCAATTGATAGATAAAGCGTCTAGCTAGTCCGCAACCTTGTTGGCATGTCTTGTGGTCACATAATCAATGGGCCAGATTGACGAGCAGCATGAGCGATTTTCTAGGCAGATATGATACAGGCCCATCAGCTAAGTTGAACGCATTTGCCCGACCCAATGATACATGTTGATGTTGACCAAGCGTCTTATTCAGCATTGAATCTGTCAATCCGCCATCATATCAGCATAATAAGCTCATATGAGATTGACGTTTTCGGGCACCATCACAAGTCTGCACTCCTCTCTACGTAGCCTATCAACGAGTAGACTCTAGAGGGTAAGCTCTTAGGTAGTGTCATATCACGACACCACAAGCAAGTGCTGCCCCGCTACTAGACGCCGTTTCCGATCTTGGCTTGGGCTCAGGAAGTAGGGATATCTATTCCGTTAGTTGTTAGAGTCCGGATGTGGCGTCTAGTCAGAGCTATCAAGCTGCCGAGCCGAGTTTGCAGATGCGGTCCGGACATGGCGGACGGGGTGTCGCAAGCTTAGGGTTCCAAATTCGAGTGAAATCTGGGTGCGCTGTTAGCTCCCGGCACGAGACATGATAGGCATTAACTCAAGAGATGGTGGCAAATAATGCTGGCTTTTCTTTTCCCTTTCCGTCGGTATTCCAACCCGTTCTATTGCATCCGCCTCGATGCCCAGCGCAAAACCCTTTATCCATTGGTAGGATCTATGTGTCTGTCGAATGACTCAACACGTTGAAACCTGCAATAGTATATTCATACCATACACTGTGGAGTAATAAAAGTCAACTAAGGATATGACCCCGGTCTGCCATGTCATGACATCCTGCGGGGCGCCCGTCTAGGGAGACGATAGAGCAGTCCGGCACTCTGGATTAGGTTTTGACATCTAGAAAGAGAGATGTGAGAAGTTACGAAGCTTTGCTGTCAATGGCACAACCCCTGCCGTGAACGTCATTACATATAGCCTCTTATAGTTTTCCCCCATGTCGAGCCTTCTCATTGCGGCCTCACTGTAGGACAGCTTGCGACTGCATGGTGGCAAGCTTGAACGGCCCCGACGGAGTTCGCCGTGGGAAAAAGCTGAATATACCTACATACATTCCAACTGATTAAGCAGGGTTTGGGTACCTCAAAGCTTCCCCAAGGGTTCTCTCGAGTCAGCTAGCCTAGTAGAGACCTCACCCTTCTTAAATAACATTTGTGCACATTCGACTCCCCAGAAAACCCCAAACCTCAAACCGGTTTCCACCAACTTCTCTAGGACGCGATAGTTCAGCTCAATATTTCCCGAAGGAAATATTTATAATAAGTGTGTGGCCCCGTCTCTGCCCTGTCGGCCACGTGTTATTGCCCAAATCTCCCTAGTCACGTATCCCGTTGCGGTGCATTAGTTGCTGAATATCCTGGAAGACCGGAAGCACTCAAGACTCGGCAAATTTTATATGTACATACAGATTGGAACAATCTCCCCCACACTCTTTCCCCTGACTTGCTACCCACTCCCAATGAATCATTGACGTGAGCGTGCCTTGCCCTTGTTGCACCGTCTACATACCGGTCTACCTATTGTATCTCTGCTGCTGCTGCTGCATATCTCGCGTATGGGGGTAGCTGGTTCTGCACGACCTATCTCATCTCATTTTCCTCACCGTTCTTCCTCTTCTTCGGCTTCAATCAGCTGACCCATATGCCTAGTTACGTCTCGTTCTCGATCCAGATATAGTCCTCGTGCAGGCACAATTGTCACCTGCCCGAATCGAGACGGTTGGCCGCACAGCACGTGGATCCTAGACCGCTAATAAGTAAAGGTCTGCTAGAGCCAGACACCACACACACGCTTCACAGGGCTTTTTCGACGACCGAACACCCACATTCCTTTGAGCGCTTGTTTGCTGTTATCCTTGGCTGTCTCGCTTGCTCCTCACAGCCGGGTTCCTCCCTTTGCCGCCCATTCGCGCTTGTCAGGAGGATCGTGATCGTGTCTGACGGCGGTTCGTGTTAGCGGCCCGGTTTGTAGCGCGACAAGCCCGTCCAGGATATACGTCCACCTAGTCGATCCCGAGGGCGGTTGGACAATCGCGTAAGCGCAGTTATTGCCTAGACAGACAACCCATAGGTACATTTTTTCCGCACCCTAGCGTCATTATCTTTCTGCCCCAAGCTCTACGCAGTACTTGTAGGGACGATTATTGCCTTTTCATCCTTCTTAGCCGTGCCATTATTGACAATAGTGGACCGCACAGCCCGATAACTCTTTTATCGACCCTTATACCGAGTCAACTATTCCTGCGTGTCCTTCTTGGGCGTGTCATTCTACCTCCACTACTTGGTTCAGGGGGGGACCCTGATATCTACCAGGGGCTGAGCACATCTGCTTTACCTTTTTTTGCTTTTCTTTGAGAAACCCTAACACCCCTCCTAACGAGAGCGGGCGCATTGCCGGCCTCGTACCGGAATACATAACCAGCAGCTTTTCTCCTCGATTAGATGCGGCATCAGCCCTGTTGCCGGAGGATACGGTGTTCGGGATAATCTACAATCCCGCGTCTCGACCACAGGCCCGTTCTTGGATTAGGTCACTGCCGAATATCAGCTGACATCAGGGTTTGTCGCGCCTGGAACCCTTAAGGGAAGCCATTCGCCTCCACGTATGTAAGTGCGACGACGCGTACCACGGCGAGCTTGACCGGTGTTCCCTAAGACGCAGCCTTTCGAACTGCCGCCGAGGAGCCAGTTGTCCGCGCTCTTTAGACTGGACGATCAAATCTACGAACGGGGTACAGAGACAGAAAGACAGCCGGAACCTACTCGAGCCCAAGCCGCCGGTACGGACCTTGACCTTGTCGCTCCGCTTTAGTGTCCCCACCAGTGAGAACTAGGTGGACTGGCTGTTCGCACAGACTTATCTCCCATCCTATCGTCTGCTCATCTTAGGTATTGCTTTGAGTGGGCATCTATCGCGAGACATCCAGAAAAATTGTCGCTTGTCCGCCACCGGCCCCAACCATTTTTATTCCTGACCGACTCTCACTATAGCGAACTGCATATCCCCTTCGTTATACTCTTCCAAAGGAAAAATAGGAACTCTCTCGCCTCGTTTGCCTGTCATGAGCCCCGCCATGTCGCAAGACGTGCCCGGGCCGGATGTCGTGATTCGGCAGAACCATTTGCAGAGTCCCGTCGAGCGGGTGACGGATCAGTTGGAGATTCCTTCGCTGGATGACCGGAAATACCGGGTCATCCGTCTACCTAATGGGCTAGAGGCACTGTTAGTGCACGATCCTGAAACAGACAAGGCCAGCGCCGCTCTGGACGTCAATGTCGGAAATTTTAGCGACGAGGATAATATGCCTGGCATGGCCCATGCCGTGGAACATGTAAGCCTTCACTTGAAACATTTATGCCCCCTGCAATACTGACAGACCGCCTCGTAGCTGCTGTTCATGGGCACGAAAAAGTACCCAGCCGAGAATGCTTATAACGTCTACCTCTCCTCACACTCAGGGAGCTCGAATGCTTATACCGGAGCTACATCGACTAACTACTTCTTCGACATATCAGCCAAACCCAGCAATGGCGAGGAGCCCTCTGAAACAAATCTCTCGCCCCTCCATGGCGGACTGGACCGCTTTGCTCAGTTCTTCATCGAGCCTCTCTTCCTTCCCTCCACGTTAGAACGGGAACTGCGTGCAGTCGACTCGGAGAATAAGAAGAACTTGCAAAGCGACCAATGGCGCCTCCACCAACTGGAGAAATCTTTGTCGAACCCAAAGCACCCCTATTGCCACTTTTCGACAGGCAATTTCGAAGTACTCAAGACAAAGCCCGAAGCTGAAGGGATAGACGTGCGCCAGAAGTTCATCGACTTTCACGAGAAGCACTACTCTGCTAATCGGATGAAGCTTTGCGTCCTTGGCAGGGAGCCGCTTGATGTGCTTGAGAAATGGGTATCCGAACTTTTCTCTCACGTGAAAAACAAGGATCTACCACAGAATCGTTGGGAAGATGAAGTTCCCTTCAACAAAGATCATTTGTCTATGCAATGTTTTGCGAAGCCAGTCATGGACTCGAGAGAAATGAACCTCTACTTTCCGTTCATGGACGAGGAGAAACTTTATGAAACCCAGCCGAGCCGGTACATCAGCCATCTGATTGGACACGAGGGGCCGGGAAGCATCATGGCCTACATCAAGTCGAAGGGATGGGCGAACTCGCTCAGTGCTGGTACTTACAGCATATGTCCAGGAACACCAGGCATTTTCGACTGTCAAGTGCGGTTGACCAAAGAAGTAAGTCATTCGAAATCAGGGGATCCGCCGATGCTAACGCTATAGCACAGGGACTCAAAAACTACAAGGAAGTTGTCAAGGTGTTTTTCCAATACGTATCGCTTCTCAGGCAAACTCCGCCCCAGGAGTGGATCTTCGAGGAACAGAAAGGCATGGCCGATGTGGACTTCAAATTCAAGGAAAAGACGCCGGCCAGTCGGTTTACCAGCAAGATATCTTCTGTCATGCAGAAGCCGCTGCCAAGAGAGTGGTTACTGAGCGGGCAAAGCCGCCTACGGAAATTTGACCCAGAGCTGATCATGAAGGGTGTAGAACTTTTGCGGCCGGACAATTTCAGGATGACTATTGTCTCCCAAGAGTTCCCGGGTGACTGGGATCAGAAGGAGAAGTGGTATGGCACGGAATACAAGGCCGAAAGGATACCAGAGGATTTCCTAGCCGAGATCTCGAAGGCGGTGAACTGCACTGCCAAGGAACGTCTCCCGGAATTGCATCTTCCACACAAGAACCAGTTTATCCCTACCAAGCTCGAGGTCGAAAAGAAGGAGGTTGAAAAGCCTAGTTCGGCCCCTCGAATCATCCGGAACGATGAGATCGCACGGACGTGGTACAAAAAGGATGACACCTTCTGGGTTCCCAAGGCGAATCTTATCGTTAGCGGCAAAAGCCCGGTGATATTTGCATCCGCAGTAAATTCTGTCAAGTCGAAGCTATTTACAGACTTGGTACGGGATGCGTTGGAGGAGTACTCCTATGATGCGGAACTTGCTGGGCTGCAGTATAACGTCACTCTCGATTCTAGAGGGCTGTTTATACAGGTGTCGGGATACAACGACAAATTAGCAGTTCTCCTAGAACAGGTTCTCATCACGATGCGAGATCTCGAAGTCAAGGACGCGCGATTCGAAATCATCAAGGAGCGCCTGATTCGGGGTTATAAAAACTGCGAGTTTCAACAGCCATTCACGCAAATTGGAGACTACGTATCATGGCTTACATCGGAGCACGACTACGTGGTTGAACAACTGGTAGCTGAACTACCCAGCATTACGGCAGAGGCTGTGAGCGAATTCCGCAAGGAGATTATGTCCCAGCTACACATCGAGGCCTACGTGCACGGCAACCTTTACAAGGAAGACGCGCTCAAGTTGACAGACCTAATCGAATCTATATTAAAGCCCCGAGTTCTGCCGAAGGAGGAATGGCCTATCATCCGATCTCTCGACTACCCACCAGGATCGAATTTCCTTTTCAAGAAGACGCTCAAAGACCCGGCCAACGTGAATCACTGTATCGAATACTACCTTCATACCGGCCCCAAAGGAGACCGTATGGTTCGCGCGAAGACGCAACTGTTGGACCAAATGCTCCACGAGCCAGCGTTCGATCAGCTCCGAACCAAGGAGCAACTAGGATATGTCGTTTTCAGTGGCCTCAGGGGGTCCGCAACTACCTACGGCTTCCGCTTTATCATTCAAAGTGAGAGGACTTCGGAGTACCTAGAGTCGCGCATCGACTCTTTCTTGCTGGCACAGGCTACCGTAATCGAGGAGATGAGCGAGGCCGATTTCGAAGGTCACAAGCGAAGCGTGATTATCAAACGCCTAGAGAAAGTGAAGAATCTGGACCAGGAAACAGGGAGACACTGGTCGCAAATATCTAACGAATATTATGACTTTGAAGCAGGTACGTCAACTATTGTTGCTCACATGCCACCCTGAAATTTTGCGTAGACTAACAGTATGGACAGCTCAGCAAGATGCGGCCCAGGTTAAGAAACTAACCAAGGCTGAACTGATTGATTTCTACTCAATTTTCATACACCCTACGTCACCCACCCGAGCGAAACTGGTAGTACAGCTTATTGCGCAAGGTGCCAGCCCCAAACCCAAGGAAAACGGGGAGACTACAGACAGTGATGAGGCTATAACGACAGCAGAGATACCATCCAACGGGACAGAACCGGTCCTGATCACGAGCGTACGAGACTACAAGGCCACACTTGCAGCCACTGCAGGAGCTCGTCCGATCAATGATCTCAGCCAGTTCGACGAGATAGATTCGAAACTATGAACCGAACGGAGGGGAGGAACGCAGGCATGACGCCGGGGGGACAAAGGCCACTGGAACAAAACAGTAAAGGAAAAATAAAATGGAAACCCCAGAAGCTAGAACGCAAAAGACTGCTCGGTAGCCTTTCAAGATAGATTCCAATGTTCGCTGCGTGGAGCGATAGAGGCAAAAGGCAGTATCATGATCATAGCAATGGTTTTATTATTGCTTCCCCCCCTTTTCTTCTTCCTATTCTAACTTTGGAGAGAGAAGTCTGCATTTACAATGGCGTGGTTGGGAAGGGTAAAGTAAGTCCGCGATCTTCCCGTTTAATTCGAGCGGCAGTTTACTCGGGGGCATTAGCTTATGGGGGAGGCCCCCCCTTTCCCTATTTCTTTCATAGGGATGACCATCATAAGGTGTGTTTTTGGAACGTTGAGGTTCTAGGATTTTCGAGGGCCCGAAGTTCTCGATGTCTGTTTGGAGCAAAGAGAGGAGGGAATGAATAAAACCAAGAACAAACAAATAAGGGGGAAGGACAGAGCAAACGTAGTAGTAGACGTATACGCCCAAGAATATCGATCGGAATAGAGACGGCCGGCCAGAGAGAACAATATAATGAAGCCATAAGGACTTAGGGGTGCGCCTATCTTCGATAGGCATGACTAGTGAATATATACTACGGTTCTCCCTCCTGATTCGTTGTGAGTATTGATAATCAACAAATCCTGGCTGGCCACATGATTGAGTGTAGTCACTTGCCTGTCTTTTGTCTTGGATATTACAAATACATTTATAGTAATATAAATCAGGACTTGCGTGGCTTATACTTCCGTTCGTCAATGTGTCAATCCGAAACAAAACGAAACCGATGTATACACCTCCCTAGACTCAATACACCAGTGTTGTCAGAATATGTAATGTGCATTGATGTGAACACCTATATGCATCCAATTACACGAAGGCTGAAATAAGATAAAATAAAATAGAGGGGGAAACCAAACGCACACAGATGGGTGGATGATACATCATAAAACGCCCCCGTCTTAAGAAAAAGGGAGTGCCCCCGAAGGCGGTGAAAAAAAGGCCCAAAATATTATACACAGCATATACGGGATGGTATAGATGGACTTGAAAATAAACAAAAAGTTATGTTGCATATGTTATGATGTCAGTGATACTGCACCTATACGTAAATAGTTACATTGATCCAATATGTGTAAGTAATAATCCGTAAGTAGGTGACGAACCACTCCACTCGTGCGCCTTTTACGTTCTGGGAATACCGGCCACGCATTGAAAAGTTAGTGTTCCATATTATGAGTAGAGGGTATTGGGATATCGAAAAGGAAGTGTCGGTTGATTGATTCGGTGCTCTATTGATGGTATTGCACGATCCAGATCGGGAGAAGCGAAAACTGTCGTGTAACTTGGGGTATAACGCAAGCCAGACCTTAGTTAGCCTTTTGATCTTGGAGTAACATGAGATCTGACAATATGTACCTTTATACCGATAAAAAAGGATACCAGGTATCTACCTACCTAACTATTCTTATTTGATCTGGGGTATGCGACTAAGGGGGGGGGGGCCACAAGAGGTAGGCGATGGCTTTGGTTCTTACGAAATACAACATCCCTAGGTTAGTAATAGCGAACGTGTCTTGAAGAAGAAGAATAAGGGAGAATCGAACAAGCTGTCTCTAGGTATTCAATCTCCACGGCCCTGTCTAACTAAAAGAGGGCCTGTAAACTCAAAATTATTCTACTTTTATTGGCAGGAATAGCATTCACTACATGTGCCTGTTTAAGTCTGGTACGTACCTGCTAGGTATCTATCTCCTGTAGGATGTAGGTGCATGTGGGTACTATGTAGTTTGAGGTACTTCCACGCCTTGCAAAACTTTGCCATATGCTATTCGTAGCTACCTGGATGGACATGTAGTTTAGGTAGTTATATGTGAGTATCATTTTACTTCGTCCTTTCGATCCTTCTTGACACATACACTCTCACACACACATCAGAAATCCCAGTCCGCACAGACGGTGTGAGACGGTGGATGTGGATGCGAAGATCTCCTCGCTACCTGCATTCAAGTGCTTGGCCCTTACGTGTATGTACCTTAGATACTGGTAGGCGCCGTAGGTGCAGTATGTATAGTACACCACTAAATCACCGCTAAATTCAGCCCCGAGCGACACCTACGGGGATACTGTAGCCTGGGGCACAGACTGCCTTAGAGGACCTGCCACCCGGGCGCCGCTCCCACCCCAGACTAGGTCAGCCCGCCTCGACCTCCCACATGTAGCAGTTGCTACTGTACAATACCGACTTACCACTTGCTGCTTAATTCACAAGACCGACTTTTTGAACAAATCATAATAATTCCTCAACCTTCTTTCTCTCCCTCTCTCAGCTGAGATCCTTCGCTTTTCTTACTACACCCCACCAAATATCACCACGCCTAGGTTCTATTCTTTTTATTTCCCCTTCCTACCCAGGCCCCCAACACTTGCACGCCCCCCAAGACTACGTGAATCTTCCAGAGCTGCTTACAGGCAGCTCGCCGACAAGACGTCTTCATCAAAGAAAAGGAAGATCTCGGCCCGCCAATCCCCCCACGACCAAAGCTTGGATATTAGCAGCAATTTGCATGACATACCCCTCCAGTCCTGTGAACAAGATTCCGATCCCAGCTTTTCCTTTTCTGCCTCCTTTGCCGACACCGCCGCTGCTGCTGCTGCCGAACCGGCCTACCTTCGTGCCGACTCGCTACCTCCCGCCTCGAGCCTCCCTCCTCGGTTGCAAACGAATAACACCAGCTCCCTGACCTACGCCGAGTACACCTCGTCCGCTGCAAGCTCACCGTCCGGTGCCTACGCCGACTTGACCATTCACAGCGATCGAGGAGGTGACACCCCAGCCCCAGACGCCGGCCCTGCCAGTTATTCCTCCGCTAGAGGCTCGTCACCTTTCACCAAGACCACCTACCACCGGGCCATTATGGGTGGCGCTTCCGACGTCCCAGAGCGCGCCTCTTCTCCGTTAAAGCGACGGGCCTCCAGCATGGATGCCGAGACGAAAGAGCCAGACACCAATGAGGAGGACGTCGACATGATCCTTGCCCTCCCCTCTGATCCCGTCGACACCTCGAACTCGCAGCCACAGCCCGAGGAGGCAAATGGCCTTCCCGCGACTATGTCCGACCCAGACAGCAAGATGCAGACAGAGGCCACAAATGAAACGGCACTGCCGTCGATAGTCACATCATCAGGTACGTTCACTTATGAAAAAGAAAAAAAGAAAAAGAAAAATACGAACAAAAGGCCCAGGCCAAGTATCTAATTAAATAAAACAGAATCCACAGCACTTCAACCGCCCTCGGCACCGGAAGAACATATCAAGTCCATTCGGTCTCTTGTAGAGGAGATGGAGAGCAGCCCACTCAAGGAAAATCAACAGTGCTACATCATTTCACGGCAGTGGCTTGAGAAGGTGCCGGATGGATCTTCTTCGAAGCAAGCTGTTGGCGACTTATCTTCGATCCCCCCGGTCGACAACTCGGATCTCATACTCGAAGTTATAAGCGACCCTTGTGTTGGTGATGGTGTTCAGGATGTGCTGAAGAAGAAATTCGTGCGGTTAAAGCAGGGTTACGATACGGAACAGTTCGTAGCGTTCCCCCCGGCTGCGTGGGAACTACTTATGCAGTGGCCCGGATTAAAGGAGGGCCAGATCCCTATTGTCCGTTACGCTCATGACAACAGTCCAAGGCAAGATGGCTCGGATATAATGTGGGAATGGCACCCGCTTGTCCTGACTATACACCGTCTCTGGTCTGCTCATAGTACGGTTCCTGTCGAGGCGGCACTGAAAGCAAGCAATCCACCGCCTCCCAGACTAGTGCGTAGTCGTTCATTCAACTTCCAAACCTTCCTCAAGCAAGCCAAGAAAGTTGCCAGGATCGACTTAGGGCAGAGGATCCGGGCTTGGAGCATACCCCAGGCACCGAAACCCGCTCCCTCTAACAATACTATAGGGCCAACCCCGCCAACATCTCCAGAGCACGACCAAGGCGGAGGCAATGCATCTGACCACTGGGACCATCTGCTCTTGGATGTCGAGTCGTTCTTGGCTCTAGAGAAAGGTGTCGAAAGGGAACTGATCGATTTCAGTGACCGCTCGCATGAGTCCACCTTCACGTCGATACAGACCCTTGGCTCCCTTTCACTTCTCATGGATCAGCCTATCGTTATAGACCCTCACGAAGCAGGTACTGACTGGACATCGAACTTCACTACTTCTAAAGCAACTACGGCGCTCCCTACTAGGAATAGCTCGGCCAGCTTGACTGTGCAGAACCGCAATAGCAGAAGTGGGCGAACAAGCCCGGCATCACAAGGACCGCTCACCCGTGGAAGGACAAATAGGTCAGGCCGAACCCCGGGGTGTGTAGGATTAGGTAACATGGGAAACACTTGTTACATGAATGCTGCCCTGCAGTGTGTCAGAAGCGTCGAGGAGTTGACCAAGTACTTCCTCGCCGGCGACTGGGAGAAGGAGCTCAATAAGCAGAACCCCCTCGCTCATAATGGTGACGTCGCGGCCGCATACGCCCAGCTCCTTCGGGAGATATACAAAGACTCGACCCCGAGCTCCGTGACACCCCGGCAGTTCAAGAACACCATTGGCAAATATTCCACGGGCTTCTCGGGCTATGGTCAACAAGATTCACAGGAGTTTCTTGGATTCTTACTAGATGGGTTGCAGGAAGACCTAAGTCGGATCAAGAAGAAACCTTACATTGAGAAGCCGGACTCGACCGATGAGATGATTAATGACCCGGAAGCAATTCGGCGAATGGCGGACCAGGTGTGGGACATTACTAAAAGGCGTGATGACTCGGTGATTGCAGACCTCTTCACAGGCCTCTACAAATCCACCTTAGTTTGTCCTGAATGCTCAAAGGTCAGCATCACCTTTGATCCATTCAATAACCTGACGCTACCTCTACCCGTGGGTAACAAATTTAACCACACCATCAAGTTCTTCCCGTTAAATGATCGGCCTATCAATATCAGGGTCGAATTGGACAGGCATAGCAGCATCAAGGCTCTCAAGGACTTCGTGTCCACTCGTACAGGAGTCCCAGTTGAGCGACTGTTCGGTTCGGAAGAGTGGAAAGGGCGGTTCTACAAGCACTATGCCGACCTAGCCTGTGCATCTGAGGAGATTACTACTAACGACAATGCCTGGATCTTCGAGCTGGAGGCAAAACCCACTAACTATGGTGAAAAGCCCCAGAAGCAACAGAGACTCGGTATGCCTATTAGATCGATGGTAGACGATGAAGAGCACAATTCGTCCGCGTCTTGGGATGATAAACAGGCTGAAAAACTTCTCGTCCCGGTCTTTCATCGGCGACCAGACAGCAAACGCTCTTCTTTCCACTCACATCGATGGACAGCTTGTTGCGCTCCGCACTTTATCATAGTCACGCCACAAGAGGCCAGGAACGAGGATGCTATCCGCCGCAAGGTCCTAGAGAAAGTAGCAACACTCACAAAGCATCCGAACTTTGGACGCCAAGAGGATTCTGATGGTTCCGATAATACCGAGCCCGAAATGATAGGACCAAATGGCTCTGATACAGGCTCTTCCATAGGAGGCAAGGTCGTTGCACAGTCTGTCAAGGGTGAGGACGACATGGTTGACGTGCAAATGAAAGACGCTGGTGATGTTAAGAGCGTCACGCCAACGTAAGTCCCACAACTTGTTGGCTCAGGAAACAAATGCTCACTCGTTCTCATAGTTATCAATTCAATCGTAGAAGGCCTGCCTGGGTAGACCCTGACAAATTCCTCCCGTCTCACTTACAGAACCTTTTTGAAATGGGGTACTATACAGAAGGCAGTTCCTGGCTACCGACCGGTATGAATGGTATAAGCGAGGACAAGTCATACCCAAAACTTTCCTCTCGAGCCATTCCCGAGTCTCCTTCATCCGAAGATCATTTTGATAACGCGACGAACGGCACCGCGTCAAACGAAGAAAGCAGCTCGGACGAAGCTGAGCGGCGTAGTATAGAATCCCCACAGACACGAATGAATGACGAAAGTGATGAGGATGACAGCCCGGTCAAGGTATTTTCCAACAGCCCTTACAACTGGAGCCAATGGACATTCAAGATGGGCCAGCTGGTGAGCGACAGACAGTTACTAACCTATTGTCAGTCTTTCACACACCGACAGAAGGCAAGCAGACAACTGAAGGTGAACCCGAAGTCTGCTGGGGGTCGTAGGATGAAGAAGTATGGCAAAAACGCTAAGGGTAAGGGTAAGAAACTTCGGCAACAACAACGTCAACAGAAACATAAACAACAGGCCATCGAAGCCGAAGATGCGTTTGACTCCATAGAGTCTGCCCCAGATGGCGGTCCCTTGATTCGACTCAAGGAGGCTCTCGTCGTTGATTGGTCTATGGATGCTTACAACACCTACTTTGTTGAAGATAAAACCCTACAAGGCGAGCACTCACTAGATTCTTGGGATGTTTGCGAGACTTTACCCGACCCCGAGCTAGATAGGGCCCAGGCTACCCGAGCGAAGCGCAAGAGAGACGGCATCTCCCTGGAGGAGTGCTTGGATGAATTTGAGCGTGAAGAGATTCTGTCCGAACAGGACATGTGGTACTGCCCTCGTTGTAAAGAGCACCGCCGTGCCAGCAAAAAGTTTGACCTGTGGAAAACCCCGGATATTCTCATCATTCATCTCAAACGGTTCAGCTCTAGCGGATTTAGGAGAGACAAGCTGGAAGCCCTGGTAGACTTTCCGACCGAGAATCTTGATATCACTAAACGAGTCCTCCAGCGGGAAGAAGGCAAGGAGGAGGTCTACGATCTCATCGGGGTCGACTGTCACTATGGAGGCCTAGGCGGCGGACATTACACAGCTTACGCGAAGAATTTCGTGGACGATCAGTGGTACTCATACAACGGCAAGTATCACCGTCATCCCAAACTCGTTACACTAATACTAACAATCGACAGACTCGTCCGTAAGCAAGACTTCCAGTGATAGGATTGTCGACACGTCTGCGTATTTACTATTTTACCGCCGCCGATCCAATATACCTCTAGGTGGTCCTCGGTTTCGGCAGATCCTAGAGAAGTTTGAAGATGATGTATCTGATAGTGAGTTACCGGAGTCGGGGGAAGGCCAGCGTCTCGGCGAGGGCTTCTCCCAGGATGGGTCGTCGAGCGCGTTTCAAGGAGCAGGAGCTACTCACCTGCACGGAAATCATGGTGGTAACTCCAACATGAGCGTCCCGGCGACCAAGGACGAGGATGATGCTCCGATTCTTCTGAGAGATGTTGAGGATGAAGGCATTGATCTAGGTGACGATGCGACTAGGACCACTGGCTTCCACCCGCTCACAGGTAGCAACACGTGGAACTTTGAGAATCTCTTACAAGATGAAGGTGTAAGCACAGGGAACGGCGGGCCGGATAGTCCTCTCGGCTCCGGAGTCGCTTCTAATGAAGCGCAGCATGATTCTTCTGGTGATGAGGGAGTCGTTAGCCCCCTCGGTCAGGACTTTGAGGAAGACTACCCGGGTATGTCGCATTACGAGTTGCCATCACAACCCGAGGGAGACCCGCCCTCTTACACTGAACCTCCCGAACCCGAGTACCAGGGCGGAATGTCACGAGATGATATGAACAGCATCTGGAACCAAAAGACCGAAGTCCATGAAGTACTCCCCCAGAACGAGAACGAGCAGAAATCCGAAGACGCAGCGGAGATCCATATTGACGATGATGATAAAATCAAGTTCGAGTAAGGAGTCGCTTGCCGTTATGGGGAACCCTTCCACTTTGTAATGGCAATAAATCCGTCGGCTCTTTTCGCAGTGGCTGCTCACACATGTTTGTGGAAACCGGATGAAGGTTTATTTGTCGAGGAGAATAATGGTCGGCTGCTGCTGACTTCGAACCCTGGGATGATTTATGATCACTCGTCGAGCGCGCATGCGATGATTTGCCGCTATAAAGCATCAACGAGGCGGCTCCTTGGAGCTTCTAGCTCCGGGGCTGGCATGATGATTGATGCTTATATCGCTAAGGCATACATAGATACACACTTATACATATTACATTGCGTATGACCACCATGCATTAAGGGTATGACGGCAGGACAGCATAGGAATTTCCCCACATCATCCAGGGGTATGTCTAAAGGTAGACGGGGAAATAAAGGTGTTATTTTGAAGTGGGCCGGCACCCGGCTTGCCAGCAGTCGAGGCTAGCTGGCTAGATACCTAGGTACCCAGACTCGGATCGACTTGGGTGGGCAGCGTTGTGACGGCTTGCTGTATTGAGTTCCTTTCTTCGGGGGATCCTGGACACAAGATACATCGGATACTGGTTGTGTATTAGGTAGGCAGCATCCCAAGTCATAGAAGAAAAAGAAAAAAAGACGACTGGATTTTTTTCTTCTTTTTTTATGAATGACTGGGCAAGAAAGAGAGAGAGACAACAAAAAAGGAGAATATAAATTCAAGGCACGTGTGTGTAAGTGTGTGTGCTTCTTATATTATACCTATGGGAAGTGCTTGATATGGAATTCAATAGAGGAATGCATTGTTGTTTGGGACTCTGGATGACTTTTTTGGGTCAGCTTATAAAATTTCTTTGGGTAAGTTTTTCTGTCTTTCTTGAGTGTGTGGTCTGTGCGTTATTATATGAGAACCACTGAGAGGTAAGAAGGGCTGTTAATCTCTATCTCACTCTCATCGTTTACACAAAACAATCAACAATGACTAAGGAGTGTATATCCAAGTCTTCACGTAGTATCGATAACTTGCAAAAATGAAAATAAAAAGCCGGTGCCCTTTTATGGCTCGGACTTTTGTTTTATCTAGGTATCTAGTATCGTTTTACTTTAAAAAGGTAGGCTCTCTAGCATTGTCTAGTGAATTTCATTCTCTGTTAAATACAATTAATTGCCTAACCTGCGGTCTTTCTTTCGGTCCCTTTTTTGTGGCAATTCTTGAGTACAGCGAGGCTTGAGACAGAAAAAGACATATGAATATATATAAAACCGACCCGTCTCCCACACATGTAAGAGAGAGAGAGACAGAGTAATGCTATCATGAATTCATAATTCGAAGCATAGCAGTTTATGTATGTAAGCAAGAGGCATCGAGTTCATCAGCCAGACAGCACGTTAATATATTCAAGCCATACATCCCTATAACTTGCATGTCAGTGTAAGACGTAAGGACTTGCATATGTGTGTACATAGTGAGAGCCTCGATGAGCAGCAGCGCGCTATGGAAGTCTCTCTTCGGGACGTGGAATTACCTGAGATCTAAGAAACCCGCTAGAAATGTCAAACTTGACTGTTCGTCCAAACTAGATATGAAAAATTAGATAAATGTCGTTCCGCCTCTGGGTTCTTTCTCGTGGAATTACCCGAGGAAAAAAAAAAATCGAATAGTGAGGGTTTTATTGTCTTTGCGCATATATACGTAAGATATCGTATATATGTGTACATGAGGGATAATGGGACTGGAATATAGTACTATGACGCTCAACCTCATTTTAAACGAATTCCTTTCCTCGACTTTATAAACTCTTTATATATATTTTTATTTATATAAATAATAATTATATTATCTTAGATTATTAAAACTTAAGTTTATTATTTATTAATATTAAAAAGAAGCAATATTTATAAATTTAAAGGAGGGGTTTCTTCTCTTCTTTTCTGTTTTATTATTATTAAATTAATAACAACGATCACGTAAGGTTAATAAACTAAACACAACCAATGTATTCACATGAGTAGGGTCAAGAACAAGAAGAGCATATGCTTAATCTTCCCAGAGGGGAGAGGGCCCTTATATGGATGGTCCTTGTATCAGACTCGCCTCCAGTCACCCTGTGAAGATAACTTAACAAGCCTAACTAACAGCTTCGGAGTAAGATAGCTGGCTACAACTCATTCGGTACCCGATTCAAGGAAAAGGAAAAATGAAATCCGAGGCCCGCGGATCATAATATCCCGAGTGAAAAGAAAAGAAAGAAAAAGAAAGAAAAAGAGAAAAGAAAAAGAAAAACGCAAACGCCCCCGTCTCGGGGGCTTCTCTTATCGCTGCGGAACTAGCAAGCAAGCAGCCAGCTCTCCAATATGAAGCCCCCAAGTTAAAACATTGTGGTTACACAAAGGTTTCTTTTCTCTACCTACCTACATACGGTACTTCTTTGGCTAGTCCAGGTATGTAGTTAACCTAGTCTCTATCATATGGTTGACCCCACGAGGCTAATTTACTGTGCGAGGTATATTGGCATATTAGTACATTACTTACACACTAAAGTTAGTTGTTTGTCTCCTATACTATGGGATGGGAAGAAACATGGGATATCTCCATATCCACATAAGTTTAGATACTAGACAGATAGGTAGATCACCCCCTTCGGTCCGTTGCTCGGGGATTTCCTCTGTGGGGGACGCTGACTTACTAGTATGTATCTTGTTCATGATAGGCGAAGATAGCCTATATATGTGTACATATCAATGATCGTTGACTCCTCCATCTAAACCCCATTACCCTCAGATATGACCATCTAGTAACAAAGATACTACTTAGTAATATTAACGGGTATCTGTCAGACTTTTGGGTCGAAGCTGACTAACAAACAGTCGCCGACTTGGATGAAACTGCCTATCTCAGACTGGGGTGCTTGCTTAGCCGCCCTGTTGCTCGGCCGTTTTGAATTTTAGGTAGGTATTACCTATACATAATTTTAGTCCACCGAGATGTTAGTCCTTCGTGTTAGTCGTTAGACGCGTTAGCACTTGCCTAACTAAGACTGACTGACTAATACTAGGCGCTTTTCTCTCATTTGCACCCAAGTCAGTTGCTTGTAAGCCAAGCACACATGCAGGAGGCCAGATTCTGCAATATACAGGTATATCCACCTTGAGGTAACTTGTTTCGAAACGTCAGTTGGGGTCCACATTGCATGTGCTTGTACCGTAACGTGCTTTGCTCCCCAGACATGTCATAGGGCTACTACCTACTTTCATCTTGCGCCTTCCAACCGGGTCAGGTGTGGGGGGATTTCTGGGCGAAAGAAATAGTTGCAGGTAGACATCCTGAAACTTAAGGGCCGTCCTATAAGCTTGCAACTAAGCAGCCCAGAGTGCCTGGCAAACTACCTCGTCGAGGTTCTGAACTGGCTGGGAAACTAGTCAGGAGAGTCGTTTAACGGCAGCATCCCCTGAAAACGCCACTTTAGTATACGTCATGGTGGGCGATACGATAGACCTTTCGAGCTGTGACAGCGAGCACTTGACCAACGAGGACTACGACCCCTGGAAAACTGACTTAACAGGTAAGCTGATGCGACAGATTCTTGGCGGTATGAGTATAGCTTGACACGCTGGGGCTGCGCATCTACTGTAAGGCCCATGTCTCGGGCTGTCCGCTGCAGAATGAACCCCTACTCATAAATACTAGAGGGTTGCAGTCTGGCTCGCGATGTAGGGGGTACCGTAGGTGCCAAACAGATCGCTGTCCACGAGGTTTCATTCCTCTATTAGCCCACATGGCAAATCGAGGTGTCGACTAGGTTATGAAATTTCGTCGATATCTCGACAGCAAATCCGGGAAATTTCCATGTGAACGACGACGACCCGTGGAGAATTTGGCTACGACCATGTTGTCGGGTTGTGGGGATGAGGAAACTACATGGCATCGGCCGTTCCCCCATTTCGGGTTGTCCCGGTCCGCCTTGTGTAGCTATATATCACTCGCGGAGCTAGGAATACCACGAGTATGCATGTCGCCATAGGTGTGTCCGAGTAGTCAGGAAAACTCATACAGCATGATGGAAAAACCGAAGCTTCTATAGAGAAGCACGGAGGTATGCTGAAGGAAATAGGATATGCCTGACGCGTAATTTTGACAGGTACATGCATGGTAGCGTGAGGACGACAAGCTGAACTAAATGCTTGGCTGCCGGAGAAGTGACGGGGCGGAGACAGTTCAACGTCCACTATAGCCTACCTGGGACGTGGGGCGGCGAAAGGCAGGATTCTCCGTATATAACGCGTAACTGTCAGCCTCGTTAGATCCTATGAGTTCAAGATAGGTTGGATTTAGATGAAGCTGTGAGAAAATAGCATATGAATATAGTCACTCGGAGCGACGAGCGGCAACTGGTCATCAAAAAGAGGAGAGGATATTTGTGGATGTGTATAGTCATTGTGAAACTTGGTACCCAATCGGCGAGACTAGATTGGTAAGAGAGTAAGTAAACTAAGGCCGTTAGCAAAGCCAACTTGGGCTATCAGTCATGAAGTAGAAATTATAGGCAGTATGTAGGAGGAAGTATGGCCGGTGAAACAAGCCGCAAAGGTGAAGGACGGCCGAAGTGCTAACCAGCATCGGGAAGATCTTCGACGATGCCAGGCTTGAGTTGGATCGGGGGACCCTCCGTAATGTTTGATGAGCTCTGCGTCCAAAAAGGCAGCAATCTTTCATCATGGCATCAAGGGTCAACCATCCGCAACGCATTGACGCAACGCACGGCTTTCCGGGGCGATCAGGGGGCTGGAGTTAGTTGGAAAGGTGACATTCACCAAGACCAAGGTCCCTTGAGAGCGGGCCAAGAGGTGTTTGGCCTCCCTCGCCTTAGCTTGCAGGGTGGATGGGCCGGCGCGCCTATAGATAGATAGGATCATAGGCTGGTCAATCCTCGGGCGCAAAATTGGTGGGCGTCGCGAGCCTGCCTTGCTTCGTCGATCGTGTCGCATTCCGCAAGTCCGCTCGCAGCCTCACGACAGATGAAGAAGGTAGCCAGGGATCCACGGCCGAGTAGAGAAGCCTAGAGAGGCAGGAAAGCTGCAGAGCGGGAAAAGGGGGCGAAGGCTCGACAGCTCGAGCGAAGGGCAGGCGAAGGGACGAGACCAACGGCCTGGGCTGTGGGGTAGGTAAAACAGAGGATAATAAAATGTCGGATTATGTTGTGAAGAAGCTGCTTGATAAGGAAGGTCGACGGGAGGGAGGGTTTGTGGTTGGCGACAGCGATCGGAACCTTAGAGATAGTGTCGCACATTGCAAATCACCGGCTTGCCGAGTAATAGACCAGATCCCGGTCCCTGCGTATGCTTATACAGGAAATGTGGACCCTGGCTATTACTTTATTAGGTCTGTGCATGCGCTGCGCATGTTGATTCGCGAAGAGAATTCCTCGATATGTGCCTATGCATCAGGGAGACTAACCCGATATTCGCTCAGTCTTCCTTTTAGGTATGGGCAGTCCTAGCCTGGCACTTTTTATACCAACCAGTATGCACATACCAGGCCTACCGGATATCAGTACGTGCCGAGGTAGGCATGTACATAATGTATAGGTCTCGTCATATCATTCGGAATTTCAAGTCATTATTTACCTACATACTTGTCATACCGAACCTAAGGTATACCCAAGGCGTGCATTCCATGTATTTACCCACTTTCTACCTAATCCTATGACAAAGCCCGGTCCCTGGCGATTATTAATCGCGACGCAACCCTAATTAATGTCGAGTGCAAACTTGACGAATTTCTATCTTCCTCACAAGGGCAGATAAAAGGTTTGCGTGCCGATATTTTGCCAGAGCTGACCGGCATTTTCAATGATCATGATCATTTTCACGCTACCATCTGATGATGACGGTTCCCTATTCGTCAGCCCGTGCAATGCGTATAACTGGATCGGAGGATTAGCGGGCATCGGAGACTAGAATTGTTCTGGAAGGCATTGTCGCAACTGTTCTAGGCAAACACTCGCCGGACGATCTCTTTCGTCTATCTGTCGTAGATCATCTCCAGGAACGTAAGACGAGCTAGCTGCGTCGTACAGTAGGAAAGCAGATTAACGACTGCATGTTTTCTCCGCACCGGATCCCGTCAGAGCAGGGCCAGCGGCAAAAGTGGCAATTGGGATGGCGAATAGTTTGCTAATCTTGATCACCCCCGAGGAGGCGAAAAAAAACAAAGCACTTCCCCTAGCCACCGGTTCGTGCAGGGACGAGGCTCATCGTTGAACTATCGGCGCGCCTTCATGTAGGTCAGGGCACTCTTGCGCAATTCCCCAATCCTTCTCGTAAAGGGGGTACAGGGTACGCAAGGCAGGGGTATTCTTTCCCTCGCCCTTGTCTCCCTTCAGCTGAGAACTTCCAGCCTACCATCTTCCGAAGGAGAAGCTGCCGGAGTCCCCGCACGACATTGTCGACGCCGGGCCTAGTTGGTGAAGCCGACTACATATACCTAGAGGACGGCGGAGGTTGGTCAAACGGGGTCCCGTTTGGTTTAGTAACGGGCTCTTGCATTGTGACTGTTTGCATTCGTGTGACTGGTCAGAGACTCGTCATCCGAACCACGCTAGGAGGATGGATGGGTTGCATGGCAAGCATGGCTCGATGAAAGATCATCAAAGCTAGAGCTGGCGGAGCGTGCGGTATTGGCTGGTCGCGCGTCTTACCCTGTCCACCCCGTCCACCCCGAGACCCCCTCGCCCACTTTTCTGCTCGTTCGCAAAAGCTTCCATCGGTTTTCTCGAAGGCTTAGAAGGTTTCGAAGCCGGCCAGAAGCCTGTAGGGCGGGAGCCGTGCAGGGGATGACCCGGACGTGGGCTAGCGTGCGGAGCCAGTAATCTCGTGCTGGCTCCTTGGAGTTTGTCGCTCTATAGCTGGCATTGCTTACGATGCACACACATGGCATTGTAATCATGGATAAGCAGAGTAACTGAGTCGTTGGCAGGCCTTCTACTGGATGGAAAGTCCCGACTCGCCCTTCAATCCCGTCACAGAGAGATCCCTTTTGCCTGGTTATGATATGCAGGCCAATGAGAGGCTCTTATCAGCGTATACCTATATCTTAGGTATCTGTATTATTGGAAACCTACATACTTCATCAATGATATCAGTATGAGTACTTTGACCTGCTTAAAACCAAAGTCGTCCACGTCTAGTGTACCGCACGGATCAGAAACACGTCGGTGGCAGATGGCCTAAGTCGTGCTAAGTTCAATCTTGGGTCTAATAATGTCTCCGTGCCCCTGCCCGGCCCCCCCTGCTACCCACTATACGTCTGTAAACTAGATGTATACCTAAGGTAAGGTACACAAGTGTTTATGTACTTAGGTTGCTGCTATGTAAGTAGGCCCTATCTATACCGCCTATCGTACCTCCTACCCAGACACGAGGAATCGTAGGACAACAACAATACATAACAATGGTAAGTTGAGACTGGGCAACAACAATCAGTGCTCCGTCAGGAAGGTACCTAACCTCGCCTACATGTAAATCATATTATTATTGTTAATGTTATTGCTATGACATGAAGCTTACCTGTTATACCTGCCTCGCCTCGCCTTGTACATACCTACCTAGCTAGGTAGTGTACATGGATATACTTAGAAAACTTGAATGTGTGTGTAAGGTTAGGTGGTTATGTATGTAAAAAAAGAAAATATAAAAGAAAAGAAGAGAAAAAGACGACGTCTTTGAATTAACTTTACGTACTCACAAATCACGTCCCGGCAATGGAATGTTCAGCTGTTATCTGTGCCTGCTGGAATATAATTGTATTGCATATTGGGCACGTAGTGTACATACCCACAGCATCTTTGCACTAGATACATAGCGGTACGTATTGTGCAATACCTTTACGTTATGTACAGTACTGTACAAGTCAAAGAGAGGAAAGACTGTCAAGCTTTCTGCTAGAAGAAAAAAAAAGAAAAAGAAAAAAGAGCTATCATTTCCCACTGGTCGCGCCCCGAATTAATCAGAACCTGAAAACCTTCTGGTCACCTTCTTTTTCCTCCCAATCCTTCTATTCCGTCACCTGTAATTCCGTACATCTCTTAGAGATCTACATCCTCTTTCGACTTTTTATTTTTATTTTCCTTTTTTCTTTTTTTTTGTCCCTTGTCTTCTTTTTTTAGGACTCGATACTCGTGTTCCACTCTCATTGTACCAGGTCTACTCCGTTTCCCGCTGACAACCCGCTACACCACCCACCAACACCACCACCACCACCACTGAACTACTACGCCTCGAAATACACCAACGCTCCCGTACTTTTCGCATTTGTACTTTACGCTCCGCAGCCACCTCCATCCACTTCGCTGAACTCGAGTACTTTTGACATAACCTGCCACTGATTTCTCTTTTTTCCTTTGGTGTACATACACTCACTCCCAACCACTCCTCGACGGCCGTCCTATATGTTTTGGATCCTTCAATTCTATCCCAGTCGAAACCCGCGCATTTTCATTGCTTGAACCAAAAACACCCCCAGCCTCCGACCACCACCACCACTACCACCACCAATAACCTTCACCCCCTCGCGGCAGACAGCTACTGCTACTGGTACTACTGCTGCCACCACCACCACCACCACCACCATTACTGCAACGATAACTACTTACTACTAGTATACTACATGGTACCGCTAGAGAGCACGGAAAGTCTTCCAGACCGAGATTCCGCGAAACCACCGCCGTCCCCATCCAAGCACAGGGTCTCCCATTCCTCTTGGGGCGACTCGATAGCGTCTCGCATTCTGACGTCCAGCTCTCTTACACCATAAGTCCCATGTCACCAACCTGCTCGACTGCCTTTCGACTTCTTCCCCTAGAGCCACACTGCCGATAAGTAGGCGCACCTGCTCTGTCGCATGCGCCCTTGCTGCCTTTGGATGGTAGGCTTTTTAGTTCTTCCCAATTGTCGTGGTCGGCCTGTCGAGGCACCTCCCGAGTCCCGAGTACCACACTGCGCGCGAAGTGTCCCCTCGACGTCGCACACGACACGAGAGCATCCACGACGTCCCTGCGGCTTAGCACGCCATCCGTTCTGATCGCACTCTTGCCTCCCTTGTCACCGTTTCGACATCGCACCATTGCCCCGGCCGGGACTTCCCCAATTGCGACAAGTTTCTATCCCTGGGTGTAGGTATTCCGGTCGAGAGGCTGGATGCCAAAGCCCGTCGTCATGGATAGTGCAACATGCAATGTCATCTACGTTGATCGAAACGTCCTGCGGGACCGCCTGCTTGGATCCTCCGCTGCTGAGCTGGAAGAGACCGGCGAGCTTCGCATCAACCTAGAGTTGCTTGTAAATGCCTTCGGCGACGGTCAGTCCATACCGCTCCTTGCCTCCCTTGGCCATCATCCTGCTAATGCTCTCCATCTCTAGTCCACGTGTGTACGAACGGCATCGCCTGTATATCTAAGCTTCTTCACCTGCACGATGCCTCGATGGTCGAGTTAAAGCCGACCCTTGTACTGATAGACACTCCACACGATGAACAGGTATTAGAACCCGCATATCCGTCACGAGATCCTTCTCCGTGTTCTAAGGTATCCGGGGGCGGGGACGGAGACGGGGATGAATGCCCCATGGAAGAGCTGTACGGGATCAAGCTATTGGAGCGGATTGTATACGAGACACATCTAAGGAGCCTCTCGAGGCTGGTCGTGCCTATCCCGATCGTTAGCTTTCCTTTACTGCAAAGTCCACCGGCGAATGACGGTGCGAACGATGATCCCGTGCAGCCTGCATATGCTGGATATCTCTCTGAAGCACCAGATCCGACTAGCAGGTCATTAACTAGTCGCGCTCTGCTGAGAAAATGTCTCGACTCTGGCGCTGTCGATGTGATGGCCAGCCCGTTGCATATGAAAACCCTAACGACCCTCGAAGTCCATGCGTATCGGGCTCACAAGGAGGCTGCTAAGGAACAGCAAGCGTTGTTAGAAGTCCGAAGAGGCCGGAAACGATCTTGGGTTGGCGTGCATGAGGAGAAGCCGTTTGCGTACCTTAGAGAGGCTATGGTCTCTGGTCTGATGAGCGGTATTTGCCGAGACGGCGAGGAGGACGAGGATCGTATAGGGAGTGTGCGGATCAACCTTCCGTCAGAACGCCGTAAGGAAATTGGAAAGGCGGTGGGCCATTGGCATTTCTGCGCTCATGACCACTGCGACGACTCCCTACTTATTGCAGCATGCCGCATGTTCAAACACGCCTTGTCGATGCCAGAATTGGATAAGTGGCGGATAACAACAGGTGCGTAGTGATATTGCTGTGTCGGGAGTTCATGCTGGTTTCCGCCAGTGCTCAAGCTAACTCGAACAACAGATCAATTAACGACATTTCTTGTCGCGTGCCGAACGGCTTACAACACCTTCGTGCCATATCACAATTTTCGTCATGCTGTTGACGTACTGCAGGCAACCTTCAACTTCCTGGTCCACATCGGGGCGTTACCCCCTTACAACTCGGACTCTGATGAATCTCATGACGCGCAGACGCAGAAGTCACCACTTGCAGCTTTGCTTGGGCCGTTTGAAGCGTTGACGCTTCTTGTCAGCGCCATCGGCCATGATGTGGGCCATCCGGGTGTGAACAACGGCTTTCTCGTCGTCCTGAATGCTCCCCTAGCTCAATTATACAACGACCGATCTGTTCTCGAATCATTCCACTGCGCTGCCTATTCTCAGATACTTCGGAGACATTGGCCAAAGGTTTTCGAGGACACCAAGATGCGTACCCTGATGATCAGCTCGATTCTAGCAACAGATATGGGTTTACATTTTGATTATATGAAAAAGCTGTCCGACCTCAAAGAGAAGCTGCGGGAAAGCAATTCGACGGCCGAGTGGAATGGTCGCATGCTAGAAGAGCAGAAGGCATTGGCTTGTTCCTTGCTGATCAAATGTGCAGACATCAGCAATGTAGTAAGTTTTGCGTGGACAAAACATGACAGAATGAAAATAGGGCAGCTAACACCACACAGGCTCGAGGATACGGCACAGCGCTTCAGTGGATGACTATCCTGTGTGAAGAGTTTTCTAGGCAAGCGACAATGGAGAAGGAGATTGGTATCCCGTCTTCGCTTATCTCACCCCCTAAAAAGGATTTCATGGCCTTGGCCAAAGCCCAACTCGGCTTCATGGATATGTTCGCCATCCCTCTATTCAAGGGTGTGGCCGATGTCCTGCCAGATATGCAGTATACTGTCCTTGAGCTTGACAAAAACAGGCGTAATTTTGAGAAATCAGTGGAAGAGATCCCTTCGATGGAACAGGGAATCAGAAAGCTATTCACTGAGGAAGCGCTTTCTCCCCATGTCACAGACTTGGCTAAGAACTTGGCCGTCCGGCCTGAAGATGGTAGGTGTTCTTCAGCAGAGACTGCTAAAGTCAATTTAATACCGGAGAACTATGTCGAGTTAAAGAACTCTGGTTCCTCACCCCCAGAGCAAGCCAATCATGTCCCCAGTCTCCCACGGCGGTACAAAGAAGTGAATGGTATATCCACGGATTTCGAAAACGCGAGCTTTCGGGCGAGCGATTCTTTCGGCGGCTACGAACACGAACATAGAGCGATAGGACGCCACGGAAAGCAGCGTTGTAGTGAGACGACGGAAGGAAGCAACTCAGCTCCAGGCTCGGGGGACTGGCAATCACAGGCGACGAGCGCTACCACGGGCAAGATGCCGCTTTCGCCTAGTACGCAAGGGACCAGCATTGTCAGCCAGGAGTCTATGGAGCGCCCTTCCAGCGTTCCCAAGCCCACCATCGCGGGGCCAAACTCTTCTTCTAACGTAAGCACGCCCGTTCCAGGCGTCGATTATGCCAACTCGGAGGAGGACTCTAATGGAACCACCCTGAAGCCGGACAAGGCGCTCAAGAAGAAGACGAGTCGATTTCGCATGAATATGTCGACCTTCTTCAGAAGGAACAAAGGCGCAAGCTCGCCAACACCTAGTGGATCGGGAAGCTGAGTACTGGGCCTAGGTGATCAAGAAGACAGACAGCCAATCAGTTAGTCGCTGGGGCATCCGAATACGAGACCGACGTCGGTATACTTGTACCTAGCGAGCTAGGAAGCGATCGACGGCCGTGACGATACCGCAACGACTATACGGATCTGTACAACACGACTGCAAGAAGTAGTCGTACGATTGTTGGCACGTATATAGTGTATATTAGCGACGAAAGAAGACGGGCTGAATAGCCTGGAAGCTCCTAGAACCGTCGGGATGGACGAGCGAGTGAGGCAAGCGGGGAGAGGCCTGTGAAAAGGCAGCTCAGAGGCCCCGAAAGGCGGTGGAGTTGCGTTGTAGCTGATGCATGTAAAGGCGTTCAGGAAATCTGGGGACCAGTTGGCCCGGGATATGCAGTCTCGGGTAGGGACGTAGGCGTAGGCACGGGATAGGGACAAACAGCGGAGTTCACGTTCTCGGGCAGGGGCTATATACTTCAGGAGAGAGATACCCTATTGGCTCGCAACGGAGGGGGGCCTTGGGAGATCAATGTGAAAGAAAAGTGCCAACGAGTATGAACTCGTTAGTTTCTGATCATGCTTTCTTCATTTCTAGAGAAATATTGTATGTGTGCTTGCGGGGTATTATTCAGTTTATGTCCGTAGCCAAGCCCAGCAGATCCGGACCCGGGAGGGACAAAAGAACTCAACGCAATGCAATGAATACTTCCATATGTCTCAAAAGAACCAAACCAGAAAATCTTCTAGATACACCCCCCTCCCTGCCTCCCCCCCTTTAGATCATCGCCATCGTAATTAAAGCTAGGTCTTGCCGGGACCGGACAAGGCTCGGGCGAATTTCATATCAACACTACATATCACACAGGAGAGCGAGACATTTGACCGAATAGGTAGGAGAGAGACGGATGTGGCGGGAGAAAGGAGGAAGGGGTTGGTTTATTAGGTCAGGCGGCAGACTTATACGTGATCCCCCCTTTTCTCTCCCTCTCTTCTCACGCATACTACTGCTAGGTCCGTCTCTATGTACTTCTGACGGCAAGACAAGATCATTGTGCTTCCTATGGAGTGTATGGAAGATGTGGATTCCCTGGTGCGGCTATATCTGTGGTATATACGTAAGGTAAGGTAGGTTGGGTTAGGTGGGATATTAACTCTCCCCCTTTTACGAAGGTGTTTGGAGGGTTTGGGATAGCTGTTATATGAGATATAAAAGAGCTACCTTATATAGTGTTGGTGGTCCAGTCAGCCTCAGCCACATGCAGCTTTTACCTACTAGGTAGCCTAGGTTTGACAAGGTACCTACTTATTAAATGTAATATAGGTGTTTTGTAATAGAGAGGGGGAGGCAAATCGCATGTCCATCATTTTTTGAGAGAGAAGGGTGGAGAGAAGAGAGAAAAAAAGATGGGATAGACACATGGCAGATCTACCCTTGCTTTACCCAGTCACTAACAGACAGACTAAGAGGTAGGCAAAGAGTGAGTAGACTTCGGTTTACGATTCGAGTGAGTGAAGGCGAAAGGAAGAGACAAGGAGAATACTAGTTTACCCAAACATATCTTCTTTTTTCTTATTCTTCTTCGTTTTTCTCTTATTTGGTTTTGGTTTGGTTTGCTGGTTTGCTCTACGCGCTAAGGGCGCGTCTTTTCTCTTAGTCTTGGCATTGCTACACTAGGATGGAAAAAAGGCAGAATATGCCGTAGGTGTGTATCAGTGTAACCTAACCTAGGCTACTTACGGTGTATAGCTACCTAGGTAGGTAAGGTGAGGTAGGTATATTGAGACATACAGGTTACCAACTAGTGGGCTAGACCCGCTCGGAAGAGATGTGGGAAGAGGCGAAAAGAAGAAGGGTAAAACGGGTGCACGAATTCTGTTATATGATTGGGCGGGCTTGCGAGCTGCGGTCCTGTTGGCTGACATCATAACAACTACGGCTGCCCAACATCCAGCATGTATTGTGATTGCATCGCATCGCATCGCATCCTGGATGGATCGGAGGAAGGGAGGTGGTGTCTTTATGGCACTATGTGAGTGTGAGTGCGAGTGCATGTTAAGTAACGAAAAAGAGAGAAAGAGAGAGGTCGAACAAGGCAGAGACAGGGAAGAGGGACAGAGATAAGCTACCCAGAGACATGATTGAGTGGCTGCATGTAGGTAGAAAGAAGGTAGGTGTTACGATATGGCACGATGCATCTGGGAAAAGTAAAATAAAATAAAAGAGAGTATAAACTAGGTATGTAGTATCTTAACCTTAAGTATCTATAGGTAAGGTAGGCCAGGCTCATACAACATATGAGACGAGAGATGTAGTTATGTAAGTACCTGGGAGGCTTTTGTCAGAGGCCCGTTCTCTCTTGTATCACAAACTTAGCTACGTTATGATGTATTGTACTTATTAGATAGTAGTATATACATGAGTACATCAGATATATATGTAGCTAGGTAGGGTACAGAAGCCCGAAACCCAAACTTGAACCTTCCAACGACTTTGCAGCTCACTCGGTCTCAAACATGAAATCCCTAACGTCGTTTGCAAAGCCAAGCGGCGTTTTGTCGCAATAACCGTAGTAAATGAACAAGACGAGCCGTTACTAAACAACCGTCAGGGGTTCCCCAGCTTTTAGCGATCCGCCACAGCGGACTTGCAACACCAAAACTTATTAGGGGGGGCTGCTTGCCGGCTTGCAGGCCCCCGGGAGAGACCCTAAACAGCATAAACCCTGGTCTGTAGGTACGTAACCGTAAAACCACAACTGCCACTGTTCGTCTGCTGCTCGACCATCAACCCCACCGACGCAACTGAAGCGACTTGGTCAAGGTACCTAACTCAACCTAAACTCCGGCGCTAGAGCCAGAAAAAATAATAATCAGATGCTAAAAAAGCCAAAGGTACTAAATCCTTCTTGCACCTTGGTTTTAGTACAAACTCCCTTCGTCACTCCCTCTCCAACTTCTTCGACCCCGCGTCCTCCCTCCAACGAAGCTCCCGAGCCCAGAAATCCAAGATCCAGACCCAGATCGAGCGAGCCTCTCTGTTGGAATCATTCCCTCTTTCCCTTCTATTTCTAATCGCCCTCTTCTTCCCTTTCCTTTCTATCCGCAGCCTCCCCTCCGCAGCCCTCCCGCCTCCCTCCTCCCTCCGCGCCGCCACGTCTCACCCGTCCTCCGTCCCGACATCAATTATGAAACATACGCATGGTGGATCCCAGGATTGCGGTGAGCCCAGCCTGTGATACCCAAGGCCCTGCCTATGACTGCTGATCCCCGACCTTGCCTAAAAGGCGCCGACACCACACAGGATGGAGATCAGGAACCCCAGCGAGGCCGTGTTCCCACGAGGGTCAAGCTCTCGACCCCCTTGCAGATTCCCAAGAACCGAAGTACCGGGAACCTCTCCGTCGTCTCCGAGCTCTCGGACGACGGCTCGAAACCCAGGTATCGCTTCTCCTACGATACAGGCTCGGGTGCGGTGGAATATGATTCGGTCACAAGGTGCGTCTTGGTACTGGGCACTGGGATGATGAACACCGCCACGGCACGGGAGGCACGGGCACGAAGCACGGGCACGGGCACAGGCGCGGCACTCGTTATTACCTATTTAAATCCCCTGTCCCTCGTATATCTCTTCCCCTGCCCTACGTCAAGTCACATGCATGCACTCAGCCGCCTCCACCCACGAGCCCCGAACACCGTCGCCAGTGACTAACATGTTGGTTCCCTCGTGAATTGAAAACAGAACTTCCATAACCGCCGAGCATGATCATGGACTGGGTCTGTCCGGCCTACGACGCATCCGTCAGCATCCGCCCACGCGTAATCCCACGCTACCCTCAACCGCCGCCTCGAGCAGGAGTCCCTCCCTCAGTATTGCGCGCTCTACCTCTATGTCTACGTTGACACCCTCGGGCGGCCATATACCATTAACCCCCGGACCAGCCTCCCCCAGACTCAACGAAGACTTGGCTCGCTTTCCGTCCGAATCTCTGCACTCCTTCTCCTTTGCCAATCAGTCCGAAGAGTTTATACATAACCGCCAGAATGTGCTGAAGAGGTCAATAGAATTCATGAAAGACCGAATGGGCTGGGCCGTCTCGTCCAATGCTGCCATCGCGAGCGCCCAGGCCAGAGTGACCGGTGACCTTGAAACCCAGAACATGCTTGACTTGCTTGCCAGGGCACACCTCGTCGGTGCCGGAAACCTGCCCAATGCCGACCCTGCCATCGTCCCCGGTCCTCTTACCGGACCGGCCGAGATTGCCGGGGAGAATGTCTTTGATAAAGAGTTTATACCTAGGACGAGTAGCCCCGAATCGTTTTCGACCCCGATGGTGTCTCCTGCGACCACCCGCCCGCCTGAGGGAGACAAGGCACTTGCTGTCAGCGCGATGCCTGCTAGAGACGAAGAGCGTAAGCAGAGCTCTAACCACCTAGAGACGCTCCCAGAACAGACAGACTCGGAGAATTCGTCGAGGACCCCAACGAACGAGAGTGGTACCACGGCTAAGACGTCGCCGCCGGATACGAGGCGTCCGAGTTTTCGCAGAACATTCACGGATGTGGCCTCGGCGGGAGTGCAGCAGAAGCTCATGGATGCCATGGCACAACCTTTCCTCGCCACACAGTCAGCAGCTTACCCTGACGCGTTGGTGTCTCCAGCCACGGCAACCCCATCTTTCCCGGCTCTCAATAAGCCCGGAGCCCTAGGGCCTTCGGTACACGGGCACTCGTCGCGTTGGGTTCCGGCTGCGCAGGCTATCTTCACTACCGAATCTAAACCGCCTTGGACCATTATAGCAGCCAACGATTTGGCTTGTCTAGTATTCGGAGTGACGAAGGCCGAAGTTCGAAGAATGGGGATTCTGGAGGTTGTGCAAGAAGAAAGAAGAGAATGGCTAGAGAAGAAGCTCCTTCACTCCGATCCGGATGGTGTGAACCAACCGTCTCCGAATGTGACAACGCCGTCATCACCGGTATCTCCTTCTTCTGGCTCTTCCCTTCTGGGCGGCCGTGGCGGCATAACTGCGCAACTGCTAAGCAAGCCGAATTCGAGGTCGCAGCCTCCGAAAGCCCCGGCGCGTCGTGCGCAGACCGTCCATAGCGGGGACACGAACCCATCGACCCCACGGAATGGGCGTCAGAACCGATCCAGAGGAGTGTTGCTTTGTGGAGATGTCGTTCCGATCCAGAAGCGCAATGGCGCGACAGGTTCTGCAAGTTTGTGGGTAAAAGAGAAGAAAGTGGGATTGATCTGGGTACTTGAAGAGATCCACGAAGACGTGGCCCTGCTACGTCTAGACGAGGACGGAGTTGTTACTAAGATCACTGGAAATACTCAGCCAATCTGGGGGCAGGCGAACTTGCATCCCGGTATGGACGTTGGAAAGCTCATAACCCGCATCCCTCGGCAAGGCATTGATCCGAGATACGGTGCCATCGACTACGCAGAGATCGCTAAACGGAAGTACTTCACCTGCCGGTATGGTGGACAAATCAACATACCCGCTATGGTCACGCAGACGAGGGGCCAGCCCGAACTTCGTGTTTCGTGTTTCCCGCATATCGCAGGAATCATTGTGGTTTGCACGGACACTTTGAAAATCAAAAGCACGAACTCTGCATTCTGCGGGGCACTCTTTGGCTACGAGAAACCTGAAGGGCTGTCGATTAACAACCTCCTGCCAGACTTTGATAAGATCCTTGAAGTTCTGACCGAGCAGGACGGCGTACAGATCCGAGATGGCATCGTGATACCAGAACATAGCTTTAGAAAGGCCTGGGCACTAGTAGCCCTCCACGAAGGCAGGTCTGATGCCGCCGCGGTTTTCCTCAACCCCGATGGGTTGCCAGCAAAACATCGCGATGGTACCGATCTGAAAATCGACTTGCAGATGAGGATTGTCCAGAGCGAAAAACATTCAGGTCATGATTCAAGCCCAAGTGATGACGAATCACCAGGCAACGGAGAAGCTATGTCCGGGGATGAGGCAGAGATGGTGTATGCTCTGTGGATAACCTATTCCAGACATCTTCATGCATCTAGGTCAACACGCGCCATTAAAACGCCGTTACTTACCGGCATTGCGACGCCTCTACACCAACCATCTCCTGGTCAAACACCGGCGCATACGCCGCAGGAAATAGGCTCTGATACGGAGGAGTCCAGGACTTCACGCCCATCCTTCACGCCGTCAAATCTATCGCGGCAAATTAAAGAAGCTGCAATAACTGCAGCTGCGAAACTTGCTGGGACATCGAAACCCGCAGAAAAATCGCCTCCCCCGCCAGTGCCCAAGATAGTAACTCCGCCAGAGAAGAAGACGATAGATGACTTCGTGATACTAGAGGATATGGGACAAGGTGCCTACGGCCAGGTGAAACTGGCTCGGAATAAGAAGACCGGAAAGAAAATTGTCTTGAAATATGTGACGAAGCGGCGGATTCTCGTCGACACTTGGACTAGGGATCGACGCCTCGGGACTGTGCCCCTCGAGATACACGTTTTAGATTATCTCCAGCGTGACGGGCTTAAGCATCCAAACATTGTGGAGATGGAGGATTTCTTCGAAGATGAGACCAACTATTACATAGAAATGGTACCTCATGGACTTCCGGGAATGGACTTGTTCGACTACATCGAGCTTCGCGCTAATATGGAGGAAGACGAGTGTCGCAGCATCTTCGTTCAGGTTGCTAGAGCAGTACACCACCTCCACATAACGGCAAAGGTGGTCCACCGTGACATCAAAGATGAGAACGTCGTTCTCGACGGCGACGGAAATATCAAGCTCATCGACTTTGGAAGCGCAGCGTACATCAAAAGTGGACCTTTCGACGTCTTTGTGGGCACAATTGGTATGTTGTTATCAGTAGCAGTCTTATGTGAAGTATTGGCTAACTCGGCAATTAGATTACGCAGCTCCGGAAGTGTTGGCTGGTAAGCCATATGGGGGTAAGGAGCAAGACGTGTGGGCTCTGGGCATCCTACTTTACACCATCATCTACAAGGAGAATCCCTTCTACAGCATAGATGAAATAATGGACCGCGATCTAAGAGTGCCTTACACAATCAGCGATGATAGTATCGATCTCATACGTTGTATGCTCGACCGGGATGTTTCGAGGCGATACGACATTGAACAGGTGCTACAACACCCGTGGTGCAAGATGGACTGAAAGAAAGAAGCGTGGACAGGGGTTTTTTTTTAACAGTGTTCCTAGACGATCAGAATTTAACGTGGATGAAGGGGACCCCGAGGGACGGTCTTGGACGAGGAGGGTATGACTAGGATGAGCTTTGTGAGAACCCAGAGGGGGGATTGGAGATTGACACTGCTCTCGGGGATAACATTGGGGCCGGCTGGAGGCATGGATGAGACATGAGGACTGTACACGTGGTTAGGTAGCGGATGATAAGAGGAGGAAGGGGGAAGGTCGTCTAGGAACAAATTTTTTTTATCAGGTGGTGCATGACATACAGATATATATATACCCTTTCTCAAGAGCTTTTCTTTTTTTTTTTTTTTTCTCCTTTCCCCTTCCTACCTGGTTGGTGTGTTTCCTTCTTTTTTTGGGGGGGGGCCAAATTCTCTGGTATCTTTCTCTAGGAGCTAAGAAAAATGAAAGAGGAAAAGAAGAATAGGGGAAAGAAGGCTTGAGATACAAAATCAGAATGTAGAATGAATGGGTTAGAACAGAATAAGACTAAGACCACAAGTCTCCATATTAAGGAGAGAAATTGCCTTTTTTTTTTTCATAAAATTTTTTTCTATATTACCTAAGTATTTACTTCCACTTAGGTAAGTACCTAGGTTAGCGTCAAGGGGGAGCACATAAAAGGGTCTTGTCAGGGTTAGTAAGGACAAGAACAAGAAGAACAAGAAAAGGGGGGAAGAGAGAAATAAGTTGTTTAAAGAGAAATTATTTTTCAAGTATATAAAATAAACCAAACACGCCATTACGTATGAATCTTTCTGAGCGAACACTTGACTTGGTAGCTTATACTAAAAGCGGTAGTCAGTCGGTGGCATTGAACGAGCCTGATGTGGAATAAGAGATAATTTACTTAAATCTATAGTGTAGGTAGGTAGATTCGCAAGTTATATATAACACACACACACACACACACACACACACAAAGAGAGTATGCTAAAGAGCAGCGAAAGTTAGCTTATTCGCGAGAAGTTGAAAACATTATATTCTACATTTTTAATATGTTCAAAAGGAGATAGATTCGGTAAAGCAAAGCGTAAATATATATATGTATATAAATCCCACCCCCATGGGAAGAAGAAAAAACCTCCTCTCTACTTATATACATACAACCCCCCCATTTACGCCATCCCCCCTATCTGCCCACTCGAATACTCAGCATCATCATCATCTCTCCTAGTCACTCACTCACTCACTCACTCAGTCCTTCAGTCCCTAGCCTTCCGAATCGGCTCCAGCCCAAAGATATCATCGGGCCGGATGGGCCCGCCGTCGGCGTCGGACGGCACCTCGCCGAAGAGGAACGCCGTGCGCTCGCGGCTGGCGTTCGACGACGGCTTCTTGTGGCGCAGCGCACCCGACGACGACGGCGGCGGCTTGGCGGATGAGGGGAAGGCGTGTTCGCGGGATCTGGACGACGAGGACGAAGAGGAGTCGTTCGGCTCCAGCATCCAGGCGAAAGACGACTGCGCGAGGGACGATCGCGTGGGAATCGGCAGTTGGGGGCGCTTTAGTTGTGGCGACGGCGCGTGAGTAGACACCTCTGATATCCCGAGCGGATCGGTGGCCGGCGAGTCTGCGCCGGTCTTTTGAAGGTTGTCTGGCGCGCTAGCAGGTGTTGGGTCGGGTAATGCGGTCTTTGGCGTGTCTGTGGTATCATCAGAATTCGGGGAGTCGTCAACCATCGGCGTACCCAAGGTCATCGCCGCAACCGTGTCGCTCAGGGATTCGTTTTTTAACTTTTTATCTCCAGCATCCGGGTCTAAGGTGTGAGTAGACCCGGTGTTCTCATCCGGGAGATCCATCGTAGAGTCCTCTAGGTAGACCTTGACAAACTGGATCTTAGCGGCGGCGATTCCCAGCGCGTCCTGGGTCTTCTCCTTGTCCTCTAGATTAGACATTGCAAGGGCCTTCAGACTTGTGACGGATTCGTCGAGCATAGCGGCCAGCCGCCTATTCCTCTGATCCAACACGGCAACAGCCCGCATCGCTGCATTTGGCCCGGGCTCTGAGAAGAGATCCCTACTCGACTTCATAGAGCTCCTAGCCTCCTGAACATTGCGACGGATCTCCACCATAGCATCACGCACAGCTTGAGTAATGCCAAGCTTTTCTCCCCTTTCAAGAACGCCTTTAGCTGCACCTTGAAACAATGCTTCCACGCCTCCAGGCGGTGATCTGAAGCGGGAGGGTGAGAGTGGTGACCGAGCACCTGCTACTCTTCGCCGTACACTCGGACCGAAAGATCTGGGAGTGTCCGGCCTTGAGTCAGTCGCTGACAGAGAAGGAGATCTGCCAGTATACTTGGTGATCAATGCGGATCCCCCATTTGAATCCAGATGATCTCGCAAGTAGACTGCATCGTCGATAAAAGTCTGCGGTCCATTAGGAGCCTGTGGAGGCGGGTATTTGAGTAACAGTTGTAATGCAACAGTATAGTCAGCATTAAGAACTGGAGAAGGTTAGTACGGAAACCCTAGGGGTGACGGTTTCTAAGGCTTACGTTCCCAGCGAATTCTAACCAGCATCGATGTACAAACAAGATCTATTAATTTAAATGTTGGATCAACGGAGAATAGAGTATCCCAAAGTATAAGCACGTCTTCAAATGGAAATTCGCGACTGAAAAGAAGGCGAATCCAACGGCTTGAGTGGTGTACGTAATCAGTCAGTTGTTATCATATAAAGTAGGAGGAAGGGAATGACAACGGACATGAGAAAAACCTGGGGCAAGATCTCGATGGTCTTCAGGTGCATCGAGAGTTCCGGGTCTACTTTGTATAAACAAGTTTCATGAATGTATTGGCTTTTCTCTATAATGGAGGATGATGAAGATTGCCGACTTAAGGCTGTCGAAGCGGAATCGTTGGAGGGATCACCGACCTCGTAGAATGGCTTGGCGCAGTCCATTACCTTTGAAAAGAGGGCGAATGCATCGTGTTCGATAAAAGATGCGTCTAGCATTTCTACCATTCTCAGGTCTGCCGAAGCGTCCGAAGCGTCCGAAGCGGCATCAACGGGATCGATAGCATCTTGATCGACGACATAGACGATAGGTGCTAAGAGCTCGTGCATACCCTGGCGGTAGCCGCCAACGTCGGGATGAAGTTTGCAATATATGAAGAGGACATCCAAGATGAGTATCTGAATATGAGGCTGGTGGTAGAAAGGCTCATCCGGAAGGCGCTGGACATCCTGGAGGATCTCAGCTCGGAGGACTTCATCTTGGCGGAGGGTGTTCCACGGGGACTACTCCAAGTCAACAACATGCCTACTCGTAACTGTACAATTAGAAGTGGGCGTACATCAGCATCGTCAGCCAGAGGGTCCGAGGTGCCGGCAGTGAGATACTCCGGGTGCTTGATATACTTCAAGAAGTGATCGCGCACGGAGGCGTACGTGCTCCGCGACTCCAACAGCGCATGAGACCAGTTGACGGCATTTGTAGTCTGATTCAGCAGGAAGGCCTACACTTTGCAGACCAGATCAGCATGGATGCACTGACGCATCCCGGTGGAGGAGAGCCGACCTTCCAACAAATCGATCTACATCCCGAAATGCAAGGACTTGCCGGCCCGTCTTCCTTGACAGCTCGCTGCAGATGGGCCAAGCTAGAACTGTGCTTAAGAGTCTCTTGCCATCGCGCACTAGAGAGGCGGGGTTAATTAATGCCACCATCACGAGCCGTGGGCCGAGAAGCCTGGTATAAGATACTCACGTTGCGCCGACCAAAGACCGCATTATGGTGACTCTGGCCTGCGTAATTATATGACGGTTTGAGGGTGGTGTTGAGGCGGGCTCGGTGCTCCGGGTGACTGAGTCGAACAAAGTTAACTGTGGAAGTGGTTGAGAAGGCCGGCGGCCAGCTGACAGTGACGAGATTAGAGAGATAACGAGGATTATCCCCCCCCATAAAGATCCACTTATCCGTGGTTGTCCAATCGGCTTGTTACCTGACCCCAAAGGACTGGAGGGTTGTAGGTACTGTACTCTATAAACATCTAACTTAGGTAGGTATGCATTTCTCTTCTTAATTGATGTTATCTGCTGTATTATACCATTAGAAAGTTAACTAGATTATTTTACCAGGCATGTTTCCTCCTTTTATCACTTTATGGGTTATACGGTACAAATATCGAGAATAGACTTTATACCTATAACAGAATAAGGGAATGTGTATCTTATAAAGGTTACTTCCGGCTAATGTCTTGGCCCAATTATCTGCGGTTACCTACTCATGCAAAATTGTGGCACATATAAGGTGGACTTCGTAGTTGGGGAGACGGCTTACAACCAGGTGCCGCCTGCATACTAATGTGAGGCATGATTCCTAAGAGGTACGCGACGCATAAGGTACTCGAAGGTATTCGCACATGCTACGTAGTGGGTACCAACTTGGGGGCCAAAAACCAGTGGGCGGGGGCTGACGAGCCACCCCTGTCAACAATAAGAACGTGTTCCTGATCCTCGGGCTCTCGACTTCAGCCTCAAAGATCGTCTCACAACTTTTCCGTCTTTCCTCCTTTTCAATCCCTCTCTGCTCCAGAGGAACCACCACGACGTGCCCAAGCGTTTTCGACGCCGAGGACCAGCTAGACACCTGGCCTGCCTATCTAGATTGGCAAATTCTTCACCATGTCTGCAGATCTTTTCGCCGAATTGATCGACTTCTCGCAACCTCCCCGACAGCAAAACCAATCAAAACCCCCCACACAGCAGCCCCCCTCCTTCACGCCTGACCCTTTCTCTTTTCTGTCAAACTCCTCGGCGAATAACACGACGAACAAGCAGGGCCAGCCGTGGGGGAACTTACCATCACAACCAAATAGAGGCAGCGGTCAATGGCAAGGGGGTAATCAGCACTCGCCGGGTCTGAATGGCTGGACCGGATCGTCCATCACCACCGCTTCTCCTATAATTTCGACCCAGGGCGAAGATGATGACGACGACGGATGGGGAGACTTCGAAGTCGCTCCGAGCGCCGTACAGTTATCTACACCAGCACCAGCACCACCAACAACAACTACCATCCCACCAAATGCAGCACCGGCGGGATCCACAGTAGTACCGAATCCAGCAGTGCAACGAGCAAGGATTGTGCGAGCGCCAACTATAGATTTGATATCAAATAACCTTCTTCATTCTCCCGCCGTGTCAGATAAACCAGCTAGCCAGGCATGGAACCGGGACCCTTTTCAACAATTTCAACAGTCCTCTTCGACGGCTAGCGCCCAAAGAGCGCCACCCAAAAGGCTCACCAAAGCCGATCCCAATGTCCTATTTGATGCCGATGATTTCCAGCAAGGTGATGATGATGATGATTTTGGTGAATTTGAGACAGTAGCTTCGCCAGCCCAACCGCCGCCGGACTTTTCCTCCAACGGTTTATCCAAATCTGCCTCAAACACCGACACGAAAGCTTCTCAGCTTCTTCTTGGGCTCGATTTGAATGGTTCAACTTCGCCCTATCCACAAGCTCCGCGGTCTCCAGCTTTCCATGCCAGAAACCCGTTCCCCGGACTCGCAGTTGCTACTCCTCCCGAGACGCAGAAACAACCTGGGGATGAACCCAAGAAAACACCACAGACAGCATGGCCATCGATGGATGAGATGCCCTCCGCCGCTAGCAATGAGTTCGGTGACTGGGGCGCATTTGACGACTTCCCTGATGAGTCAGCCAAGCCAAGTGCTAAACCAGACGATTCTAAATGGGATTGGGAGTCGGTTGAACCAGCACAATCAGTGAACCCGACATGGTCAGCAAAGCCGACCAAAATAGCTCCAGCGACGGGGCCAGTGACGGCTGCAAAACGAGCAAATTCTACGGACAATGCAGATCCCACATGGGACTGGGATCCTAGTGATACGAAGAGCGAAACACCTACAGAATCAAAAAAGGATGGCCCACCTCCAATCAACATTCCTCCGCCGTCGGTACTGTTGTCGGTTTTCCCCCAGTTGTTTGATGACGCCAACACTTTTCTATATAAGCCCGTGAGCGGACAGCCTTTCTCTATTAAAAACCGTATCTTGTCCGATCCCAAAACCCTTGAATTTTTGAGAGGCCATTTGAAATTAGCGACTGTTGCAGCTCGCATCATTGCTGGGCGGAAAATGCGATGGCATAGGGACAAATTCCTATCCCAGAGCATGTCGATATCTATCGCGGGAAGCAAGGGGATGAAGCTTGCCGGAGTCGACAAAGCACAGACGGTCCGCGAGGAACGTGAGGCTACCGATGTCGTGAGTAATTGGAAAGATAATGTTGGTCGTCTTCGATCTGCGATCGCTGCTGCAAATTCATCACTGAAGGACGGCGCGAAGCAGCTCAAAATCCCCGAGATATCCGAGAACATGCCGATTCAAACTGCCAAGATGGTCCCCACAGCGCCGAAAGCATGTATAGTTTGCGGCCTCAAGCGCAATGAGAGAATTTCAAAAGTTGACTACGAGGTAGAGGACAGCTTTGGCGAATGGTGGGTTGATCACTGGGGCCATCTCGATTGCAAGAGATTCTGGCTACAACACGAGAATGATCTACGGCAACGATGAACCTCGCCACAGTCAACGGTCTCCAGAAGGTTTTCATAGCTTGCCATGTAACTTGCAACTGATGGCGATCCTAGGCCAAAAAGATTTAAGGCAGAAAAGCATATTTTAGCGACGCGACAAAAAGTTTCGGCGGTTACAGCGGTTTCGATTCTCAAACAGGGATGAGCGGCTAACTCTGGATCTCGGTTCACCATCGGATGGCCATGATGCGTTCTCGGGATTGCCATTTTTCCTACCAATCAAAGCCCTCGGTAATCACAATAGACAAGGTGGTTGACATTCCGCTTGAACGATGAGTCGATGCGTACTCCTTAATTCAAGCGTTGCGACGCCTCGTAGGTTGTCGATAGTTGCTACCCCACAAACTATGGCCCGGACGCTGCTTGTAATACTAGTGACAGCCAATTAACGCTTCGGGCAATAGTGTCTTGACTACTACCTACCTCTAGTATATGCACTTCATCTCATCAGGCACTACCTCGGAACTTACTTCGACAGCTAAAGACATCCCGTCGAATCCCACAGCACGTGGGGGAGCGTGTTGACAAGTCAATGCCGTGGACTCTTGTGAGCTGTCAGTATGTTGGATATGTCTCACCGGTCGGCGTCTGTCATATATCAAGTTGTACCCTTCTGCCGACCAGGAAGCTTGCAGAATCGCGTCACACTACATATACATCCTACGGCCCGTTATGCGCGAATCGACGCGTACGGAGTCTACTGAATGGCCAATTGATTCCTCACAAGCAGGCTCCGGCACATTCTTAGAGCCTCTATCTACCGAGGGACAGACAACCCCCAGCCTTGGAATCGTATGACCGAGAACCTATGGCGCCAACTGGGTAGAACGTGATAAACTTGGAGATATGGCACAAGTCGGGATTCCTGACTGGAGATAACAAGTATAGCACAATTTATCCACTAGACAGAGTCGATCGCAGAAGAACTCAACTGGCTGTCCCATTAAGCACCTATACGGGTATTTCTGCTTCAGGAGAGCCAAAAAGTAGGCCACACCGGTGCTTCTTTTCTAGTAGAAGGCTAGTAAAGTCGAAGTATCCGCAGGGTCTGCATTCGGAGCAGGGAATTCGCTACAGATTGCTCTACATGGTCCAACCTGCCGTGAAGGATCAGTATGAAGGATGGGATTGGCTTCTAGTCCGCCAATGAAGCCGGAGCAACCAAGCCCTCTCATGCCAATATCGTGCTATCAGATGATTGCATAGGAGACCACGCAGGACCCGCCCAATCCCATACGGGGGATCTAGACCGGAACGAGGCATACAATGCACGAAAAGGAACTTTTCTTAGGACAATGCTGTTGACCTATTGGCCGTTCCGGCGTGGCATATGATGTCGATTTGCACGATTCGGTAAGGCAGCCGAAGGAAACACCAATGCCACTCGACTATGCAGGAGAGAGAGACGCCCTAGATCTACCGCTATGACTGGACGGACATGAAAGCCATGACATGCACTGCAACGGCGTTGGGTTTCATGATAGGCCTGAGGCTTCTCCCCGGCCGATTTCCTGCTTGACTCTCTCGATTCCAAGAGAAAATGTTGACTGGCAAACGCCCATTCCTTTCGCTTAAAAGGAAAACAAACAAGCCCCAGCCTTTACATAAAAAAAGGAGGAGGGGGGGGAGGGAAGCAACTTGGTTGTTAGCTCAAGAGTTAGTGGGACTATGTTAGAGAGTTTACACAAGCTCCTAGCCTCCATGATGACATGCATAGTGTTGATGGAGGATGGTGCTGGCCTAGTAGGTGCTTCACCATGAAAATACCCCTATTTTGAGACGAGTAATACGTAGAGTACTTTCCCCCTATTTCTACACACACTTTACCACATACGGTGCAGTCTGCTCTAGTCTTTCTAACGTCTTGATCAAATAAAACTGCTCGATGTTCAGCAGATACGTCTTCCCACTGCCCCAGTCGTCGGTAATAATCGTAGAAGTGGTGTTCCGCCTCTTTGTCTAGATGGCCTCAGATAGGCTATTATATGATTCGGAGATATCACAAGTTAATGTCGCGAAGACGCCTTCTTCTACCATATGATGAATCATATACCTATCATCATCGCTGCTATAAGTCTACGTATACAGTCTAGGTTGGCGAAGCTGGCGATTTATTCTCACTTTGTATAATTATAAGGGGTCGAATTGTCAAGCATTTCTGCATCTCTTCGTACGGAACACTATTCATAGAAACACGTCGTTTCGGTACAAGATGCAATTCCCTAAGTCAAGAGGTGTAAGTAGAGTAATGTTCTGATCATGATAGGTAGTTCTTTACTGTTTACACTAGTGGGTTCATGTGAGTTTCCGAGTTTCTACTGATAGAACCGCATTTGGAAATATCGACTTAGGAATGCACACGACTTTAGTAGGTACACGTACCAGGTACCTTCTACACATGATGTCCTTCGATGTAGGCATCTGACTATTATCTCGGAAGACTCCGGTACTTAGTACATCAAAGCACAACCTAGTTAATCATGAGACCTGTGTTGGGCGCCAGTGCTGCTGCCGTGGCTTTCGCACCCGTTGTTATTCGTACCTAGTCAATTTGATAGGAATGTACGGTAGGAGAGCTACATAAGTAAAGTTCTGAAAGAGCTTGTTCCCTGTGAAGCTAAAGTACATACCTAACACATCGGAAGGGGCATAACACTCCCACGTATGAATGTTAGGTACCTCCCCCTACCTACCTACATCATCACCAATTGGAAGAGAGCCTGGCAGAGAAAGCTTTCTTATTCGCCAATCCAAAGGGTCGATGGTTAGGCAGTTAGAGAATCAAAGGCCATTAAATGCACTGATTAACCAGCTAGACGGATGCGGGAGGGGAAGTGATGATGAAGTGATTCGACATGAACAAAGAAGGCGTCTGCCCCCTCATTTGTCACCTTACCTTATGTACCAGCCTGGTTGTTTCCCTACCTTAGCTGCATTTGGGGTTAGCTCTGGATGGTGCTACCGACGCCTGCCATATCTCTTTCTCCAATTGGCAAATCAATTGTTTGTCTCGACGACTTCTTCAACACACTTTTTTTTCTTCTTCCTCTTCCCCTACCAAACTACGAAAACCCAACTAACTCCAATACATCTCCTCCCGCACCTCACCCTCACCACCAACCCACTCTCATCCACCTACACCTCAACCCCGTCTCCGTCCCCGTCCTCGTCCCCATCCCCGTCCTCCATTCTTCCTCAACTCCGCGAAGTCTTCTTCTCTAAAAACTCCCGAATCAACTCGTGTTCCAGCACGCAGCAGGTCTTTCTTCCGGCTCCTATAGACGCTATAGGGTACTATCGAGAACAAGTAGGAAATCGGGTCATTATTCATTTGTGTGTACTCCTCATCCCCAACCCCATCATCGCACATCAGATGGTCGCATATACGGTCCGCAACCTTACGACTACCCTGCCCGGCTGCCAACTAGACGGGCCCGTTCCTGTGTAAGCACCGACTATTTCGTACCCAGCCCACACCAAAACCCACGTCCGCGTGGAATATCAATGCCAAGATCTGAGGGCACACACTAGCAGGGGCTGGAAGGAAATCCCAGGTCGGCTCCAAGAAAAAAAAAAAGAAAAGCAAAAGAAGAAAAAAAAATTATAGCAAAATACCTGCCACCCCGCAATACCTCCTGCCTTTGTCTTGTCTTGCGCTGCACGACCTCACGGTAAAGACAAAAACAAGAAGAAGAAAAAGATTAAATTCCTCCGGTGGTTTATTACTTCGCAGCACGGACTTACTGCTTGCTTACTTACTTACACTACTACCGTAGGTACGCAACACAACGCAACACCACGGCACCGCAAAACCCAAACCAAGTCCACCGAAAGTGCCTTGACTCCCAGTTCAGACAGGTATGCAGTGCCCCGCCCTTTCAAGCCATGTTTTCGTAATTTATGAAACTGTCCCCCTTCCTCTGTTTCTATTTTCTACGACCACATGCCGACATCGTGCAGATGCAACATCTCGCCCACGAGATAAGATCTGTTTGTGATTTCGTTCAGCACCTCCGCTTCATCTTTCCCCCAACTCGACCCAACTAACCACTCTTCGCGCCCCATCGACTACCCTCTTCACACCACATACTACCTCATTTCACATGTGCATCACCACATTTCCCCGCAGCCGCCATACATAGCAGCAGCTTATCAGAGCTAACCTGTCCCACCACAGCACCACAATCGGAGCAAGCGCCATCTCCTGCACCGCAACCACTAGACAAGGAAAAAAAAGAAAAAAAGGACAGAAAAAAAAACCCCTACTTACATCACAACCGCCCATCAAAAGAACTTGACCCCAACCCCCGATTTCGAGCGATATACAAGTCAACCTGAGCATATCAGGACACTTGAGCATTTCGCGCTCTGCTTCTACATCGCCGATAATTATCATCGCCATCAAGCCCTCCACCTCCCAATATGTCGGCTACTCAAGACGTCATTCCCCAGAATGGCAGCGATATACTCTCCATGGATCAGAACGACGAGCTTCGCCTAGGGCCTGACGGCGAACCTGCCCCGAAAACAGATGAGGAATACGCTGTAGCTCAGCTGACACTGCGAGCCATCGTCTCGTCCAAGGAAGCCGGTGTCATTATCGGCAAGGGTGGCAAGAATGTCGCCGACCTACGAGACGAGACAGGCGTCAGGGCTGGAGTAAGCAAGGTAGTACAGGGTGTACATGATCGCGTCTTGACTATCACTGGTGGATGCGAAGCCATATCCAAAGCCTATGCCATTGTCGCGCGATCGCTATTGGAAGGCGTTCCTACGATGGGAATGGGTGGAGTCATCCAGACCAGCGGCACACATCGTAAGTCCTTCGCGAATCGCTTCTCACTTGTCGCGCAATACTAACAACGTCTCCTTCCGCTCAGAGATCAAGCTACTCATCTCACATAACCAGATGGGAACGATCATCGGCAGACAAGGGCTCAAGATCAAGCACATTCAGGATGTCTCAGGCGTGCGCATGGTCGCACAAAAGGAAATGCTTCCTCAATCGACCGAGAGAATTGTCGAAGTCCAAGGAACGCCCGACGGCATCCAGCGAGCCACCTGGGAGATTTGCAAGTGCTTGGTTGACGATTGGCAGCGTGGCACCGGTACCGTGCTATACAATCCTGTCGTCGTCCGCACGGCTCCTGGTGGTGCGGGGTCTCTTGGTGGTGGTGTTGGCGGTGGTAGTGCCGGCGGGGTAGGCTACGGCTCATCCAACAGAGGCGAATACGGAGGCTCTCGTGTGATGCGAACAGGAAATGGCGCAGATTTCAGCAATGGCGCTACGCGCCCGTATAATCGCCGCTCTGACTCTGACGCAGCCACCCGTGGACCACCTACGCACGACGAGAACGGCGAGGAGATCCAAACACAGAACATTAGCATCCCCGCAGATATGGTTGGCTGCATCATAGGACGTGCCGGAAGCAAGATTAGCGACATTCGCAAGACATCTGGCGCTCGCATCTCAATCGCCAAGGTAAGTTGTGACTCCGGAAGGAAGGATGAAGCGAGGGTGCCTCCTCTTTTCTTCCTCTCAGCTCCTGCAGTGAAACCTCGACTGACTTGAATATAGGCACCACATGATGAAACTGGTGAGCGAATGTTCACCATCATGGGAACCGCAAAGGCCAATGAGACAGCCCTCTTCTTGCTCTATGAGAATCTCGAGGCAGAGAAGATGCGTCGCAGTCAGGCACAATCGCCTGAATAGTCGCCTCCCAATTCTCACACTCGCTTGATTTTCATGGCCGCTGCGGCGAAGCTAGGAGTTCTATACATGCTGTCTAGGGCATTTCTAATGTTGGGTCTGATTTGGCGACATACCCTACGTTTAAGGGGGGGGCATTTCCAGATCTGACTTGCCGCAAGGCTCCTGGTTCCGGTGGCATCTACGAAATGACGTGACGAACGACGATTTCTCCTTTAAAAAGCAAAAAGGCACAAAACCTCACTATCTTCTTACTATCCCATCCCCCTTTTCCTAAATTTCCCTCGACCGAACCAATAACGACCTGTGGACACGTGGGTCCACCAACATCTGCACGGTCGTTCACCAGTATATTGTCCACATCGGCGATTGATATGTAGCTTATTGCTGCATGTTGGAGTCCCTAATGAGGCGGCAAGTGGTGGCGATTCTTCCGGCATCCGTTGTCGGATAATGATGCCGTTGCCTGTAATGAGACGTGGGAGAACCTCGAGTGTTCTCTCGTCCCTGTGCCTCTTGTATCAATTCACTATGCTAGCCCGAAGGGGAATTACTCGAAACCTAGAGGGAATTTCAGCAGTGAGTAGACGATGCTTGCACATGGAAACTGGCGCAGATGCTTGAGTTCTAAGCCGACCTCTACTAGAGCTATATGGTCACGGACAGCTGCTTGTATGGCCTTTCCGCCGAATTCTGATGGGCTCTAGATGTCGAGTTGTCCTACTCACAGGCCTCGTAATTTGACCATGGAACGCTCCCCTACATTTCTTACTTACGCGAATCCTACACACTACTTTGTCACGCACCGCAGGAACTATTGTTTCCTCTCCTTCCTTCATTATCACTTGATTGGGACGTTGAATCCTCGTTCTCGTTTTACCAATCTCGAAGACGAACTATGCCGTATCCCCCACGCGAACTCCGCCCCCCACCACCTCGTTCGTGGATCATCACCAACATGTCATACTATTACTTACTCTCCTAAAAAGGCGTCTCTGCCAAGGCTCCAATTCTAATAAACTTCCTTGTTGTCCCGAAAAAAAAATAACATTCCTTGGTCCTCACCACGAAGATTCCGCCTGATCTTCCATGATATGTCTAGATAAGAGGTTTCTAGCAACTAGAAGAGGTCAAAACTATTATGAGAAAAAATTGTCCAGATCATGGTCGATGAAGAAATGTCCCGAGTGAAAAGTGATCGTGCCAAGATTATATTTGCGATCGTGACGTAGACAAGCTAAATTAATGCCCCTCATTCATTCTTCAAGATTGGGGCTTTGCATGGATCCATTCAGACATGTCGGAATTGTGGACCGGATCAACTAAAGCTCCAATGTCCCGGGGGGAAGCTCTGGGTGTAGCCTCACCGCCTAGCTAGGGTGCACCAAATTTAGTAAAGTGCGAGTTTTCGTCTGATGATTCTGCCGTGCAGTGCCACATGGTACTTAGTGCCAATCTGTCATCAGCGCAGCCCAGAGCTTTATTTCAGGTCAGCGTCCATGCACTCACCTCACTCACTTACGATGTCGTTTTAAGTACCATGCTCTGTTTAGTCCGAACTTCATCACTCGTTAGAATTCAATTTAAGTAGTTCTTATACATATACTCGGTTTCCCCCTTTTCCTTTCTCCTCAGCAACTTGGTTCGCGAGACGATGGCGCGTACGAAGCAAGCCAAGCCCGTCGAGCGCCAGCAGTCGTCCGAGTATGTCAGTCGCCAAACCTCAACACCATCCAAGGCACGCAATGATGTTGCGCGCCAATCCAATGGCGCGATCAGTAAGCCCGCGCCGGCTCCGGCGAAACAAGAAGCAGGTCTAGCGCAACTGGTAATAGCCGTCGCTGGCATCTACGGCTCCTTGTAAGTTCCCCTCCCGCTACCCTCCCCTCCCCTCGACATGTTGTTGCATCGCACAGCGCAGTACGGCGCGACCGGCACTAACTAATCACCACCACAGCCTCACCTGGGCGTACCTACAAGAGAAGCTCACGACGACGCCGCACGGCCCGCCGCCGGGGGCCGTGGGCAAGGGCGAGGGCGCGACCGAGGTCTTCAGGTACCCCGTGTTCCTCAACACGATCCAGTCGCTCTTCGCGGCGGCGACGGGGGCGCTGTACCTGTACCTCAGCACGCCGCGCGGGGCGGCGGTGCCGGCCGTGATCCCGTCGCGGCGGATCCTGGCGCCGCTGCTCCTGGTGGCGCTGACGAGCTCGCTCGCGTCGCCGTTCGGCTACGCGAGCCTCGCGCACATCGACTACATCACCTTCCTGCTGGCCAAGAGCTGCAAGCTGCTGCCCGTCATGCTGCTGCACGTGACCGTGTTCCGGCGCCGCTACCCGCTGCACAAGTACCTCGTCGTCGCGGCCGTGACGGCCGGCGTCGCCGTCTTCACGCTGCACTCGGGGAAGAGGAAGAAGAGCGGCGCTGATGGTAGTGGTAGTGGTAGTGGTGAAAATGGTAACAGCGCCTGGGGCCTGCTGCTGCTGTCCGTCAACCTGCTGTTCGACGGCCTCACCAACAGCACGCAGGACTACATCTTCGGCGCCTTCCGCCCCTACTCGGGCCCGCAGATGATGTGCGCCAACAACCTCATGGGCACCGCCGTCACGGCCGCGTACCTCGTCCTCAGCCCCTGGCTCGTGCGCACCGGCCTCGGCGAGTGGCTCGGCATGGACGCTGCCGGCGGCGCCGGCGAGCTCGCCGAGGCCCTCGCCTTCATGGCCAGGTACCCCGAAGTCTGGGCCGACGTGCTCGGGTTCGCGGCGTGCGGTGCCGTCGGGCAGGTTTTTATATGTGAGTTGTGCTTCCCTTCCCTTCTCCCTCCCCCCTTTTTGAGTGGGGTTTTTAGTCAAAATTTGAAGAAAAAAAATAAAAGCCCTCCCCTTTAAATAGACAAAGTATACAATGCTGATATAAATTATTTTAAAAATAGTCTATACTCTGTCGACCTTCTCCTCGGTCCTCCTCGTCACGGTGACGGTGACGCGCAAGATGTTCACCATGATCCTCTCGGTCGTCGCCTTCGGCCACCGCCTCAGCCGCATGCAGGTCCTGGGCGTCGGGCTCGTGTTCGGCGGCATCGGCGTCGAGGCCGCCATCGCGCGGCGCGAGAAGATGGCCAAGGAGGAAGCCAAGAGGAAGAAGGAGTTGGAGGCTAAGAAGCAGTGATTTTCATTTTCAAATTGTCTTGTTAAATAATTATTTTCCCTTTTGGGGGAGAGAGACTAACCCCTAGTGATGTTATCATGGCATTTGCGGCTTGTTTGCAATTGATTTGATTGAATGTTTGGTCCGGATTTGTTTTTAGGGAAGGGGGTTTAATAACGAGTGGAAAGAAAGAGAGGGGGAGAGGGAGGGAGAGAGACATATATAAATAAAGCAAAATAAATGGTAAAGGGAAAATGTAAATAAGATTGATCCGTACTGTTCATCGTATTGTATATATCTCATATGAACATGGCAATAAAACCATGATTTGGCCCTCCCATCCTCTTCGTTCTTAGTATTTCGAAAGTTATTAAATAGAACTATGTAGAGAAAAGAAAGGGGGGACCAGAGAGGGTAGGTAGAGTGATATAATGAGACATAAGAATGCGTCTTACGGGCTTGATAATAATAATACGTGGTTGATATAATCAATACGGGTTGAAAGCTCAATATAGATCTAGGTATATATCAATGAGGCGGCTAGGGACAAAGTGTGATATATATACTTATATAAACTAACTTTGTAATAATAATAATAATAAATTCTCCTTTTAATAATTAAGGCGTAACAAATCATTGATTATTAAGAATTACTAGCACCTAAGAAAATTCAGTTTCGTATATAGTTTCTTCTCTTCTCGTATGAAACTATTTTTAAGTTATCGTAAAGACTATATGTACATGACGCGGAATATCCGCCAGAGGCCATCTCCTCCCCCTCCCCTTTTCCCGTCTTCTTATTTTCGGTTCCCTTGAGAATAGGCTTACTAGGGCGTTTTCCTGCCCGTCCCTCTTTCTCTTCCCCCTCGGTTCTGCCAGTTTTCCCCTCCCCTCGGATGCCTTAATAAAGGGAATAAACGGGGAAGACAAAAATGAATAAACTCCTTCACTCCCTAAAACAGAAAAAACGCCTTGGCCAGCTTAGCCCGTTTTTTTCGCCTTGCTTAGCTCGCGCACTGTGCCGAGAAAGCTAGCCGAGCTCGCTCATAATCGGTCAATCATGTCCCATCGGTTGTTTGCGTGTAATGCGATCGGCTCGAGGCTGTTGATGATGGGGGAAGCAACCCTGACCTGCCTAGGAGGGGACGTGTTCTTCGACTGCTATGCTGTATCGTGTAGTTGCTTGGTCAAACAGCCGTCTGAGAACAGGACACCACATTTTAGGAGCCAAGGCATTTCCAGCAACCCACCTAAGCACGATGCTTGATTATTCCGTATGCCGTATTACCATTGATTGCCTTTCCAGTTTCCACGCCGCAGTCCAAGATTTTGTTGAATCATACCCCTTCGTCTCCCCCCCTGGTGCTCATCCCAACCCTTTAGATTATACATTGGCGTATGAATTGATTGTATTAACCGCAAAGAAAATGTCTCGCCAGCCCCCCCTTTTGCTTTAGGAGATTGAACGGCGGGTGTGCCGTCCGGGTATCGGTTTCGCCGTTCCAGTGCTCTGCTATGCTGCGGCGGAAACACAAAAAAGGAAAAATCGAGAAGAAATCAAAACGACAGTGTATTTGGTATTTGCTGACAAATGGAAATTTGTTGGGTCTTCCCATTAGAAATTGGGAGTTGGAATGTGTTCGTATGTGCCAAGGTGCCTCATGCCATATCCTAATTCGGGATGTGTCCAACACATCGAATGCTACTTATTCGTAAAAAAAAGTATGCGCGACAAAATACTGTTGTCGGCCACGCCAGGGAAACTTTGGAATCGAAGCCCGCGTGCCATAATGATGGGTCGCAGTACACACTACTGACATAAGGCTATTATCGAGATGCCGCCGGAGTTCACGAATATTCATAAACGTCCGTGACTGTCGAAGAGGACTATAACACGTCATCGATGGACCGGGTGATTGGCGTTTCCCCTTTAGTAGGGGGACTTCTCGGATCCGCGACTTGCGAAGGACGCCCAAATGGATAGAACGGATCTCGTGGAAACGTCGATTGACGTGGAGAGAACAGTCCTTCCGTGGGAGTAGGCGGCACTTCAACAAACTTCATCCCGGCCATCTCGGTGTAAGAGTCGTGGAGCGGGTTGTTGGTCATAGTTTCGGCTCTCGGCGACATTAATGCATCCTCATCAGGCGAAGCTGGAGATATTGTTATCTCGTGCTTCATTGGTACATCATCATCCTGTCCGCACGAGCTATGTGAATCCGGGCCAAAATTGAGGCTTGAAAACGCAACATTTTGGGGCTCAAAAAAGGACCTCGGAGCGAAACCTGGTGACGGCGGGGGTTTGAAGGAGGACGAAAAAGATGACGAAGGAGGTGGGAACGCCTGCTGCTGCTGTCCCCCGAAGAACTTGGGCGGCTCTAATGCCGGCCCAAAGTTGAAATGGCCCGGGTTTTTCTTATCATCCACGTTTTCGGTCCACGAGAAGCTCGAAGGAGCGGAGGAAGGGCCTGGTGATATTGCCTCTAGGTTGGAAGCCGACTTGACTCGAGTATGCACCGGACTTCTGTCAGGACTAGCGCTCTTGCCGACGCCCTTTTCGTCAGGCAGAGGCGCAGTCATAGGTTCTTTCGGTTGTATATCGATAGCATCGGCAGAAAGGGTTAGTCGATGCTTCGTAGGACTTCGTCCGCTTCGGGGTCCCGCAGCAGAACGGGGCGGGAGCTTTTTCTTAGAAACCTCCTTCTGGAAATCCTGCAGGCAGTACATAAGTCGCATGTTGGGGCTGATCCATTTGCTCTTAGACTGCGCGGCATAGTAAGCATCGTTGACGCTCAGACCTGGGTTTTGATATAGGCCGTAGGCAATTATCAAACTCGCAGAACGACTCGCTCCTTGCTGGCAGTGCACGAGGACCTTTTTACCCTCTCTAGTGCGCTTCTCGATCTTCTCGCAAAGCATCATAAGATCCGTTGCAATGTCAGTATTGTGATCCCATGGCATATGGATATATTCCGGTTCATTCCAAGAATTGGCTTTCGGGGTGGTAGGTGTCTCTGGGCCTCTGTCCTCGCGTGGTGGAAACTCGAACGCGGTCGAGAAACTGTCATTTGTCATAGCCGTATCGGGGATCGGAGACTCGGTTAGTGATGCGTGGGCTGGCTGAGGATTAATCTGCTTGTTGCACCCATATAACTCAAATGGGTTGTGAACCTCCCGCGCAACATTGATTACCACATCAAATTTTGAGGCCTCGTCTGCCGTGGGCTCCAAGTAGAGGTACACACTGTCACCATAAATCGCGATTGGACCATCAGGATATCCAGGTGATTTTTGGTCCTCGTTGTTTTCGGGTTCGTGGAAGGGCTCGAAATCCATCGCCGCCCTGTTTGCTAGCTGAGTTCTAATGGGCGAGTCTTCCTCGATAATCGTGCTGCTGTCGTAGCCGCTAGATGTACTTCCTTGCCTTGACGGCCGCAAAACCTCAGACAGGCCTGATGTGCCGCGCTCGAGGACGGTGGGGAAGGTCATGCCGCCAGACGGACCGAAAGTTGCAGATTTCAATCCAGACAGCATGTGCGGAGAGGAGGTCGAGTGCTTAAGCGACCGTCGCTGCAGAATAGGCGGGAGGCCAGGTGAGTTCGGGACCTCGAGAGTGGTTGGCGGAATGTTGAGGCCGGTCGAGTCTGTCTTCAGGCTGAGCTGGCTAGGCTTTCGCTTCATTGCCGGGATTCTGGGCTTGATGAAAGAGGGCGAAGAGGGTTCCGAGATTAGATTAGACGATAATGAGGAATTGAAGGGTGGTTGGATCGATAATCCCTTCATGTTCCTCGCGCGTCTTGGCGAGGGCGAGGTCATAGGACGCTCCAGATTGCGCGACGAAGAATTGCCCATGATCTGGAGGCTGTTCATGGTGGACGGCAATTCGCCAAAATTATTTGCTGGAAAAGAGTTCAAGGGTATTAGATTAACGGGAGAGTCTGGGGAGGACGACGGCGACGGGTCCGACAGTGAGGAGGTATCTGTGGTCAGCGTGGTGGTAGGCGAAGAGTCAGCAGACTCGGAATTGTGTGTTGAGGTGCTGTCATGGTGACGGTGTGTGGGATCCGTCGGTAGAGGTCGTAGGTGTTGGTGTTGGTGTTGCTGTGGCATCGCATTGGGGAATTGGTCGGCAGCGCACGACGGCTCCATCTCCATGAACTTGGAATCCACCATAGTCACCAGATCCCTACCACCATCGATGTTCTCGGCCTCTGGGTCAAATACGGACATGAATGAGGGTATCTGGTCCTCATACATTCGTCGAGCGGCGGCGGACGGCATGTTCGACAGTAACAAAAGCAACCACAAAGCGTTCTTTTGTCCCCGGGGTCGACCACAGCACAGCAACCAGACCCAATTGTCACACACTAAACTGCCTCAGTCGATCGGTGTCGGGTCGCAAATCAGAGTGTCGAAGGAAAAGAAATGGTTATTGAAAAAGAGTGTTGGGGTCGCGGGTAGACGTAGACGTAGACGGTTAAGAACAAGGTGTATACTGGACAGCGCTGCTGAATCCTGTTTCCTGCTCCTCGCCCTTCTCTGCACCGCGGCACCAGGACGGTCCTGGTAGATCAGATATATGGAATTGTCCAAGCGCGTCTTCCTATCCCAAAAACACAACAAGAATCACTACCGGGTTTGACCTTGACCCGGTGCGGGCGAGGCGGATAAATTCACGTCGCGGTGGTGGTGAGGAGGGTGCTGGCGGGTGTCTTGGTTTGCGTGAGAGAGGAGGGAAAGAAAAATGAAGTGAATGAGTGTTAAAGGCACGTAAGTGGTACGTATGGATAAAATTAGAAATGGGAATGGAATGCGTAGGTAAGGTGAGGTAGGAAGAAGAAAGGGTGTCTCGGTTTCCAATCGAATCGGCTGGCTAGAGGACCACAGCCATTGGGGAAGTACCTAACTACCAGTACCGCTTACAAGGGGAGGCAAAAGTCGAAGAGGTCAACTGTAACTGTAGAAGACAAGGGAGTTACGGAGAAGATGGGCGGTTGGCGATACGGCACGACCGACTGGGTGTGTGTTGAGGTGTGAAGGGAAAGAGGGAAGAGGGATGAATTCGGTGGTGGTAGATGAAAGCGTTTGAATCGACTGCCAGATGACAGACAAAATCTCTCTCTCCGTCCCAGTTCAGTCACCCACAGACATTCGAAACGGCTTGGGGCAGACAGGGAACTGGTACGGTAGAGGGACAGGCAGGGCCACAGGAAAAACGGGGGTGGGCGCAGACGATGTCACGGGCTGTGGGCTGGTGGGTACCTCTAGGCATGTGTGTATGTACACTGCATACCTACGTTGCAGGTGTGGTTACTCGTGTCTGGACAGGTAGTGACCTGGAGAATGGCAGAGGGATTGCAGCGCCGCGAGTTAATTCTCATTAGCGCCGGTCCACAATGGCCGGTAGCGTCCGGGTACAGTCATTATGGACAATGGCGGCATTGGGGACGCCTGAGCTACTTCGACGAGGCCAGGCACGCTAGCAAAACTCCGTTTAGTGGAGAACCGGGCCCCCCTTAGCCCCATCCTTCTTTTTCTCCTTGTGGTATATTTTTTTTTTGTTCTTTCTCCGTCTCTCAACCGTGACTTTGTTTTTTCTTGCCGTTGCTTGTTGGGCTGGCTGGCCGGCCATTGCCTATAAGAGGTAGGTTAGAGTATTACATATATACCTAACCCCTACACATACGTAACCGGGTATGTATGTACATATCTCCAAGCTAAGGACGTTTTACTCTACATGTACCTGCAATAACCGAACAGCAACTTCATCGATACCCAATCAAAGCTATATAAAGCGGCGGTTTGTAATGCAGGCACCTGCTGTACTGTACAGTTTGTAAGCTGTATATACATGTAGGTGTATGTATCCCTATCTGTATCTGTATCTGAGGTCCTCTCTTGTTGCTACTCTGCACGATGGAGAGGAGACCTAGCAAGCAGTGTGTTGTGTGTGCGTGTGGTGAGGGTACCGGTTGCGCTGGTGGGCGGCTGATCTGAGTGGTTGCTGCGGGCAGGGATTGCCGCCTGCGAAACGAGCGCGACAGGGGCTGTAGAGGTTTCTATTAATAGCGTGATGCATCCAAGTTCCCAGGCAGGGCGCCAACAGCCAGCCAATCAGCCCTCGCCAACCAAGTGTGGTCATCGCGGCCGATAATTTAAGGTCGCCAATCGATTGCCTCCCTCCGTCGAGCCTCGCAAGGATATCGTGCTCGAGGTGGCTCGGGGGCTTGGGTCCAATTTCCATCGGGAAAACGCCTGGAAGCCGCCCAGAAGCGCGCGTCGCCGTCCGCAGGCGGCGGCTCTCAAATCGCTTGACTAGAAGTCACTGGTAATAAAAGACGAAGAAAAATGGTTGTTTCAGGTGACTGACTATCGTCTATAGAGAGAGAGAGAGAGCGCGCGCGATTCAAGTCCTATATACTTTACGGTGGTTGAAGATCCAAACGGTATCAGCTTGTGTTGAGGGTTAAAACGTATCGAATCAGTTCCTCCAGTCACACACACCGTTTCTACCCACATACTTCGTACATAACCTCTTTAATGCACCTAGGTCAGGCTGCCTTGTTCTTCTGATCTCCATCAGGCCTGACTCCGTCATCGCCTACTCCGTACATTAGCAGGTCGGTCAGGACACTAAGTCTAGTGTCGTGCCTGTCCGGGGAATCAACTTCTGCACGAAAGCAGCTGAATTCTGAGTCACAGAAATGGTCAACTGAGTGTCAAATTTTTTGTCTCTTCATATCAGTCGCGGTCGCTGATGGCGGACTGAAGAAGACTAGGTACTGATCAGTTGCCTCGGTATAAGTCAACGGGCGTACGGCATGCATCTACAATTCAAATAACTGCCTATATATAGAACCGAGGAATATTATACTTTATGCTCTGTTCTTCACACCGCTAGTATTAATAATCGAGATGTACATGGAACATAGTACAGCTCTCGAGGATTTGTTACGGGCATGCTCTATAGGCTTATGTACTTATGTACTCCCGCCGATTAGGTACCTTGACTTATTTGATGTTGTCCTGTTATAATCAAGGAAAATGAAATGAAAAATAAATAAATAAAAGATCAGGCTAGTCGCATAGCATAACATGGCATTTATTAATATGAGCCTCGGGTACATGTGCTGCGTTTATGTAGTTGACCTATTGAATCCTGTCGCATACGTATCAGTTGGGAGACTAAGAGTGTCGCATCTAAGATTAACTTTTAAGCCTCACTCTGCAATGATTTGTAACGTCATTTGCCATCATCTTGACCATCATTCATAGTAAGTAGTTTCTTTTTTGTTTCCCCTCTGTCAAGAAGAATTGAAGCTACTTCATGCCAGTTGCGGCAGTCCGTCGAACATTTCAACTCCCGACGACCTGGGCTCCGTTCGCACAAGCTTTAATGCGCTTAGATCCGCCACTAGTTGATCCTATAGGCCAAGTTTCCACGGCTAGTGGTCGTGATCGAGATTTAAAGATGGCCGAGGCAGCCTCCCAATGATTCGCACATGGTTCACCCCGCGTGATCTAGGCGTCGTATCTCAATTGTAATACCGCGGCCAACCATTGCGTGTTGCGATGGTGTCGTGGTGGTGGTCATAGTACCTTGTGCATATGTGGCATCAGTCACCGAAAGTGCGGGGATCGCGAGGTGGACTGGGCCGTCCTGAAATCAGAATGTATAGCCGGGCCTATTTTGCCTGCTGGGCTTTATGTTAGCGCTTATTGTTGCTGCTATTTTCAACTCGAGTTTTTTAACCACCTTGGCAGGCCTGAACCTGAAACGTCGGCCTTAGAGCCCCAATAGCTTCGCATTCGTTACATAAGTTCATTGGCGCAATCCACTTACACCGTTCCCCGCCCCCCGTGCCCCGTCCCCCGTCCCCTCTCCTCCCGCTTGCCCACATGCCACCGCATCTCTTACCCAGTCGTCGCGACGACACGTAATTGAGGCTCAAAATAGGGGCCATGACAACTTTCTGATTACGTAGCTATTTATACCATAATATCTCGTAAGCCTTCTTCTCTTATACACTATAAAATAGGCACCCGTTCCTACGGACTAGTTGGCAGACGCGTGGTTCACACGCGTCTCCCTTCATGCTATTTTCGAATATACCGTTGCCTGCACCCAGTGGAGTGGATCGTTTGCTTTTTGAGACTTACGATTAGAGGCAAACCCTGACACTCCCTTATTGTTCGTGTACGCTAATGTCGTCTTCCGACAGAAACCCGAACCCAAACAAACTAGGTTATTAGCCGAAAATCTATCATGACTCCACTGCATCGATCCTTTAAACTGTATCGAGGAGGATTGACTATCACGAGCTTTTGACTCGCCATCATCCACTTGACAGATAGCCCAGACATGTGGCGCTCTTTGAGAGCTCCGGACTCGCCGACCTGGATGCGGCTCCTCGTTACAACCCAACCCTCGTTCCACTCAGATATGTATATGTATTGTGATTGAGCGAAAAGTCAGTTGATGAGATTCCCAGGTCCTCGCCCCATAAACATGCAAACAGTCCTGAGGCCGCTGAAGCAAACTAGGTAGGTACATCAAGCACAGGATCATCACCCGAGGAAACAGACAGCCGTGACATCATGGTTACCTCCGGAAGGTTTCAAGTCAGGTTATGGAACGACGTGGGACCCGTTTCGAAAGGCACCTCAAGTCTAGATGAAGTTGCTTGGGACCGATGTGAGCTCCCGTAGTTCCCTCAGAGCTTTGAACTCACTGTAAGGCTGAGGATGCAAGCGCATACATATGGAGCCGAGGAGCCCAAAGCTTCATTTCGGGGCCGATGAAACAACGTGCAAGCTATCTAGGTACTGCAACTAGGTAGGGGACTCATGCTGAGGACCGTGCATGAAGTTCCTCTAACCGTAGGGGTAAGGCTTAGAAGGGCATCTTTGCAAACAGCAGGAGGCTGAGCAGCGAGCTTTGTTTTGATCAGCGGACACGGACATGATACAGGTTCATGATCCTTATCAGCCTCTTGGCCTAAACTCTTTGCTGGGATTTGATGTTTATTACCGTCGGCCATCTGATCATTTTGGGGAAGCGAGTTTCCCATCCGAAGCACTGAGAACGAGATTACTCCTAGTACTGAAACCCGCCGGCAACGAGTGTCTCGAATTAATGTTGCAAGAAATAGGCATCCTTCAGTACTGGCCATCCTTACCTAGTGCAGGATGATATATCGTAGTTGTCTCTCGTTTATTTACTTATCCTTTCCTCTTCCCAACTTTCCATCCGTGCGCCCGGAGACTAGGAGTAGTACAATGACAGAATGCCATCTGATATTACGAGAGGGGCGATAGGCCCTAGCGCTGAGGCTTTGCTGGTAAGCTAAGCTGTTTGATCTTCTCAAGGTCGGAAGCAGAAGCAGGGGATGGAGGGAGAGTAGGGAGAGGCAAGTCCTGGCAAATTCCGCTTGCGGCGCTACGACGCACCGCAATTGCAGTTTTGGGTATAACAGGATGCCGAACCCCTACCGGAAGCGACGTCGATCTAAATGAGCGAGGACCCGAGATCTGTGTCCTAATTAAGGCACGAAATTGGAAGAGATACGGGCCCTTGGGGCTGAAAGGACCCTGATTCCCACCTAATAATCCTCCCGCTTCTGTATCTGGTTGAGATTATACCTACATCATCTTATACTCAATATCGATCATCTTACTTGACGACTTCGTGTCCATATGCACCTAATACCTACCTAGTACATTTCAAGGAAATTAAAGCAAAAGATAATAATAACAACGACAGGAACTTCGGTGCAAACCACTGACTTCGTGACTTCGTGGCTTGCAGCAACCGCACACACCCCGGTATCCACTGGGTTCTGCAAGGGAGTTGGGAAGACTACTGCATCCCCCTGAAGCTGTGCAGCAACAGTTTAGCCGTAAATGTCGATTGAACGAAATGAGCAAGCAGAAGGAAGGAGTTGTTGTTGTTGTTGTCGTGTCGGATTGATGTTGGACCGCATTGATTGACATCTGTTGTGTTGGTGTTGTGTCTCTCTTCTTTAAACAACTTGGTGGTGGTACGTCAGAAACATGAATTGCCCATGCCATAGTCAGCCTATAGGAGGTGAGGTAGTGATAATGCAAGTAACCGTGCGGGCATAGATGCTATAGGAGGAAGAGGTTGTGGTGGTGTTGAATATGGCACGCGATAGTCAGCGCTGCTTTCGTCGGCGTCCCCAAAATCTAGATTCCCCTCCAATGACAACGCCAACTCCGATAGACGAAACAGCGCAGTGGCTAACAAATGCCTACCTGCCCATGCATGTAAGATTTATCACGTCGATTGACGAACCAAAGATCTACTTGTGTCACGGTGATGAGCCTCTTGTCAAAAGGGCAAAAGGCTAGACTAATACGTAGGTGAAGCTGCCAAGGACCGCTGAGGCCACCCACTGCCGGGTGCGGCAGTAGGTACACCGTAGTTGACCGTTGCTTGGGTTATGTTGCTCTTTTCCATATCCGACGAAGCCCAATCTTGGGGAACTTGGTGGACGTGAGGCCATCCAAAGTGCTACACCCGACTTCATCCAGAAATATACGTAGAGAGGTAATATTTCCCAGCCTCTCTCTTCTAGAATGACCTGTCAATTGGTATCTGTGGTTGAGCCGCGAAGAGCGCCATAGATGGTTTAAATACCTACATGTGTGCACATAGGTAGAATGACATAAACCGACACAAACCGCGCTCTTAAAGTAGGCTGTCTCCTATTCGTTCTGCCCTCTTTTGTAACGACATGTGGCGCGTCCAGGTTGAAACCCGGATTGATGGCTATTACATGTATAACATGAATAATGATAAGACTTGATGCACACCGCTTACTTCCAACATGAAGTTTTACACTTATCTTTGGGCTAATAGAGTCCTACCTTATGTACCTAGGTAGAGGCGTAATTTAGTATCTAAGACACCTTATTAGCGATTCTCCATACTAAATTTCTGTAGCTCCAGGCTATAATTTTCAAGTGGCGCTTGATGGTATCTACTGTGTAAGTAAAAGTAAAAATAAAATCAAAACAAAAGGCTTCACCTCACGGGCCCCTCTCTTCCTTGCTACCGTCAGCATTACCTACCCACACCATGCCTCGCGTGTAATAAGAGGGATGTGTGCTGCATGTGTGCGGCATATTGATTCACAGGCGCACAAAGCACTTGCAGTAAATGATAATGGGCGCACTGGATCATTGGATCCCGATCAGCCTTCTGCGACGTCCCAACCACCGGCGCGCAGATATTCGAATCCGTAGACTGGTTTATGGCGTATTGTGGTCGTCTATGCCCTGGTAGGAGCCAGGAAAGGGGAGCTGGGGGAACTTGGGAACTTGAGAACAGACAACAGAGAAAGCGTTTAGACTCGAAAATGGTGGAGAGACCTCCGCTCGTCGTGCAGGTCGACGAGTTAAAAGCGTCCAAGAGGAGGAGACAAACTGGGGCATCGTGTCCACGTATCCACGCATCCCATGCACCAACAGTGGTCAGTGGCCCCAGCCGCCCGGCGGCCGTCTCCCGTTGCGCCCATTGCTTCTACTAAGACCGAGAGAGTGAGAGAGTGAGAAGGACAAGAAAAATTTCCTTTCACTTCTCCATCAGCACACAGACGGACCGACGGACAGACACCCTCTAATCATATAATTTATTCGCGTTTGCCTCATAAATACGCAGTCTGCGCAGACGACCAGCACTTGACGTTCATGGATCTCCTGATCGATGCGAAAAACTCGACCTATCTGATCTACGGTACGGAGCCGACTGATTGCCTACGATTGACATAATTGAAGCTGGTGGTGGAACGAAAGCAAGAAAGAAGAAAGACTAAAAAAGGCCAGGGTGTCGACCAACTAATTCCCAAAACAAAAGGAGCGAGGGGGGAATAAAAAATCATAAGAGTTGAAGACGAAAAGGGAAGAGGAGAAAAACAAGGAAAGAAAAGAAAAGAGCGATGATGGAGCGGCGACTGGAAGCAGTCGAGGCGAACACCCCTACGACTCATGGGTTCCCGTCCGACGCATTTAGTTTTGGTGCGGCAAGTGCTGGTGCTGCTTCTGGTGTAGCAGTGGCCACCACTACCACCGCACCAGTAGCGACCACGCCAGCAGCGGCCACACCAGCAGCCTCCAATCCCCGTCCCTCTATTTTCTCCCCTGACAACACCTCGTCCAAGCATACCACCTTCACCTTCCACACCCACCGGCAAAACCACAACTCGTCCAAACTGCCCACCTTTCGCTTCACCGACCTGCACAAGGACTCGCCATCACGCCCGTCATCGCTGCAGCACGAATTGCGACTGCAGGACCACCATCGCACTCCGCCCTCGCCTGTCTCGCCCGGTCCCGATCAGCGCCCTGAAACACAACCGAACGCGGCCCTGGGAGGCTCCCCACCGACGACGAAACACCGCAATCCTGTCTCACTCGACCACGCCGACGACAGCAGTCGCTTTGGCTCTGGAGAATTCACCTTCAGATTCCAGATCCCCTCCGTTCCCGTCCCATCTCCCGCTCCCGCGCCCGCCACGCATTCAGCGAATGCAACCATCCGCCGCACCGCATCGTTAGATACCTGGTCGCCCGCCCGCAGGATCCCCAGCACCCTGCTTGAAAACACCGCATCGCTCAGGTCGCCGTCCGACTCTTCAGACATCACCGTGGCTGCTCGATCGCACCAGAGACGCGCCGCTGCCTCCCTAGACACGTCTACGCGCCACTACGCGTCCGACGACCCCGACATCTACGGGGACGAGCCGCAAGGACAGCGCGAGCTCCTACTGCCCAAGACCATCCAGAGGACGCTGTCCGATGACAGGAGAAGTTCCGTGTCGCGAAGACTACCACCTATATCATACAAGCCACCACCCAGTTCCCACGCGTCAGGGGGAACAACCGCCGTCCCGCCCATTCGTTCATTCAGATCTTCCATCGATCGGCGGAACTCCCTCTTCGATATGAACATCCGCTCTGCGCGTCCCTACGACGCAGGTGAAGATTTTAGCGATCTGCACCACCGCGACAGAACGCTGCGCGCACTAGAGGGCCGCCGCGGTGACGATGCGTCGCAGATCACGCCGCCCGACTCGGCTGTCGACCGTCCCGACGGCGACGACAGCGGCGATGTCTTTCTCAAGATCGCACGCGAGGATTCTTCGCGTCGCGCTAACGACAGGGGAAGCCAAAGCGCCGTCGTAAGTTAACTAAAAAAAAAAAAATTCTTTTTCAATTCCTGTCGGCTTCTAGAGTGCGACTGCATCCAACTCCTTTTTGCGCGCATTGCGCTCGGACTATATTGCCATTGCTTGTCCACTATGGGTCATCGTACCCCTAGGACTAGGCGCGAATATTTGAATTGGGTGCCCTTGAAAATTCGGTCACAGCATTGTCTTCCCCTGCTGTTTTATGATACGTTTTTACTTCATCCTTAATTTTTCACTATCTTCTCGTCTTGGAGACTAAGTTGACTAACCTATCTCTAGTCCCGGCTCGCACGAAGCACCCGACGGCCACTATCAGTAACTATCTCTTCTTCTACCCCCAAGTTCCCTCCACAGATATCTCGACGCATGTCGGATCAGCAGGAGAGGTCTCGGTCTAGAGGCGTAAATAACGAGCAGTCGGGCGAGAGAATCGCGCGTTCTCTTGCATACAAAGGACCCTCGAGAGAGAAATCGTTTGATGATGTCAAATCTAAGATCGCGAGTACTCCCCTGCGTGGGTCTCTGCTTACTCCACGGTCATTGGCATTCCAGGAACCTAGTTCCGAGCCAGGGCCTGCCTACCACCAGAAGAGAAAAGCATCTGTTGATGCTAGCACTATCCCGTCTCGCAAATCATCACTGAAGCAGACAAACACTAATTATAACCAATCTCGCGCGTTTAACTCTTCTCCGCTAGTACCTCGGGCCGCAGAACCGCAAAGACAAGATCCCCCTGCCGGCGAGGCGAATCAAGGTGTCGAGGGAACTGACTCGACAGCATCTACAGCCGCTCCTTCAACCGTGTGGGATGAGCTAGATGAATTGAAATCTCGCATACACCGTCTCGAGCTGACTGGCAAGCTTCCTCCAACCTCGGGTGCAGCTATATCACGCGCGTCCGACGAACGGCCGCCAACGGCCCACACCAATGCTACCACGTTATCTGCTTCGCCCAAGCGTGGCACCAATGGCATTATCCAGTCAATTGAGGTGCCATCTGCTCAGAAAGAATCACATCCCTTACTGCATTCCGCTTTGACCAAGTCGAAGGAGTTTCTTAGTCCCACCGTCTTCGAGGCTTTAGAAACAGCGGCCAACGATGCTCTAGCCCTTTCCTCAATGATGGGCACTGCTGGTCAGCCAGGTCCTATCTCGAGCGGCGCAAGCAGCATCGGCGGCACCACGACAGTGACTGACCGCCAACTTCGACGTAAGGCAGATAGTATCTGCCGCAGTCTTACCGAACTGTGTCTAGCGCTGAGTGAAGGGGCGCTCCAGAACAGGCCACAGCAAACACCCGCATCCCCTCGTGAAGATCCGCTTGTGACAAGCCCGACGATCACAAAATTTTCAGGATTCGCTAGCTCAAGGCGACCAAGCGTGGCACCGGATCGCATTGTCGCACTCAACAGTAGCCCGAGGACGGGTTCTCGCCCTGAGGAGAGGCGCAACAGTGTGATAGTTTCCAATGTACTACCCAGTCCGCGATTCAACCCTAACCCTATTTCACCTACCGAGACTCCAACCAATGGTCGAAAGACCTCGTTGCTACTATCGCGTACTCGTCGAGCAGGTACAGAAGAGCCTGAAGATGTGCGCAGCAAATCGACCATGCTACTCCGAACCCGCCGCGCCCAGACGGAGGAACCTGAGGATCGCACGGAACGAAAAAGGCCTTTGATTACCCGTGGTCGCCGAGGGACGGTGGACGATAGGGAAGATGAAGGTCGATTCCGCGCCCCTTCGCGCGCCATAACCGAAGTTCAAGGGACTCGGGCCGGTCCCCGCGAATATAGCTCTCACCTGCCTACGCCGCCGTTGCCCACGACCGTAGGGAAAGAGCATGATTCCCTAGGCGCGTCAGCTTTACCTCGAAGGCGTCTCGCTACTGCGACGCTGAACACACGGCTAACACAGCCGTCGACCGCACAGACGGTTACTACACCTGTACGGCGTTATTTTGATCGACCGTTGCCAAGCCGCGAATCCCAGACCGTTACTGAGAAGGCAGCCGAAGATCGGCCTCAACGACAATACTCACTAGCACAGACGGCCAGCCTTCATAGGCGGGCGACTCGCGAGAGTATGCTTGCAGCACCATCGACTGCAACTGGCAACTATCGATAAACCACCAGTGCGGCCCCCGTGACGCTTTTTAACGATGTAATAATATTACTGTCATTTGGCAAAGGCGTTTTTTCTTTTCCGACATGAATCCTACATGATTAGACGGCTCTGCGCATCTGTTCCATTTTCTCACAAAGATACCTTGCTCTTGCTGAGGCTCACGACATGACTCGTCTTTTTTGTCGGGAAACAGGCGTCTGTAGGCATGGTTGGTTGCACAAGCGATTACAACAAATGTTTTTGGAGGGGAGAAATACCGAAGATACCATTGGGCGTCAAGGTATAAGTGTTTCGGAGGGAAAATCAGGGTCTTCGTAGCAGTGCGGAAGGAGAACCCTGGACTGGACTAGCGGATAGTCCTACTGTATTTTTCGTGTTTGACTGAAGGGGAAAAGGGGGGAGAAGGGGAGAGGGGATTGGAAAGGGCGTCAGGGCTATATACCTTACAAGAACTTGGGTTCTTAGTGATTCGGTTCAGCCATGGTGGCTAGGAGGAGGGAGATCCCCCCTGTTTTTTTCCCTTTTTTATTTATATATATACCAAAAAGTCCAGTCGACGAGTTCAGGGATGAGTCGTAATCGGACGTACATAATAACGGAACGATGGGCAAAAGAGAAAAGAAACAGTCTTTTTTGCCCAAAGCTCCCTGTAAATAAGTGTTTAGGAATTTATGTATGCATATTTTTGGCTGTATTATATTTTGCGGGACACAAGCATTGATATACGTAAATGTTATTACCTTTTCTTGTGCCATTGCGTATTCCCTATGGTCCAATTGAGTATACAGTGAATAGTAAGTACATTTATTTACGTTGTCTACTAAGATCTAGCACCACCTGCTGTTCTCCGGGAGCGAACGAGGTCAAGAGGGGGTGCCCGTGACTTAGGCCGAACGGAATTGTGGGTTTTTTTTTCTTCTGGATTTTTGAGCTCCGTCCCGCGTTGCATCACATAAAGTTTTTTTTATAGAAACTACCTATTACCAAGGTACCTAACCCACCTCCTAACCCGAAAACCATCCTACAACTACATAGAGAAACGACCACTTAGGTACGTACTGTTTTAGTAGATAAGGTTCATTGGGTATTACATGAATCCAGAGACGTACCACACATACACACCATACCTAAGCACTTCTCTCACCTGCACGATTTCATCTCATCTCATCCGTACCCGATATCTAGGTAGGTAGATATCTTACCGAGGAGCCTAAAGCCCGATACCGACCTGGTATCTATCTACCTGACAGAGGTGGCTCCTCCCCCGGCTACCCGTACATAGTCTCCTCACAACGACGTCATCGTCGTCGTCGTCAGCCGCCAGGACAGCGGTCGAATTAGCGGCGGTGGCAGCGTTCCCGGCGCTGAGAGCTACGCCGTTTCCATCTGCATCTGCATCTGCATCTGCATCTTTGTCATCGTCATTACTACCAGCGAGACAGGTCCTCGGGCGCGGAAGAGCAGCGAGAAGCGAGGTGCGCCGCCAGCAGCAGCATAATATTATCGCCGGGTACCTTCGGCCCGGCGTTAGCGCGGGTGCTGGGCAGGGCGCCGCCCTTTTTCGCTGTCCCTCTTCTTATTCTTGTGGGTTCGCTACTACCGCGACACAAGCCGCCTTCCGGACCGGGGTCGGGATTGGGACTATAGCACCAGACGACGGGATGGCGGACTTCGACGACGAGGCCGCGGATCGTGTGCGGGGCCGCGGGTCGGGGAAGGGGAAGGGGAGGGTTAGAGGAGGCGGTGGTGGAGGTGGTGGAGGGCAGAATCGTGAGGTCCTGATCTCGAAGGCACTTTCGAGGCTCTTGAGACACCAGGCGAACGATGCGGGGATCCGACTTGATGATGAGGGATTCGCGCCGCTGGATAAGGTGGTGAGTCTTTCTCTTGTTTCTTCTTATTTCTCTTCCCTACAGATATATGTGCATACATATATTAAGGAGGTCTCAGCCTTGTGAGGGTATGAGAGTCATAGTAGCATGTGATAGATAGGCCCCCTTACTAAAGCTTGTGAAACAAGGGGGTTTGAGCCGCAGGCAAAAAAAAGGGGGTCAGGGGGCGTATTGATAATGGATCACTAAACTAAAAGTAAAATCTAGCTTCAATGGCCGCCTCTCCGTTCCCTCAACTCGACCCTCGCGGAGATCCGGCAGACAGTTGCAGACAACGCGAAGCAGCGCTTCACGCTGAAGCCGGCGGCAGATGGGAAGGAGCAAGATAAAGACAGCGAAGACGCGGCGCGCTGGCTCATCCGCGCCAACCAGGGCCACAGTATCGAGCTCGCCTCGGAGGCCCTGCACACGCCCATCACGCTCGAGGCGGGAAACGTGCCCGACGTCGTGGTCCACGGCACGTACTTCGCCTTCTGGCCGGCCATCGTGAGCTCGGGGGGACTGAAGAAGATGGGGAGGCAGCACGTGCACTTTGGTACGGGGGTACCCGGCGGTGGTGACGACGACTCCGGGACGAAAGAAAAACAGCAGCAGCAGATCCACGACGTGGCGGAGGAAGCAGAAGAAAATGATGATGCGAAGGGAAAGGGGGAGGGGAGGGGAGGAAAGGAAAAGGAGAAGGAGAAGGTCATCAGCGGCATGCGCGCCGACGCCGAGATCCTCGTCTTCGTCGACGTGGCGCGGAGCCTGCGGGACGGCAGCGGCATCGCCTGGTGGCTGAGCGCCAACGGCGTCGTGCTCACCGAGGGGGACGCCGACGGCCTCGTGCCCGCGCGGTACTTCCGGGAGGTGCGCGGCCGCAGGCAGGGCGTCGGCGTGCTCTGGCGCGACGGCGAGAAGGTGGCCGACCTGCCCGAGGGGATCGTCGCGAGGGTGCCGTTTGGGAAGGGTGGGACGAGGGGGAGCGGTGGTGGTGGTGGTGCTGGGGGAAGGGGGGGGCGGAGAAGAGGAGGAGGAGGAGGAGGGAGGGAAGGGCGGTGAAAAACATATAGGGAGGGGAGGGCGGTGTGGTTAGGATGTCATATCGTAGCATTAATATGATGATGATAGCTTGTGGGTGCGAAGTACTTGGTCAGGCTTTTTTTCTTCCCTTCGAGGCCTAAACATCCATTGAAGTGAATGACTGGTGGGATCAAAGTTAACTCTCCTTTATGCAGAGGTATCTTATTGGTAGATTATATAAGGGATACCGATAGTTGCTAGTAAAATGCCCGAACTATGATGTGATAATCGAAGTAGGCCAGTGTATTTTCTTTCTTTCTTTTCATGGTTTTGTTAATTTAGAATATCATTAAAAATGAGAAACCATTTTTATGTTGAAAAGCGATAATTTTCATGGCACAACTTTCCTAACTTATTTAAAACATATTAAGTGAGAATATTAACTCTTTTTTAATAATATAAAGATGTAGTGATAAACCACGCAGGATTCTTTAAACACGTATTTTAGGTACTTACCTATATACTCTTATTATCCTCGCGGGCGATGTTCTAACTATTTATTTATAAGTACGTAGTTTTCTATCTGGGGATTCCTTCTTGGGTTCGCAATTGTGATATCTGGTGTTTTGAAATGCTGTTTCGAATTGGAATAGGAATAGGAATAGGGGGTGGGGGAGGGGGAGGGGGTTCATGTGTACCTACCCCAGGTTCTCCGCATATGTACACAGGTAGTCTCCACTGATTCAGATCTGGGGTCGATCTAAAAGTATGCATATTAAGAACGCGGCGAATAATCTTGGGCTAGTCTTCCCTCCCCCCCCGCGCACAAAATGTTCAACGAGGACTATTCCTAAATAGAAAAACACACCAGTTAGCCGCGGCCAAACCGCCTAACTATACATACTTATCCACCCACCACCACCTCTTCCCCCGCAGACCGGCAGTTAACACACACCAAACACATACCTACGATATTAGTAGCTAGGGGGGGCACAGAGAAAAGATGACTGCTGATCCTCCTTTCTTTGCTACATGTAATCGTCAAGTTTTCTCCAGACCAGACTTGTCTCCATGGCAGACTATACCGACTTACTTGCCTCTTACTTGCCTGTCCAGCTTACCATTTCCTGTGGGAGTTTTGTTGTAGCTGGAAAGTAAAGCGACTTATCTGCAGTTCTATAAGTCTCCAATATTTATTCAACAAGATGACCGCGATAGCTGTACTGTTTAGCACGGCCGTTGCCGTGGCCTTGTCGTACCTAGGATTAATATTCCCCAGGGTAAGTTAGTTACATCTCCTTTCCACTCTACCTACCTAACACCTTGCCCCCCCCTTAACAGCTCCGTCAACAATACAAGCTCCGCACCCAGCGCTCGCGCCTCCCGCCCGGCCCCGGCGCCCTCAAGCCCGGGCTCCGCAAGCCCTGGCTCTGGTTCCGGGCCGTCAGCGCGCAGCACGGCGACGTCGCGTACCTGCAGCTGGGGCCGACGCCGACGGTGATCCTGGGGTCGGCGCGGGCGGCCTGGGACCTGCTCGAGCGGCGCGGCGCGGCCTACTCGTCGCGGCCGCGCTTCATCGCCGGCGGCGAGCTGCTCTCGGGCGGCATGCGCGGGCTCATGGCCCCCTACGGGGACTTCTGGCGGCGCTGGCGCCGGCTGCTGCACAGCGGCTTCACGGCCCGGCGCAGCGCGTCCTACCGCCCCCTGCAGAGCGCCGAGTCCGCCGTCTTGATGCGCGACCTGCTGCGCGGACCCGCCGCCTGGAGGACCCACCTCGAGAGGTACGCCGCGTCGGTCATCGTGACGGTCACGTACGGCAGGCGCGTCGAGGACGTACGGACCGACGACGTGGTGAGGCGGAATGCGGAGGCGATGGGGAGGTTGACGTCGGTGAAGTGAGCAGTTCTACTTTTACTCTACTTGATTATCAATACCCACCCCCCTTTTTTTTTTTTTAAATCCCTTTCAAGGCTAACAATGCAAACCCCCCCCCCCCCACCTCTTCAGCATCCCGGGTAAGTATGCCGTGGAACGGTATCCAGCGCTGAAGTACGTGCCGAGCGTGTTCGCGTCGTGGAAGCGCGAACTGCTCCGGCAGCGCCGCAAGGACATCGAGCTCTACACGGAGCTCATGGACGAGGTCCGCGACCGCCGCGCGCGGGGGGTCTTGCCCGACTGCTTCGCGGGCCACCTGCTCGACGAGCAGCAGAGCCTCGGCATGTCGGACCTCGAGATCGCGTACACGGCCGGGTCGCCGTTCGGCGCGGGCGTGGAGACGGTGAGTTCGGGGGCGAAATCAGCTCAACCCCCCCCCCCAAAACCACCCAAACCCCAAATTATTTTACTTTCGATCTCAAAAAGTGACCACAACGTCTCCCGATCTGATCCGACTAACACGGGCAAACCACACATTCGCAGTCCGCCGGCTCGCTGGCCAGCTTCTTCCTCGCGTGCGTCAAGTTCGGGCGGGCGTTCGTCCCGCGGGCGCGGGAGGAGCTCGACCGGGTCGTCGGCCGCGGCCGGCTCCCGTCGTTCGAGGACCTGCCCCGGCTCGCGTACGTGCGGGCGGTGGCGGCGGAGACGCTGCGCTGGCGGCCCGTCGCCGTGCTCGGGGGCACGCCGCACGCGACCACGGCGGACGACGTGTACAGGGGCATGTTTATTCCCAAGGGGAGTACCGTCATCGCGCCGCTTTGGAGCAGTGAGTTTCTTTCTTTCTTTTTTTATTCTATCTACCTATTTACTTATTTATATATATATAATTGCCCCTTCTTTTACCCTCCACGTGTCGCTGCTACATGATAAGTAGGTACTATGTGTGTGGCCCCCGTGATTGATTTGTTTGGCGACAGTCCACCTCAACGAGGCCGATTTCCCGGACCCGCATAACTTCATCCCGGAGCGCTTCATGGAGCCCCGTGAGTACCCCGGCACCCTCGGGCATAGCGCCTTCGGCTGGGGCCGGCGCGTCTGCCCCGGAATGTATCTCGCCTCCGCGTCGGTCGAGCTCAACGTCGCGCGCGTGCTGTGGGCGTTCGACGTGGGGCCGGCGAGAGACGCCGATGGCAAGGAGATCGATGTTGATATGTAAGTTGGTGGTATTTATTTCATTCTGTTGCTTTCTTGTGTTGAAATGGCGGTTTTATGTTTCTATCCCATGCCCCCTGATTCAAATTCCATATCATCACACACGTTCTTGTCTATTTAGCTTTTGCTCACACCTGTGTAGATTTGCGTACTCGGATGGGTTCAACTCAAGCCCGCTGCCTTTCTCCTGTTCGATTACGCCGCGCTCCTCGAGACATGCAGAGGTCATTGAAAGGGAGTTTCGGGACGCTATAGAGCAGCTTAAGGTGTATACTACGGTTGCGAACGGTGTTTCGTGAGCGGGCTATGGAATGGTCCCATTTAGTTTTTTGTGTTTATATAAATGAATAATTACCTTCTATTACCTTTAAACATGCTTTTCCTCATCCAATCATAGGAGAAGTAAGTATCGTCTCATTTTACACGATTAATAAGGTCTTCAAGATGGCCTCGCGCGCTCAAGCTGGATAATAGAATCGTATCTTCTAAGCCTTCCGCATCGCAAATATCCTATCCCGGAGTAGAAAGAAAATATTGTTACGTCGTGTCGTGTCCGAATGTACACAGCTGGAGTAGTTCAAGCTACCTTATTAGGTTAGCAGAATATAGGTACATTCCAATAAAACTTAACACGACAAATCTCCTATTTGCTATTATCCCGCCCTGATCCATCACTCGTCACTTGACACATCCTGGAGGTGGGAAAACTTTAGAGACGGACACTGTTACACCTGAAGCAGTGTCCGATCTTCATTCTATTCTATCGCCACATGCTCCAGAATGACCGACCGAAAGAGTCGCCATGTCGGATCCTGGTCATGGCCTCTGGCTTTGGCTCGAACTTCCAGGCCCTCATACATGCTATATCTACAGGTCAGCTTCGAAATAGTCGCATCATCTCCATCATCACGAACCGGAGAAATGCACACGCAATTGTTCAAGCGGATGAAGCAGGTAAGAGGGCTCTCCCATGCGTGTGTATACCGTATGAAACTAATTCACGACCAGGCATTCCTTGGGGATACTTTAAGTTAATTAGTAACGGGTTCTTGCGGAAGGGAGAAACAGACGAACAGAAAGTAGCTGAAGGCCGTCAGGGATATGATGCTGCGTTGGCCGCGAGGGTTCTATCAACAGATAAGGAAAGGCCTGGGTCAATTGTTCTCGCTGGTTGGATGCAATGTCTTCTCAGGTGCTTTCCTAGAACCTATCGAAAGGGCAGGGGAACGTAAGCCCCGAGACGTCCCAAAATCCTTGAACTGTAGGTATACATCGCTGCAACAACCTTCGTTATGAAATTAACATGCCCCCTTATAGGGGAACATGGTCTGGGATGTTGTCTACGAGGTGGTGGTTGTGGATGTGTAATACGGGTTTCTGATTTTTTTTTTTTGGGCCACCGTACACCGTAGTGAAAGCAAAAACGTGGGGAAAGTCGTGTTTGTTGTTCAATAGAATTAAAAGAATTACATCTAGTTTCAAGGAGCACTGATTATAGCCTTAGGTAAGTTGACTAGGTTAAGAAGCGACTACATGTCAGCAAGGCCAGTACATACTTACCTCTCACATAACGAAGTAGCTTTTCTGTTGATGGTATTATTGCTTGGTAAGGGAGATGAACATACAGCTTATTAGGCAATGACATTAGAAACCTCAACGCATTTAATTTCTGTCTTACTATCTGTAATTTATTCGCATACATGTTACAGCAAACCACTGCCGTATAGAAATCACTCGTTTAAACGCAATGCAACCAGAAATTGAACTCAACTAATTCATATAGATATAGGCCTGCCCGGCAGGTACTTAGTCATTTGTTGATGCAATGGTGACTATCCGGAACGTCGACGGTGTTGGCTGCGCGTATGCGACTTCGGGAGTGATCGAAGTCGCGGCGGTTGTAGCAACATCGCGTGTCTTTGGGAGCGTCGTGGCGACTAGTTTCCCCGAGGACAAAGCAGTCTTGCGGGTGTATCCAGAGAGGGAAACGAGGGCGAGAGAGTCGGGGGGCTTAGGTGTGAAGTCAGAGACGGAGAAACGAGCCAGAGAGTCCGAGCTGGCCACGGTCAAACCTCTAGGGCTTTGTTCCGTAGAACTTGCCTTTATCGCAGGACCTGAACTCGTACTAGTTGGGTTGATAAGACTTGATGTAGATGAGCTGACAGCAGGGCAATAATCGGGATCTCTAGCTTGGCATTGGTCGCCACGAGCCATGTTATACGCGGTGTTGATGTAGGCTGGGATAGGGTACGGCGGATATGTATCCTACGGGGTTGTCAGCGCGACCTAACATAGATAGCTACATATATTGTTAACAAGGGGGGTCTGGTTGTAACAACTTACCGTCGGGTCTACTCTGAGGTCGTCATCGACCCGGGAGAAAGACTTCTCGATGAGGTAAGTCTTGATCCTCCTGCCGACTGTGTCGCCGGTGTTTTCGTCCTCCGGGTGCCAAACGAACAGGTCTGTGTTGGAATACAATGTCTGGTAGTATGCTACGAGACCTGCCACGGCAGGGGCCGCAAAGCTCGTCCCCGTCTTCGGGGTGGGATCTCCGTGGGCGTTATAGCTCATGACTTGCTTGCCCATCGCATAGAGCGTCATGGAGCCGGTGGGATAGTCGAAGCTCTGCGCCCAGTTGCCCTCTGGTGACGTGTCCACGAAGAGCGACCCGCGACGGTCCGTTCCGCCAACGGTGATCAGCGAGTTCTTCGCATTCCCGAGTCTCTGTGGCCACTGGTCACCAAGATACGCCTGCACGTGTCCCGTGAGGCGGTTGATGCCGTAGTTCCCAGCCGCCATGACGACAGTCACCCCAAGCTCCTCGAAGCGATCCAGATAGTCCTGCGTAAAATCATCATACTTCCGGGAACCGAAAGACGGCATATCTTTGAAATCTCCCGCGACCGTAATAAGCACGGTGCTGCGCGGTGCCGGTATCCCCTCGTGGACTATGGCGTCTATAATTTTGTCGAAGCTTCGCTTGATAGCGGGAACTTTCAGGCGTTCCTCTATATATCGTCCATCTTGCACCATCATGTTCTTCCACTTGATCAGGAACAGGTTCGCATTGCGCGCTACCCCTGTCAAGGAGCCCCCGGCAATACATGCCACAGCGGTTCCATGTCCCTGTGTTATCGTGTTAACTCCAGGTATCAGTTGAGGGTCGAACGTCACGTCGTCCATATTCTCAGGCGCATGCCTAATACCGTCGAAGGTTTGAGTCTCGTCCAGCTCAGGCAGTGTAAGGTCATTCGGAACGACGTAAGTCCTGATCTCTCTTCTGGCCGGGTGGTCAGCTCCTGAATTCAACTCTTGGCTCACATTCTTGATGTTGAAACCCGCGTCGAGGATAAATATCCACGAGTCCTTGCCCGAGGAATCATCTGACAGATAGGGCTGGGTGGAAGGATCGGTATCTCTGGGCGCACTAAGAATCTTCAAGTGGAACGGGGCAAAAGGATCAGGCTCCGAGATCTGCTTATTTGGTCTGCCCGTAGAGCGAGCGGACTTAGACGAATAGAGGTCATCATCCTTCAAAAATGAGCTCCCTTTATCACTGCCTAGAAGTTCTGGGTCATCATTAGGGAGGGCATCATCGAAATCGGAGGAGACGTCTTTTGAGAAAGCAACCCCAATATCTGGTCCCTGGTCGTAGAGCGGATCTTGGGTGTCCTTATAGGTTGGCTGCTTCATTATGAAGTTGACGATCGGTAGGTACTTGATCATTTCAGCGTCCGACTGGTTGAGGGAAACAAAATATGCCGGAGCCACGTTAGGAAACCAGCTGTTAATGCCCATGGCTATGCCATTCTTATCGAGTCCGATGAGCTGCTTGAGAGCGTTAAATTGGGTGACGGTGGTACCCCTTTTGCAATGAATATAATATAACGCGGATTTCGGCTGATCTGGGCGCTCGTCTTCTGGGGCATCGGGAGACCAACCAGGTGTCAATAGATGCGATAGTCTGTTCTTATGCCTGATAGCAAGATTCAAGCCCCAGATTCCGGCAGACATAGGTACCACGATTGGCAAGATCGGCGTTGTTGTCGCAAGCTGGAAAAGCGCATGGCCTGCGGCGGTAGCCCCAGAGATGTCGGCAAGATTGAGAAATTGCTGCCAATGATTTTCGGCCTGAGTAATACCGCTTCCAAGCTCGTTGATGGTATCGAGATCCCTGGGCATAATATCGGGCGTAGATGTCCTCAGAGATTCGATGGCGCTAGAGACATCTTCACCTAAGGTGCTGAACGCCTGCTTAACTTGATTGGCAGTGTTCTGGATATTGTTGAGGGCTTGCATCTCGTAGGACCCTCCCATATCGGAGAGTCCAGCCGCGGCATCGTAAGCTATATTCATGAGGCCACCCCCAAGCTTTCCAGAGAGACTGAATAGCCCCCCTAATCCTCCTCCGCCGCCACCTCCGCCGCCACCGTCTCCTGTGGTCGCGCTACCATCGCCTGAGCCTGCGTCACCTGCGGCTGATATAATTCTAACAAAAGTGTCTCTTATCTGCTCGGGTGACAGGTTGTTGCGTATGCCACGAGGAGTCCATCGAACCGTCCAACCCGCTTGGGTAACCTTAGGGGAGCCGGATATGTCCGATGGTAGGTAAAAAACATGCCCATGGATAACAATTCTGTCACAATAGAGGGTCGCTCCCTGGAAACCGTCCGAAAGGAGAATAAGGACGGGTTCAGCTGTGCAAGGGGGGAGGAGATAACTGCTGTTATCGAAGAAGACTCGAACGCTGGGGACGGGTAGGAGTGAGGCTGCAGCGACTGGTGTTTGTGACGCTGTGCTAGAAGTAGCGGTTGTGCTGCTGGTGCCACTGTCGGCTGAAGTCGGGTTAGAGCTCGTCGGGGCGGTTGTGCTTGAAGCCAAAGTAGTAGAGGCTGTATTGGAGCTCAAAGCAGTGGCGTCGCCGCTAGTGGTTGGGACAGCTGAAAGAGTGGAAGAAGCGGTAACAGGGCTGGAGGATGGTACTGGACTGTCAGGGGTTGACATAGTTGAAGTTATAGAGGAGGTAGTAGGGGGTTCAGAAGAAGTTGTCAAGCCGCTTGGCGTTGGAATATCTGAAGGTGTAGAAGTGACAACTGGACTAGAAGAAGGCATTGGATTACTAGATTCTGGAATGGCTGGTGTGGAAATTGATGTAGTAATGGCACTTGAGGAAGGCACCGAATTGCTTGTTATACTGTCGGCACTTGTCGCCAAGCTGGGGACAATTGTGGTGACTCCTATACCCGGCAGGCTCAGCGTCGTTCCACTGCCAGGGACCAATGAAATTGTAGTCTGTTGCCCACCCGGAAGTGGTATGGTCGTCTCCTCGACAGTGGCAGGACCTGAAAGAGTGGTTAACTGTCCCGCGGGCAGTGGAATCGTGGTGGTCTCACCAGCTCCGAGAGAGATGGTCGAGAAGCCAATGCCCGGTATAGAAATGGTCGTGACCAAGTCAGTTGCGGAGCTGCTAGAAATAATTGAAGGACTAGAGGAATTCTCTATTGACGAAGCAGTCGTACTAGCGATATTAGTTGTGCTCACTGTACTCTGAGAAATTGATACATCAGATGTCGAACTAGATGCTGGTTGACTAGATTCTGGTTGGCCAGAGCTACCGGTAGACCTAGCACTATTAGAAGAACTCAGGGACGACGCCGTAGAGCCTTCCGTTTGAGAACTGGGAGGTGAGGATGCTGAATTTGTGGGACCGAGTTCGACAGAGGAGGAAGACGTAATGACTTGGGAAGTTCCAGACGACTCAGTTGGAGCAGTTCCGCCGACAGCAGTGCTAGACGTCGGGACATTTGTAGTCGAGGTAGAAGAATCAGTAGCCGTGTTACCAGGGGTTGTGCCTGTCGACGACAGCGTGGGTGCCGTAATTTCCGAACTGCCAGCCCCGGCAGTCACGGTAGTACTGACAAGGGAGTTCGTGGTCGAGGGTGCCGGCGTCGACGGTGACACGGTCGTGTACAGGGTGGCACACACGCTGGCGTCCGTGATCGTGGTCGATACGGTGGTGGTCACGTCGCAGTGTGCGTCCGCGGTCCCGGCGGGGGTGCAGCCAGGGGCCATGTAGACGCCCTCGTAGATGATCTCGCAGACGGTGGTGGTGGTGAAGACGTTCGGCTCTGTTCAACCGAGACACCCCATATGTCAGCTTCCGCGTCACCCGCGAGAACAACTTGCAGAAAACCTATCCCGCCTGGGATACGCGATGTCCTACCGCTTGTGAAGACAGTCGTGTCACTGTCAAAGTAACTAGCCGAGGCTGACCAGAGTCCTCCTGGGCTTGCCCCTAAGACTAGGAGCAAGGGAAACCACTTCATACTGTCTAACATGCTCCGAGAGGGTTACGGCAGTTTTCTCACCGTTGGTATTTAAGGGAATTTGTGTGAGGATACGAGTGGTGGAAGATAGACTTTGTGTAGGCGAAGAGGGACAGGGGGAGATGAGTTGCACTGGCATTGTATCGCGACAGTAAGCTTTTCTATAAAATTTATATTAGGTGTCATGATTAGACACAACCTCACATGAGTGTGAATATGAGGCAATTACGTTTTCACGAGTAAGAGGGCCGTCAAACAATGTCATGCTCTAAGCCGAATGAATGGATTGTCCCAGAAATTTGTACACCTCATACTTATCAAATCGACATAAGTCGGATGAACTACCCAATGAAATCCAGCTAGAATGGTGATCACAGATCAGTACTTATTTCTCGGACTTGCAAACGTGTTAGCTTACTCGTGTGTAATTTAAAGTGCGGTCTGGGATAGTGAATGATGAAAAGGGGTTGTAGGTTTGTAATGGCTCGGAATCTTCCATATTGTGAGTAACGCAAACAACTTCATATTATAGTAGTAATGTTGCCTCGTTATCTTTTCAACTAACTGGCTAAGAAGGGGAAATGATAATAACCTTGTTCTTCTTGATATTTATAGAACAGCGGTAGTATCATAAATCGTAGGCGATGAAGTGTGAAGCTACTGAAGAGTAAGGCCGCATTGAATTTGGTATGATTCTTACTATAGATGTGTCTTATAGGTTTTGGAAATCCATGCATTACCGTGCATGATCTTCCGCCGTTGCCCTCCCCCAGAATATCTATTTATCCTATAGGCGTTACATGCTCTACTTTTGTGACATTAGGCTTTTAACTTCTTGACCGGCGCACTCCTAGGACTTTGGCCTTTGTTGGTAAGGTTGTTGTTATCGAGGCTTGTAAAGGGGCTATTCTATTTGTATCTGTATTAGAGTAGTAGCTGCATGCCAGGGCCTTCCGCACGATAGAGGTTAACCATCCGACCCCCATAAGATAACGATTAGCCTAAGAGGGGGTTTACATAGTGCCATAACCATAGGGGTCCTTGGCATCTGGAGTTTTTGTTCTGTTGAGTATGGCTGGGCTGCACTTCAGTAGTGTGTCCCCCGTATTGGAATATAATAATAGTGAATAGAAGTATAGTGAGGTAAATGAAGGTAGTTATAATGTATACAAATATCGTGCCATTACGCTGCAGCAGGTGGTAAGATAGGTATTAACCAAAGGAGCGGAGGAGCCTACGGTTAGCTTAGTCACGCAGTACTACTAGCTCCTCCCTTTGGTTTATAGTTTCTATGATATGTATACCTAATAGCTGTAAAAGCTACTCATGATGAGTAGGATAATCACTGTTATAGCATATTCATGTAACGCGGGTAGACTCTGGGCTCTTCACTACAGGATAAAAGGGGGTTGCCTGCAGCGGTGCTGGCAAGTGATAGCACATGTACTCTGGGGTAGGACGAAGTACGCCGCAAACTCTGACGGAGATTATTTATTCTAAATAATCAGAATAGTCCACATGGTGTTGATAATGTCATGTCGGGTGAGTGTCTCATCACGACGGTTCCAGACCGCCTTCGCTACACTAAGATCCACTGCATTATACCAAATCGTCAGGGGGGAATCTAACACTTCATACTAGGTTCGACCCATTCTGATAACGCCAAGTCATGTGACCAACTTCGGCCTCCTTGAATTAGGCCGGTGCTGGTGAGTGAGACTATTTTGGCGTGGCAGCTGGAGGGCTTTCGAAGAACTTCCGAATGTCCTCCTGGTGCTTGTTGTAGATTTGTTTGAGGGGTTTCAGCAAGTCCTCGGCAATCTTTTCTTTTGCGGCCTTCTTGCTGAGGATATTGTTGACACGGCCGACGCCGTCCGGGAACAGGGATGCATTGATTCCCAGATCAGGATATCCACTGAAAAAGCCACCGGCCGAAGGATCTGGCTCTATCCTATATTGTGGCGGTTGCCAGCCGAGATCTTTACAGAGTCTGGCGACCTCGAACGCTGCTGAGGGCTGCGTGTCATCGAACGGAGAGACAGGGGCTGGTGTCTTTGGGGCATTGTTTGGTGTCTTGGGGGGATTGCTAGCTTGTGGTAAGCTGGCTGGCTTCGCATTCTTTGGCAGCGACAGAGGTTTTGGCGCGGGTTGCTGGGGCTTTGGAAACTTCACGCCGCCAGCTTGAGGCATGTATCCATTCGCCCTAAGCCATTCGACAGCGCACTTGGCTGCGTATTTCTTGGCGTCCTTTTTCCGGAAGAAGGAGGGCTGGGTTCCGTCTTCAAACAGACCACCGGCGGCGCCTGGAAACGGCTCGGGGTGTTCGTCAATTGTCACTTGAGAATACCAATTGGGAGGACCGCGTGACAGTGGGTCGACGGGTGCCTCTGTGAAGTTGACGACGGATCTGCCACCAGGCACACGTTGACGAGCTGCTCGGTATTCTAGGAACGGGATTAACACAAAAGCGGTACCAAATGACGGACTGGTTGGGCACGTACCTTGCAGGAGACCAATCCAATTAATATCATCTAGCTCTGGTTCGGGCCGAGGTGGTGACCGAGGGTTGATGGTAAGTTCTAGGTGTAGTAACAGCTCTCGTTGGGCCTCCGTCACGGGAGCTCGAGACTCGAGCTGTCTGCTGATCCAGTTCTGCACTGTCTCGTAGGTCGACGTGGACACGCTGGTAGCCATGGTGAATTACACAAAACTGTTTGTTTTGGTGTCTAATATTGTATATGCAATCTTGTATATGTACGACGTGTGAAGAGAAGAGCAATGGAGATGCCAGGAAGGGAAAACCTCTCTTTTTTTCTTTTCTCTTTTTTTTTTACGCAGGGCAAGGCTGAGTCGCCCAGGCAGAAGAAAGATCGTCTGTAGCAGGTGGGGGTGTATCTTTAAATGCAGATGCGACTTCCCGTTCTGTCAGCTGCACCTACTGTGTACATTTGCATCGGTGTCTCTGATCTGATCCATCAACTTGATCCATTCTTAGCTGCATACATGTATGTATTGCAGTGTACCTAGAAGTATACACTATTACTATTGGCCTTGGTCGTTTGCAGCCATTATTGGATCCCTGAAACTAACTTCTCCTGTCAACCAATTTTACCTATGCGAGCATCCGTCGGTATATATGCAAATTGGAATACATTACTAGGATCCGTATGTCACGGAGTCAAAAAAGAAGAAGACAAAACCAGGCATATGGTAGGTTGGGTATCATTCATGCACATCATTAGTCGCAAGTTCATCTACTTCTCCTCTTCGAAGAATCCCCCGTCACTATCGCTACCGCCATCATTATCCCTACTCAAAGGCTCCTGTAGTTTCCCCTTGCCTCGTCTAGAGTCCGCAGCATCGGATGCAAACGAACGTTTAGCTTTAGGATGATCGGCCTTTGTAGCAGATGAAACCCCCGAAGCCCGCTCCTTGTCAGGATTGCTTCGCGAATTAGCAGCTAATTTTCGTTCCCTGATCTCAGTCAATGCTGACACGCCTTGCTTCGACGCTTTTTCTATTGCTGCCCACAACGGAGGCCGTTCTCTGTGTAGAGCTAGTGCCGCCGAGCTTGCATTTTCTACCCTCTCCCCCTTTTCTGATGCATCTTGGGACGGAGCCGGGTAGAGGCTGACATAGCGCTCCCGGTGAGGAAAGTATCTGGCATATAGCCCGTCCACTTGGGCTATGTGCAGGTCCGCTCTCAGTTTCTCGATCTCCTCGTCGTCTGTAGCCGCCTTGAGTTGGGTTTGGATCTGTTTCGCGAGTCGGTCTGCTTTCTTCCTCTCTGTAGAAATTCGTTAGACGCATCTGCTACCGGTTGGGAGATCTCGTGGTTTCCGTACCATGAAAACGGACCATGTGGTATTTCGCAATCATCAACTTCTTCTTTTTCTCATCTTCAATCTCGGCGATCTTCTGTTGATGGTGGGCCAACTCTCTTTCCAGTTCATTCTGAACATTGGCTGGTAGATTCCTGCCCGACTGGAAACGTCTCTCGATAGTGCGCGCTCGCTTCTTCAGCCAGCCGAGATTCTCGGGCTTCGTCTTGAGATCTACCCCATTCTTCTTTTTGCTCTTCTTTGGCGGACGATGTCCCGGAGTTCGGTCGCGACTTCGTACAGTCTCCGAAGAGTCCGCGTTGAAATCAGCAAACTTCCTTTTGGAACTCATCGCGGCGGGTTGAGCTGAGCAAGGGTGCTGGTGTTGATATGAGGTAGGTACATAGGTAGGTAGGTAAGTAAGTAGGTAGGTAAGTAGGTGCATAAAATGGCGAATCTAACCAGCCCAAGACAGACATATTTTCAAAGTAGTCGTAACCAGCTTTTTATGTGGGTCCATCGTTTGTCTCGAAGATCCAACATGATTGGTCAATCTTTTCACATGTGGCGCTATGGTCCGTACTACTGATGGTACCAAAGTACAAAGTACTTTATCTCTAGCTGTGTAGCAATTCCAACTCGTTGCTTCACTCATAATAACCACAATATCTACAGTAAGAACGAACCGTGATAGCCAACTGCTCGATTGGTAACCCCATTCCCCCTTAATTATTTCCGAGGGGCTCGGTTCGGAATATTACGAGATGAATTCATCTTTCCTCAATGGCCCTTGACTCAGATAGTCGGTCATCATCGGCATCGAAGTCTGACTGTCAATCTACTCACCTCGTATGCGTCCCCTTCCAACATGCTGGGTAAATAATCCAGCAGAGAAAGCCTGTTTCTGCATCGAGGGTTGCAACTAGTCGGCCATGGCGCAGTATTCGAATTCCAAGTTAGATAGACCTGAGCCTGGCCTCATCAAATGGTCTCCCAACCCGGCGTACGACAGTTTTCTTCATGTCAACCTGCAGCACCGAGTCGTCCAGCTCTACAAGCCTACCGGTCACTTGCAGCGTGGGCGTTTTGATTATGAAAAACTGTCCAAATTCGACGAGATCCCTCCCTTGAGTACATACGACTGGTCCCCTGCTCATCCTGGCTTTGTTGCTATCGGCACGGCCTCGGGGACCGTGAACCTACTCAATCTCAACGACGATTCGAATCATTACTTGGAGCAGAGGTTGAAATTCACTCGTTTCTGTCAGGCAATTGCATTCAACACGGGGACACTGTTGGCCGTGGGATTAGAACGTGTGCGGAATGACCAGTGCCTTCAAATATGGGATGTCAACCGTCTCACGGCAATCGACCCAAGCATTGCCTGGTCATCCCTTGACGGATCGCTCCTTGGAGAGCCGGTATATCGCTTGGAACCTGCTACTACTGTCTCGAGCACAAAGTACTTTGAGGACAATCCTCAGACGCTGGTTGTCGGTATCAAGAACCAGGGCATTCGAATCTATGATCTTCGAGGTAGATGTGCCTCTCACAACGTACTTCTGCATACGACTAACGGCTTTGTTTTAAGACCCGCATGGTGCTGTCATCAACTATCAGACCAAGTGTAATAACAACTTGGCCATTGACTACGCAGACTCCAACTACTTTGCTTCTTCTTCCCTAGACAGGCCCGGCGTGGTCATCTGGGACCGCCGAGCAACGTCAAGACCTTCTTCGACGCCAGCGTACCTTGATGCTGTCGACACCGAAAATTTACCGTGGGGTGCTGCTCTAAACTTAGAAAAAGCAATTGATATAAATCCCGGCAATGTTCCCGAGAGAGGTTCGCTAATACGCTCATTACGATTTTGCAGGGACCACAGAGGCCTCGTAGCCGTGCTCTCTAGAACCGGCCAGCTAAGGGTCTTGGACATCAAGAAAGAGTTTACTCCTTTCGAGAGACAATATGACGGCAGTCCAGAACTCTTGGAGGCCAGAAAATCTTACGAGCTGGACATGGATTATTTAACCGAGGACCGGAAGTATGACCAGATTGTGTCGTTTGACTGGGTGACCCTCAACTCTCCTTCATTGACACCCCGAGTGATAGTCTTGCGTGCCAGTGGAGCATATGAGATCCTTGAAAAGCCTTCATACACCTCGGAGCACCTCTACAAAATGGTCCCTTGGCAAGCCCCATACCGTGGCCTTGAAGGTAACAATTCACTACCTAAACTATCGACTAGCACTAATAGAAATGTAGAGGGCACCGCATACCACAGTCTTATGCAGTTCGAACCAACGCAATATTCTGAAATGATGGGGTCCCTTCTCATCGAAAAAGCACAGAAGGACGTACCCTTATTCGGGGACGAGAATAAATCTGTTAGCAGCATTATAGAAGAGGTCATGCAAACCCATCCACCAGAACTCGATCCCATTTCCGAATTGGAGACAAGCGGCCCCCAGACTTGTGAGGCCTTTATGAACGGCCCGACGATAGCAGAAAAATTAAGAGGATTGAGAAAATACTCAAAAAAGGTTCTCAAACCCCAGGGACTGCTCAACGGCGACCTACAACGGTACTCGACTATTGAGGAGCTTGACAAGTCTTTTTCGGATTTGACCGTGAATAGTGTCGGACCGCCATCAAACCGGCAACTACACGAGAGGTTGCTCGCGACGACACTTGATACCAAAGGATTCCCGAAGATGGCACATGTCGTCCTTGATCACGTGATGCTTCTTCGTTCTAAGGAGCAATACCTGTTTGATTATGCCGCGAATAGGGACATCGTATCCGATGATCCTTGGCTGCGGGACTTGTGGGACTGGGTTGCCGGTATGCTTCATGGTACGGCCGACGAAATTAAAAGCTAATTACTTTCTCGTAGGAGCTGCGCAAGCTGCGTCTGAAGGTGGGATGGTTGTCCAAGGTGTTGATCTGAGCTTTATGGGCGTTGCTACGATCTGGAACGACGACTTAGGTTTGCACCCTTAGCCCCCTCCTGACCTCCAAGATGTCGATTGATTAGAGATGCAGGTTCTCAAGATGCGGCTAGATTGGCCGCTGGACAACTTACTCCAGATGCAGCGATGCTAGAGCGCTGCCTCGAAACAATTAACGACAAATCTGGACAACCTAGTTATAATGGTGTTGAGACTAGCAAACCTGCACATAGACAAGCTGCTATGCGGATGTGCAGATGGGGCAGGTCTCTAAATACCGATTTCACGGATTATGCAAAGGCATCCCCTTCCGAGAAAAATTCCTCCTGGCACACCATGGCTACAGCACGTGCCCTCTTTGATGGCAATTCCAGAGAGGCCGTACGTATCCTGAAGATGGCAAGCACCGAGCATCCAGAACTGTTATTTGTCTCTCTTGCGCTCCAGCTCATTGGACGAGGTGATGTGGGCCTTGCTAAAGAGCAGCTGGATTTCGACGATGCGGTTGCTTCCAAGACGGATCCATATCTCCGAGCTATCTCATCTCTCATCGCAACGAATAACTGGGAGACTATTGCGAACCAAGAGTCACTCCCACTTCGTGAACGTACTTATGTAGCGTTGCGATATTTTGATGATGATACGCTTACCTTTTGGCTCAGCAAAGAGCTAAAGAAGGCTATACGCACCGGGGACATCGAAGGGATTGTGCTTACAGGCATAACGGACAAGTTAGTCGATATATTCGCCAAATACATTGAAAAGTTCAATGACGTGCAGACTGCCACACTAGTCCTCTCGATCTGTTCGCCCCGGTATATCAATGATTACCGTTGCGTAGCATGGCGAAACGCGTATAGGGCCTATCTTCAACGGCATAAAGCTTTCATCCAGCGAACAAAGTTTGAGGTGGAAAGCACGAAAAAGAGTAAACGAGACGGCGTCCCCATGATTAAACCACCTTCGAGGCAGATTGCTCTGCGGTGCATATACTGCGATGCCGAGTACGAGCTCTCAAAGACAGGGTCGGGTTCAGCCTCGATGGCTCAGGGACAAGCCAACCCCCTCATGGCAGCTAACGTCAATGCGGGTATTAGCTGCCCGAACTGCGGCCGTCATCTCCCGCGATGTGTGGTTTGCCTGGAGGTTGTTGGTATCCCACGCTCAGATAAGCCAGAGGCCTCACCGGATCCACAGATCCGGGTGGCGGCCAAATTCCCTACGTTCTGCCTCAAGTGTGACCACGTTCTACATTTAGACCATGCCCGACAATGGTTTGCAAGGCATGCAGAATGTCCCATGCCCGAGTGCCGGTGTCGATGTAATTTTCGGGCCAATCCAGAGCTGAACTACCGTTGATAGGTACCTGAGCGTTGTACTATCTATCATTCACTCGGATGCAAGTGTCATGTTTGCTGCAAGCTTTGTTAGGTGGAATTTATCCGTTGAAGTGAATGTGGATTTCCACACCATTGTTCCTGAGATACCTCTCAAAATTGGCCCGGCTTCCCTTTTTATGGCATGGCAGCTATTGTTCCTGGGCATCATTCACTCCATTGCTCCAATTATCAGAAACCATAAATACCTCTGCCTGGTTCCTACATCTTGTCTGCCTCATTTGCAACTTCTTCAACAGCCGGCCTCAATACAAAACTTAAGTCTCGTTCACCTCCATCCCAAGTTCGTGGTTTCATCATCATCTCCTACCCAGCTTCATCTTTCCCATCTCGCCAGCTTTCTTCTTATTTTCCTATCATCCATACCACCGTTCTCTATCCGAAATGGAAGAACAAGCGCGTAATATCGCCGCAACCGCCGCAGTTGCCAACGGCACCTCCCAACCTATCCCCCAGCAGGTGCCGGGCAACTCTAGTGGCGACGCTCCTGCCAAACTCACTCCATACCAGGCCTCCAAGGTGCAGCGCATGTACGTGAACAATAAATTCGAGCTGTCCCGTCATGTCACCGTCGCGGCCGGCGCAACAGAACGCCGTGTTGACGTACCCGGCGGGAACGGTAACACCTGGCAAATCCGTTGGAACGACGCCCCGGTCGGCTACGAGGCGCACAACCTCGTCGAGCACCAATGGATGCCAGATAGGTTTGTCGCCGGTTCTGTGCGCGCCGTCATGGCTTGCTTCGACAAGTCATCATCGCCACCGGAAGGCAATAGCAAAGATACAACTGCTGCTGCTACCGGGTCTAAACCCTTCATTTGGGTGACGGGCCCCGAACATCAGAGCCTGCTGGACAAGACCCTACGTGATCTTAATTTTACCTTCTCTGAGCAGTACATCCTCATGGCCGACCTCACCAAAATCAGCGTCTCCCGCACCCCAGGCCAGTTGCATGCTTACTACCCCAAGGGCAAAGGAATCGGCAATGCCGTAGAGAGGATCGTCAGCTACACTCCGCTCGAGCGTGCTAGAATCCACGGGCACAAGCTATTGCCGGAATTCCTCGCGCCAAGACAGCACCCTTACCCATCGCTATCTAAGTCACCGGAAGACGTGTACCTTGAACTCGCTTTACGCCAGATGCAGCAGGGAGATCCAAAGATGGTACGGATTGAGAAGGAGAACATTACCATCGCAGAGCTGAACCACACGCCCGGGGACGTGAAGGAGTGGGTTGATGCCTGGGCCTGCCAGACACCACCGGGTAGCGAACAGGACCTCGCGCGGTGGACAAACATCTTCAACGGGCTCAGGCGGACAACTCCCCAGGGACAATTCCACATGTTCGCCGCCGTCCGTACCACCACTACCACTACTATAAACACCGCCAACACGAACATCCCTCACGCCCAAGCAGCCGGCTATCCTACATCACCACCGCAAAACTCACCATTTCAGTCCACGGTCACACGGCAGATCATCGGCACGGGGTTCCTACACCTGCACTCGGGGCTCGCCTCGCTGCACGCCATCGTCGTGCGACCAGAGTACCGCCGCCGCGGCATCGGCGCGGCCCTCATCACGTACGCACTGCGGCACGCGCGGGAGCGCGGCTACGACCGCTCCACGATCACGGTCGCCAAGGACGTCGGCCACGCTGTGTTCCGCGGGCTCGGGTTCCAGACGTTGGCCGGGACCGTGGGGCTCTGGGGATGGTATCCCGCTCTTGCCGCAGCGCCCACACCCACACCCGCCCCCGAGAAGAAGGACGGTGCTGAGGAGACTAGTGATGATGAGGAGGAGGAGGAAGAAGACGAAGAGGACGAAGAGGACGAGAGTGGAGAAGAGAGTGAGGAGCAAGATGAGGAGGACGATGAATACAACGAGGAAGATGGGGATGAGGACGATGAGGAGAATGAGGGTCAGTATTCCGACTTTGATGAGCACGGCGCAGAATCGTGCACCGACAACGAGGAAGATAGGCCTGGGTATATCGGCTGGGGGATGTCGAGCCAGTAGGCGCAGCAGGAAGGCTGGGAATGGATCTAAAATCCTGATGCCGAACCTGACCTGGAGGATTTGATTGAACTTGATTTTCACTTCTTCCTTGCCCTGCACTCCTCTCCTCTCTCATTCCCACGACACCAGGAACCCGAAGGGAGAAAAAAAAATGAAAGAAAAATGAAAAATGAAAAAAAAAATAAAAAGAGAGAGAGAGAGAGAGAGAGAGAGAGAGAATCGGCGAACTCAAGCGGTGATGAGGCTACGTTTTGTTCCTTTTCTTTTCTTCTCTTTTTCTTTAAGTACATGCGTTCGTTACTCAGATTTACAACCCACACCTCCCTACTCCTTCATATCTGTCGCATTAGGTACCTACCTACCTAACTAGCTAGCTAGCGTAGACGTGTGTTTTTTCTACGAGAGCGATTCGTTTGAGAGCAAGATAGATAGACGAAAGGAAAAGGAAAAGGAAAAAAAAAAAAAAGCGAAGGTGGACGAAAAAGCAATTGATTTTTATTTATTTACTTACCTAAGGATGACAACCTGATGCTACTTTGTGTGTGTGTGTGTGTGTGTGTGTGTGTGTATTGGTCAACGTTCGATACAGGAGATTATGTAGGCTTTCCTTCTTCTTTTCGTATGCGTGATACTTCTTGATAACTGCCCAACTCCCTGAATCCACGAGATCATTTTTATATCTTATCTACCCAAGCTTACCCTGCCTAACCCAACCTACACGTATTTCTCCTAACACCAGCAATAGCAGCAAAGTATACCATATCGAAAGACGTAATATGCATATTTTATATCTCAGTGTTCCGTGTATTTTCCATCTTGAACGTTCGTTCGTTTGTTCCTTCCTTCTTCTTTCTTCTTTCACCCCCCGTATAAACTATCTACCTAGAGAACAAGTTTCCACAACGGCACGTCGTCCTTCTGGTGGGTATCATTCGCCTTCAGCTCGTCGTTCATGCTCTCGATCCACTCGGCCTCGGCCCTCGTGGCCTCGTGCTCGATCTGCTCCATGACCGCCAGCTCGGCGAGCATGTCGTGCACGAGGCTGCGGCAGCCCCCGAGCACCCTCGCCAGGCCCGAGCGGCCCGTGTCGACCGCGTCGGGCTCCTCTCCCGCGTCTCCCAGCTCCCGCAGCACCTCGCGCCACCCCTCGAGCATGCGCGTCAGCCCCGCGCAGTCGCGCTTCCAGCCCCGGTCCAGCTCGCTGAGGAACACGACGTCGTCGCCCTCGAGCAGCGCGTCCACGTCGCCGCTGCGCTGCGCGGCCAGTATCGCGGCGGCCCGGTCCGCCCACGTCTCGAAGCCGCGCACCGCGCGCTGGTACCTCCCGGCGGGCTCGCCGAGGCTCCAGACCCCACTGAGCACCTGATCCAGAAGCTGCACTTTCTCCTCTAGGCTCGCCGCTTTTCCTGAGCCGAAACCGCCTGCCGCCCAGCGCACGAGCGCGCCGATGTTCTGCGCCTCCACGCCCTCGCGCTCCAGCTTCGCCACGTCCGCGTCCGCGGCTACGAGCCGCGCGAACCGCGCCCCGAGCTTCTGCCGCGCGCTCGCGTGCCACTCGGCGTCTACGGCGGCGGCATCGCGGTGCAGTAGCGATAGCTGCAGCAGCTCCGTCTGCAGGCGGCTCGTCTCGGCAGAGATGGCCACATTAGCGGGGAGTTTGGACGGCGAGGGCGGTGCTAGAAACGTCGACATTAACGGTTTCGGGGCGAGGTTCTTCGCCGGGCTGAAGTGCTGCTGGTTTGTGTTGAAGGATGGGCGGTGCTGCTGTGGCTGTTGCGCGGACGCGGTAGTGGTGGTAGTGGTGTGTTTGGGTGATGTTGGGAGCTGGCTCTGGGTGTGTGTTTGCGATTGGGCGCGAGAGTGTGTTTGAGAACGGGTTAGTGGCTTTCTCGTGGTGGTAGTCGGGGCCGTTGTTGTGGTTGTAACGGTGGACGCTGATGTTGAGGTCGAGCTTGATAGGGTTGATACGGGGCGTAGGGTGGTGGCGGTGGTGAGGTTTGTAACGGTGGATTTCGCTCTCGAGTGCCCTAATTGTCGCTCCCTGGTAGCTGTCGTAGAGGGCGGCCCGCCCGATGATCTCGGCCGGGTGATGCTGTTGGTACGGGTTGGAACCGACGATGTTGTCGAGGGCGGCGCTTGACGCGTTGACGGCGCCCTGGCGAGGGCCCTTGTGGTGGTAGTAGTGGTGGTGGTTGAACTGGCATTTTCTGCAGGATTTGAAACCTTTCGACTCGAGAATATACCAGAAACTGGCCTGCCAGTAGCGGTGCCTATGGTGCCCGTGGTGCCCGTCCGGGCGGTACCGGTAGATGAGGCCGAGATCCTCGCCGAGGCTGACCGCGTCAGGGGCTTTATCGGTAAGCGGCTAGGTGAGGTTTTCCTTGCGACATTGCGAATTGGCGCAGGTTCATTCTGGCTCGCTTCGCTATCTCCTCGAACAGTAGGTCGTCGCAGCGAGCGGGTGCGGCTCAGGCCGCTTACGGAGGACATACTGCGAAGTGTGGTGAAAAGCAAGGTGAGATGGAAGATTGATTGGGGGTGTTGATGTTTCGGTCAAGCTCGGGGGAGGGGCTGGCCCTTTACACGCCTTGTTCGCTGATAGCGACCACGTCAGGGCAGCTGGTGACCCACCGGGACTTGTTGCTGACCGCTAAGATGGCCGGAATTTTTCTTTTTAGCGAATGCAACCCCGCTACCGCCTTATTAATTGCCGATCTCAGTGAGCTAAGGTCGGCTAGTCGGGGTCTAGCGCATGTATTGTACACTACTAACCTGCAGGTACGAAGTACACGATCGAGTTGCCTTTGACAAGTGACTGATTGTTTATTAAAACCTCGAGGTCCATATCGACTTCTTCAATACATGTGATCGGTACATACGGCATTCAGATGATCTATCTGTTCCATATACACTCGAGCACACACTCTCCTTCCTGCAGAACCCAACTTGGTCAAGAACTTCAGGGTTAGACACTAAGGTTCGATGTAAGTAGCCTAGGCAGGTATCTAGAGCAACTTGTTTATGACTTGTCGAGAATAGAAGATGTCAGTGTACATATGCACTGTGCCTCCTCGCATTTTGACTTTCCTTGTCTCGGCGAGCTTGTGTTATATATTCCATACGGCAGGCGGGAACGCGCAGCGGGGAACCTACACCTTCCTGCGACAAAACATGGAGCGAGGTTGGGAGGTCTCGGCTGGCATACGTACGAGTAGTAGTGGGTGCTTCATGTTGAACGACGTAACAGACTTGCATTTCTTTCTCCTACATAAACCGAGAGGGGGTAATCGTCCGGGGATATTAACAAACAACAACATGACATCTTCCCAGTCAAGTCATTCGGCTTCAAGCCAGTAAAACCATTATACATGTCCCTTTGAAATTTAAACAGTTCATCCATCCGCCACATGTACTTCAAACAATGCGTGGTATCATCGTACCGATGAACGCCTATTCCATATGCAACCGACCTCCCTCCGTACGGTACTGTCGAACGGAAGACCAGCCTCGAGCCAGGAATATCCTACTCTCAAAAGTCCTTCAGCCTTCTATACCTCCAACGCCGTTGCCGTATGCTTAAATCCTTTTTTTTTGTAGGTTTTCTCGTTTCTTTCTAGGGCTCAAGAAGAATCTTCAAGATATGTCGAGAGAGGCGCTTAGTTCGGCTTCCTACCTAGTAGGAATTGTTCCCACCCACAGACTTGATCACTTCCTTGTTTTTGCCCTTCTCCTGACGTTTCTCTTCCTCGAGCACTGCCATTAAGGTCTTGAGGTCTCGGCCGTTAGACTGCAAGAGTCCGTGGCACCTCATGCAAATCCGCAGATTGCACCAAGCACACACTTTCCGGGTATTGTTGTCGGCGACACCGCAGGCCTGGCAAGCGAGTGAGTAGTTGACGTTCTTAGCGAACACAAACGTGCCGTGCTTGGTATAGCAGTGGTGATGCTTCTCGAGGAGGGGGCCGGTGGGAATGATGCCGCCGCTCGAGCTATCGAATTCCCAGTTGCGAGGAAAGCGGGAGAGGGCGTGGTTCAGTCGCTCGATCTGATCTTCGCTAAGGTCCATCCCTTTAGCAGCTTCCTCAATTCCCTCATTAACGTCGCTGAGGGGAACTGCGTGCGTCTTTGATGCTACTTTCCGTGATGGAGCCGGCGCGGTTATCTTGCGTGGCGCCGAGTCTTTCGGGGAAATATCCGCCTCGTTTAGCGAGCTGACGAGCTCGAAAAGCTCCGACTTCTTGAGGGGCTCATCTGCATTCGCCGGGGTCTGCAACGGCTGTGCGATGGATGCCTTAGTCCGTTCCGCTTCGGGTGCCTGCGACGCAACAGGTGAACGCACGAGTGCCGCGGGTGCCTTAGCCATCACAGTTTCCTGGACATTGTGGGAGGCTGACAAGTTCAAAGCCGAGTTGCTGCGAGACTGTCGTGGGCGACTACGACTATGAGGAGAAGGACTACGGCGAGAACCGCCACTGCTAGATTGACTGGGCGATTTCCGACTAAAGGTTGACAGTTCAGGTGTACTCTGCTTCTTTTGAACCCCTGGTTCATCGCGCTTTGAATTTCCGACCGGGCGACGAGGAATAGCCTTTTTGGCGGACTCACTTGGGGGGTATTCCGGCGAGGACACTGATGACGCTGATGGTGCAACCATTTCAGCCACAGGGCCTTGCACACTCGCAGATTCTTCTTTCGTGGCAGGCTGGTGCTTATTCGGCGATTTCACGCTGGCCTCGGATTCGACCTGGCCCTCGACCTTGAGTTCGGGCTTATTTGGGAGGGTTTGGAGTTCGTGATCCCCCTTATGCTCATCTTTAGGGCTCGAGCCACGCTTGACAAGCTCTTTGAGCTTCGACAAGCCCGGAAGTTTGGCCATCTCGTCGTTTTCAGGATTTGCTGGTCGGATCGGCCTAATGTTCCTTCCAGGCAGTGAAGCACCTCTTGGAGGCAACGCAGCAGTAGTAGGGGTGTTGTTCTGAACAGGTGGTGGAGGGAGGAGAGGTTGCGGGTCTGCCTTGACTGCCTGCAAGGTTGCTGCAGTGGACCCATGAGATGTGGTCAATTTAAGGCCAGCGACGGCCAAGCTGCGATCTGATTTTGATGATGCTCTACGCCGCCATATTTCCCGTTGTTGAGGCGATCCGTTTACTGACGATGTCGGTGACGATGTCATAGGTGCTCCATTCGGCAACAACGGCGAGTCCACTGGACGAACAGTTGAGGGTGTGCTTGGCCGGTCTACATCCTTCAATGGAGGAGGTGGTGGCAATTGGTCAAGTCCCCTTGTTCCGTCTGTCCCTTGCGACAGCTCATCAGCATAAGGATTTCCTGAGAAAACGGAGAAGGCCTTTGTGGACTCCTGATGCTTTTCGTTCATTCCTTCTCGTTCTGGTGAATATGATGGCTCGCTATCCTTTGTGTGATAACTATCCTGCGACGACCTTTGGACAGAGCCTGACGAAGTATGAGAGTATGCTGACAGAATACTCGATATAGAAGAGTTTCTCTTCAACTTGTTTATCCTTGATGTTGTGGCTGGGGCATCTAGCTGAGTGGTCGACTGTCCCACCGGTCTCCTTGGAATCGACATTTGCCGCGGGAGCTGAGTGGTTTCCATCTTCTGGGGTATAGTTGGTAGAGGCGAGTTAACTGGATTTGACTTAGAGTCTAGGTTTGCGCTGACTTTCACGCCAGCACTATCCTTTCTGGGTGGGAGAGGCGAAGCGGGCAGAGATGGTAGTTTTCGAGGTATTGTCCTCAAGCTGTCCTCCAGTCCAGATGGAGGGGCGGGCAGGGCTTTAGAAAAACGTGAGTGACCCGTTTTAGGGATCTGGAGAAGAGGTCCATCCATGACAAGTGGCTGAATGGGTGTACAGCGAGGCGAGGGTACAAGTGCGACGGAACGAGAGATGCTGTCATACAATATGGCTAACAAATAAGTAGTTCCCTATGCTCTTACGTCGTTTCGTCCCATGAGGTTGAAGAAGAAGAAGATGGGGACCCGCATTCAGGTTGCAGATATATTTTCGTGTAGGGGACGAGATACTACGTAAGCTAGAGAACCCTGCCAGTATTCAAGCAGCAAGGCGAAGGAGAACTGCGGGCACAACAATAATAAATGCAGAGGAACTACCGTTCAGACGCAGGTACAGCCGTTAGAGGATCCACATAAGATCCTCGAGTGATCAAAGTGGGCGAAGAAGTTACGTGGGGTGCCAACTTTTGTCAGATTCCTCGCATGGCCTGCGGGACTCGTAGGGACTTTATGCAGTAGTACTCACGGATAATTGGAGAGTCGGAGATAACCTCCTGGGACTATTCTAAGAGTCTACACTATTACATATATCAAGTAGGGAGGGGGGAGGGGTGGCGCAGAATTGAAGTGTTGGTCGAGCCTGCGGATTGGTGGGAGGCCTTGTTACGACGAGTAACACTGCAATATGTAATGCGGATTCGGCCTTCTAGACGATCAGGAAAATTAGCACGCCGCCCTTCAAACCCGGCGATGATACCATCCATACCTCTGGACCCCTCCCCCCTGGAAGGGCTGAAACGCTGGCCAAGTACCCGGCGAGAAGGAAGATGGCCCAGCTTTTTTAGGGAACCGACAGGGAAAAAAGAGTCGATCGCGTCTTTCTGCTGCACTTTCTTGGCTGAGGGAATTTCCCAGACGCGATCAAACTACTACCCATATACGTCAGTTTACGACTAACCTAGATCGACTAGTCGGGTCGTGGCAAAGAGTGTTGATGTCAAGTGCGATTTCCTCTCTACAGTTTTACGTCAATTTGATCGATCTTTGGTTGGCTGGTTGGGTTGGTTTTAGTTGGCATGAACGAGATTTGACTTGAAATGAAGAAACCTTCCTGACGTAGTCACACAGATTAATCAATTATTTAATATATCTTGCAGCTCAGGTGTAGTTTTAGTCAGTTGGTCATTAGATGTATCGATCATGACATATGTTGTAGTTGGTTCCGGGGATATCCCTAGGTCATAATGATTGATGCATTATGTGTACTAGCCGATCATATGTACCTTTAGTTACGAATCTTTGCAAACTCGGTTTTCGGGTTTACGTGTATGCAGTTCGCCGAGAGCACTGGAATGGTGACGAGAATAGCTTTGTTCTTTTTTTTCTTTTTTCTTTTTTGTCCACGGAACTATTTCACTATGTCAATAAAATATAGCAGCGGAGGATGGTCCGTTCAAATCATATATTCTCTCTGGATTTATTGCCAACAGCAACGATCCCTAATATCTGTCGTATGCGATATATTATGAAGATTTGGGAGCTACACACAGCTTTCTTCTCTACTGGACGGAAATATCATACGGGGGATTGCCGAAAGGCGCAGGGGAAGAAACGAGGGTTCAGATGAAAAATAGATACATGGTGATCCTTGGATCCGACGGACCTGACGGACCAGGGGAAATGACAGGAATAGCCACGCGAGGATCTGAGCATTTAGTGTAAGGGGGATTTTTTAGTCTTTTTGCTGCTTCTTATAAATTCAATATACTAGGAACGTCCCGAGTGTTCCGAAGACTTCAATTTTGTTAGATCTCTCTCTCTATCTCACTCTATGTACGGTTTGTAACACAAAGTAGGTAATTTAATCAAAATAGCTTCTATATGCAAGACCAAACAAACTACCTGACTTGATTTGAATCAATCGTAACAAGAAAGAATGGCTTACCTTGTCGACCTTTTTTTCTTCTTTTTCTTCTTTTTTTCTTTTTGGTCAAACGCCGGTGTGCATACCTCAGTTGATCTACCTAGCACCACGATTTACACTGCTGGCTACATGTATGGGTATGTAAGCTGAAGTATAGTCTGAAAGTCGTCAGACCCGAGAGGGGCCGAGCGGGGCCCATCATTCATGCGAATGGGCGTTATAAAACCCCAGGTTCCCCGTCCGATTGATGCGTAAAAAGCTACCTATACCCGTAGCCTGCTACGCTAGGTTAGGTTGGGTTTAGTTGATAAGTACGAGCCATCCCCCTCCCTCCCCCCCCAGAAAGCGCTAGCAGAGCAGAAGATGGGAGGGTTCGAGGGCAGTGCAAAACGTATCAGCGTGTTTCTCTTTTTCTTTTTCCTTTCTTTGTAAAAGCGAACTTTTTAACCCCCTCGCTTGAGTAAATTGAAATACCATCATATAAACTGTACAGCTGAGGTTCAATTAGGTATGTAGGTCTCGGTTCCTTTCGATACGGCGCTATTACGGTACTATATGTATGTATATTGTAGAACCGAAAACGAGTTGGCATACCTACCTACCTACCTAAATTAGACGAATCTTTTGTTTATGTAGTACCACATACATATACTTTTTTTTAGGTCGTATGTCCTCTCTACGTTGGGAGTGAAAAATACAATCACAATTGAATATTTCGTAAAGGGAAGGTTTTCTCCGGATTGAAGGGTTCTCCCATGTTGCTTTTAGGGTGCTGATGTTGTCTCGGGGATATTGTTTGAGTTGACAAGACAGACCAACCCCAGGTCTTTCCGGTTCTACGGCATGTGGTTGGCGAGCTAACACGAGGCGGTGGAAATGAATTACATACGGTAACACATATGATAAAAGTAGATCTAAGACATGATCAAGGTTCAATTGATTGACTCTTTAAATAATATTGCGTCTGAGTTATAGAGACTGTCTTGATCGGCAGGCATTATAGTAGTTGAAGAAAACATTTACCCCAAGATCCGGCTATACATACTATGTATAAGTGGAAAAGAAAAAAGGGGGCAAGCTCCAAACTAGACTTCAAGGTATATTGACACATGTTTGGTATTAAAGAAACGCGCACACTTAAGTAACGACATCATTTCAAGAACTAGGTTAGAAACATGAATGAAATACATACTATATGTAGGTAGGTAGGTAGTATACATTTGGATGCCGACAGGAGCAGCAGCCACGCACACTGATGTATCTTAGCCCTCTTGAATCACTCGATGCAACGGGACTCCCACCCGGCTGGGTACTATCGCTGCGAAGAGGTACGTCCGGCACTTTATCATGTGTTACTTACCTACTTATAAAGTAGGTGTTTCGTAAGACCGCAGCTCGTGATTTTACTTTATCTCATCTACTTTTATCGCAAACGCGCAGCGGCCACCCGCGCCACCACATCGAAAAGAAAAAAAAACCCCCCTTGAGAACGGGCATGGGTTGTTGTTCGTTTAAATCTCATAACATGACAAGATTTCTGCAATATATCTAGCCCCGAGGATTGTTCAATCAATCGAGACGTAGGGTTTTCTTTTCAATTATATCGTACTGATTGATGATGACCAGTGAGGGAAATGAGAAGCACTTCAACTGTTTATACGATCGAGTTCGAATGATGTGTTCTCCAAATAGTCGACCTGCTTAAAATTAATTAGCAGTTTAGATGGTAAGTATGCGTACCTAGGTAGGTGAAGGATCCTGTCTTTATTTTAATCCTTAGTAATTTGAACGTATACATACACACACACTTATAGAGAGAGATACTAACATTTGCAGAGGCAAGTGAGTGCTTAGACGCAACCTAACCCAACCTAAAATACCGTACCAGCCGGGTATAGAGATACCGGGTCGGAGAGAAACACATCATCAACCAGTCACCGCGTACCGGCGGAGGTGCGTACCTACCTACAGGTATGCATTGCACAGGTGGGAGCGAGAATGTCGCAATCGTGCACGGCACCAATAGATAATGCAATGCGGTGCTTTGCTTCCAGGGAAGTCCAATCACCAATCAACCCACGTCCTCCAGCCAGCTACTGCAGCGTCCGGTGGAGATGCGATAAACATCGCCGTATGGTAAGGTTAGTAGCGTAGTGTAAGTTGGGGGACTTCCTCCGCCCGTCGGAAGGTGTTCCGATTTGTGTCGTGTAAAATATCGTGTCGCCCACGAGGTTTCTAGGGGACACAAAGACCTACATACTACCATCTCTAGATAGAGTCTAGAAGGTTTTTGATGACCCAATTCCTGGTATTGTCGCTTCCGAAGTTTCGCTACGTCCCTCGCCTTCGGTTCATCTTATTTAGATTAGGTGGCGTTGCGTAATAAGCCCGAGGTTACCCAAGGTTGGACATCAGATAGGTAGCAAGTGCCGTATCATTCCAATGGCTGCCACGGCGCACGTAGTAGAAGGCGCAACTTCATCTGAGACCGCGCCGTTGCTCGGACCGGACGTATCCGCGGGGGGTGACCCTGCTCTGGTGAAATCCAACGGAACCATCACGGCCTCAAGCGAGACCAGCAGCACCGCCGAGGACACGGAAGCAGGCGACGTAGAGAACGGCACGCCCGCCAAGGACGACGACGACGACGAAGATGGCCCGAAACTCAAAGTCAACAAGGCGGCGCTGCTTCCGGCGCTGGCAGTCGGTGTAAGTCTACCTTACCCATCTAACCTAGCCATTACCTACCTACCCATCACAAGGATGCTTATTTACAATAAAATGAAATAAAAATAAAAATAAACATATTCTAAATATCTCCAGGTCTTCCTCATCGCGCTGGACCAGACCCTAGTGATAGCGACGTACGGCAAGATCGGCAGCGACCTGCGGGCGCTGCAGAGCACGAGCTGGATCGGGACGTCGTACTTCCTGACGCTGACGACCTTCCAGCCGCTGTACGGGCGGCTGTCCGACATCTTCGGGCGCCGGGCCTGCTTGCTGTTCGCGTACGGCGTCTTCGGGCTCGGGTGCCTCGGCTGCGCGCTCGCGCGGGACATCGGCCAGCTGTGCGCCGCGCGCGCCGTCGCCGGCGTCGGCGGCGGCGGCATGAACGCCGTCGTCACCATCCTCGTCACCGACCTCGTCTCCCTGCGCGACCGCGGCGTCTGGCAGGGCTACATCAACGTCGTGTACACCGCGGGCATGGCCGCCGGGGCCCCGCTCGGCGGCCTCATGGCCGATACTATCGGTTGGCGGTGGTAAGTCGGGGGGGTCCTCTTTTCTTTCATCTTAAAAAGGGGGAGCAGGGGAGTCGAGTCGAAGCCCTTATTCTAGCAAGTCAAACATAAACTGACAATGAGGTAAACTCAACTTCCACCAGGGCCTTCGCGGGACAAGTCCCCATCGCGGTAGCAGCCTGGGTCTCGGTATTCCTCGCCCTGCGGCTGCCACGGGGCGCCGAGGCCGACCACTGGATCTCGAAGGTGCGGCGGATCGACTTCGCGGGGGCGCTCGCGCTCATGTCGGCCGTCTTCCTGCTGCTCCTCGGCCTCGATAACGGCAGCAACCTCGGCTGGGGCGGGCACGCCGCCGTCGTGCCCCTGGCCCTGACGCCGCTGTTCTTCGGGCTCTTCCTCCTCGTCGAGGTCCGCTTCGCCGCCCACCCCTTCGCCCCCGGCCACGTCATCCTCCACCCGCCGCTGCTGGCCGCCTACGGGGCCAACTTCTTCAGCCTCGCCGCCCAGATGGGCCTGCTCTTCGTCGTCGCGCTGTACCTGCAGGCCACGGCCGGCCTGTCGGCCGCCGGCGCCGGGGTCGCGCTCCTGCCGAGCACGGTGTTTGGGCTGTGCGGCTCGCTGGGCGGCGGCCTCATCATGAGGCGAACGGGCCGGTATTACTGGCTCACGGTTGGTGGGTTCGTGCTGCAGCTGCTCAGCATCGTGCCGCTTGTCATCTTCACGGGCGCGGTCGTCAACTCGGTAGTCGGTGTCGTTGTGGGACTTTGTATCCTGACTTTAGGATCGGGCGCTTGTAAGTTTTCTTCCTCCCTCCCTATCGTTCTCCTCTACCCTCACATCCTAGCCCCCTCACCCCTTACCCCTTAAGCTATATTCTCCTCAAACCCTCTATCCATACATACACACACAATCCTCCCTTCTTCCCTTCCTCTCTCCTCTCCCCAAAACCCAACTAACACCCCCACCCCTCCCCCCTCCGCAGCGATAACCACGACCCTCATCGCGATAATCGCCTCGGTGCCCTCGCGCGCCGACGACACCTCGGTGGCGATAGCGTGCTCGTACCTCTTCCGGTCGCTGGGCACCACGCTCGGGATCAGCGTCTCGACGGCGGCGCTGCAGCAGGCGCTGCGGTCGTCGCTGGCGCGCGAGCTCGGCGGCGACGGCCGCCGCGCCCGCGAGATCGAGGAGGCTGTCCGCCGCAGCCTCGACTCCCTCCGCGGGCTCGACCCGCCCCTCGCCGACGCCGTGCGCCGCTGCTACGCCGCCGCCACGCGCGCCGCCTTCGTGCCCGCCGCCGTGTTCGCCGCGCTGGCGCTGGGGGCCGCGGTCTGGATCCAGGAGAGGAGGTTGGCGAAGTGAGGAGGAGGAGGAGGAAAGTTGGGAGGGGAGAGGGATTTGCAAGACTGGGGGAGAAAGAAAAAAAAAAGGGGGGGCGTTAGGAAGGTGGCAGCGGCGATGATATGTAAGGTACCTACCTACCTACCTAGGTAGAATTAGAAACTGTGTAAAGTTCGTAAATCGTGATTGCGAGTGCCGTGGGTACCTAAGGTAGGGAGGGAGGGAGGCCGTCACTTCTATAGTCATCAAGATACACTTATAGAAATACAAAAGGGGAGAGCGAAGACTACAGCGAACAGCGTGTTCTATGTCAATGGATGTCATCAATCGAGCTACGTTGGTAATCTGGCCAAATCTGGCCAATGTGCCTACCTGTCTGTGTACTTTCTTTATAACGTAGCTAGACATCTTAATTCACAAATTACTGTATCATCGAGATACGCAACACAACTTCCAAAAGGTGAGTCTGAAAAGGGATATTGTATAATCTTGTAATAGAAATATCTTCGCACAATGAAGTAAATTCTATCTCGAGGGCCATAAGATAAAACACATAATTTTCTCCTTTCTCTTCTATCATGCTCCTGCCGCCTGTCTGTCTGTCGTCTTGCCTATGAAATAAGAAATGTGATGATTTGTAGTATCGGACATGCGATACGGGCGTACATAGGCAGAGAGAGGCAATGAGACCTGCTCTCGCTGGACAAGACAAGGCAAATGAATGCTATCCTCCCTCCCTTTCTAAATTGGGGAAAATGAAATCGGAAACAGGACCAGGCCCGTCCTACTGTGAATAGGTAGACACGTAGGGAGGATGGCGAGGGCACAAGAAGGGGGATCTAAAACATAAAACAGGAAATTTTCAGGTTAGGTTGTCGGAATCTCGTAATGCGTGACGAAGAGCTGAGCAACTTGTTACTCGGGTAGAAGAAATACCAGACTTTAGACGGGGGGCGGAGGAAGGAAGAAGGAAGCAGGAGATAAAAACCATCCCAACTGGTGATTCTGGAACTAGGGTTGATCCATGGCTGACTGTCTCGATGCTTCAGCTTGGTTCGGGTTCTCTTGATTTTGTCCCCAAATTAAACTGCCTGCCAGTCCCCCGGGAGCCGGACGATCCAACTTTTTGGCGCAAAGAAAGCTCTCAGTCCAGGTTTTCCTCCGTCTTTATTATTTAAAGTCGTCATAGAAATCCGCGTCGGGGAAAGGAGACGCCCTCCACAGCCGCGTTGTCGGTAAACCAGCTGCAGCGCTCGCCCGTCGCCTCGTTGACGAGCGCACACGGAAGCCCGTTGCCCTCCTCGAAAATTTGCTTCATAATGCCCTTCTTTGCGGCGCCGGTCGCCACAAATGCGATCCTGACCGAGTGTGTGATTACGGGGAGCGTCAGGGTGATGCGCCTGGCCGGCGGCTTGGGCGAGTCCTCGATCGGCGCGACCCAGGCATCAGTCTCGCGGAGCAGCGCATGGCCTGGGAACAGACTGCAGGTGTGGCCGTCGGGGCCTGCGCCGAGAAGGAGGAGGTCGAAGATGGGGAGCTTGACCGAGTCGCCCTTGGCAAACGAGTTGACTAACACTTTCTCGTACTGGTCTGCCAGCTCCTGGGTGTCGTCGAGGTACTCAGTGTCGATCGGGTGGACGACGGGCTGACCCAGAGCGGTGGGGATCTTGTCTAACAACTCCTTCTTGACTAGCCCATAGTTGCTGTCTTCGTGGTCTAGAGGCACGGCTCGCTCGTCGGCGAAGAATATCTCCCACTTGTCGAAATACACCTTGTCCTCCTCAGATGCGGGCTTGGCTAGCAGAGCCTGAGCGAGGGTCTCTGGTAGGGAGCCGCCCGAGATACCGATCTTGAAGACGCCGTGGCGTGTTATACCGGCGTTCTGGCTGGCTATGATGTAGGATCGCAACGCCGGGGCGAGGGCGTTGACATCGCTAAAAGGGAAGAGATTCGGTTGCTTGCCCGGCATGGTGAGTACAGGCGGGATGGGTGGCTGTGAGCTGAGTGGGAGGCGGCAAAATAAAAACAAGAGACAGAGAGAGAGAGGGCAAGCTTGTTTAATATGTGTGAGGTGTTTGCGGATGGCGGGGCAAACGAGCAAAAAACGGTGGTGACGGCGATGTAACTTGATGGTGGGGCTGTTGAAGGGTGATTCTCGTACAGTCAGAGCTTCACCAGGCGAATTGAATGGTTTATTTGCGTCTCTGCGTTGTTGGTGAGGCCGAGAATCGATAAACTGAGGGTTTGGGTGTCTTTATCCCTTAGGTGAGGGCTTGATAAAAGAGGTAGAGGTAGTGGTACAAACAAGGCAAGTGGTGATGAGTTGAAGGACTTGTGTGTGTACTTAGGAGGTAAGTACCTCATTTCGGTATGAGGTCAGGTAGGTATGTACTTATGTATGTACCTACATGCCTTACCTACGTACCTACCTAGGCATGTAGGTACGTACCTAAAGCTACCTGATGTTCGTCTGAAGCCAGATTGATAAAGAGATACAGCCCAACTAAGACATCAGATAAGGGGTGGAAATTCACAGAAGAAAATTCAGTTTATTAATCACCAATTAGACGCCCGAGCTACACTCTTGGGACCCCTTTTCTCTCTCTAGAACATCAGATTTATAGATGTTGTTGTGTCAACATCTCCTGCCACGGCGGGGTGATTGACGTAGGACAGAACCAAATTTGGTCCGCTAATGGTTGGGCGGGGCAAGGAACGGCCTGGGTAGTGGGTCCTACACACCGAATATTGGTAGGTACCTCATAGTGGGGGTGCTGCCTGTGCGACATCTTACAGCGGACCAAGTGATTGCGACAGCGATTTCAGGCTCTGCAAAAAACAGGTACAAGCGGGAGGGGCCAGAGGGGCCAGAGGGGCAGAGGGGCACATTACATCAATTTTCTATCAGTTTCTTTTCCAACATAACATAAACTCTCATAATGTTGTATAACTATTATGACTTGTGTGGATTAACCTTTTCTTCTTGTATTACATGTACCTTTTAAACCCCAAATCTTCTATATACTGTGGGGGTGGTCTATGCACCCAGGGTTTAAATGCAATTTTTCAGTAGCTACACCAGATTCTCTGGACCATCAGAATTACAACCCACGTTCGTTTTCTTTTGGTTTGCTTCATCCACTACATTAATACCTATATTCCCCTCTAACTAGATTACATACAACAGCTAAAACCTGGAATAGGAAACAAATAAATGAAGAGTCAAGTCGGTAGCTAAGGTGGGTGCATAAGTAATTGAAGCTCTCCCGCAATATATCCATGCAAGCACGAAAGAGAAATGCCTATATGTATTAATGTTTATCAGGCTGGAATGTGGCAACGTGGGGGTCTTCCAAGCAAGCAAAGTCGATCAGTTCTCCTTTGATATCGGAACTCAAATGACAAGTCAAGTTCATATCGATATATTACCTGCATACCTCTCAAATACAACATACCTTCTTTCATTGTTGGTTTGATCACCAGTATTATCATCATACTCTAACACGAGGCGAATCGACTCGGTACCATCGATTCGTCAACTACCTAGGTAGTTCGGGATTTGAGCCCCTAAAGCCTGCGACGATAATCCTTCAGTCTAGCCCAACGGCAATCGAGTCCAAGCAATCTGAGTCAACGACGGCCATATCTCAAAAAGAAAAGTCCAACCGGGTAGGTTTTGTGACTTTACTAGTAACCTAACTAGTAAATAGTCGAGATGACGGCAGCGTGTAGTCACGATGATGGCACTATTTAGACTTTATAGAAGCGATACTTCAGAGCAATGCCTTTATCTTCTCATGTTACTCGAGTCTACCAGTTTCGTAAGTACCTTTTCCTGCGATGTAGAAGCAGTAAACGTGCAACGTGGATCGGCAGGGAACATGGCGATGAAAGCTGCTCGCTACTGCAATGTATCCCGTCGATCCATATCGTCGGGTATTGTACTGGTGTTGTACCTTTGTATGTGTCGATTCCATATGTAGGTAGTTAAAAGTGAATTACTATAACACCACTGTACCTAATTAGCCTACACCGCAATTCTGTACAAGGCAAGTTAAAAAAAAACCATTATGTACACATTGAATAGGTAATAACTATATCTTCCTAGCCAATAATTATGAGAAACCGCAGGTTTGCTTGCATTGAAGTAATCATTGGTTGTGTTGATACATATAATCGACTTGATGACTCCAATTCCCGCCATACTAGCGGTACCGGCGCCGAGGAACCGATACCGAGTACCGAGCCTTCAAAAGAATCACTCGGCAATTATGTCTCTGAGCAGTTTCACATATATTGATTGACGTAACCAACGCACCGTCTTATGTACCTATTTTCATCAATAGATCGAAACGATCAAACTACCTACTCAGCAACACAAACTGCTCATAAAACTGTTGAAAATTATTTCATTTGTTGGTAACTTCGCGATGGCACGGCCGAAGTACCTAACGGGCGACTCTGCCGCAATCAATGAATTCATTGACCGATTCGATGTGCGTCCTTTCCAAACCCAACAAAACATCCGCGTAATTTGAATCTCATATCTGCTAGGTTTTTCTTCTCGACTGCGATGGTAAATGTTATTTCAAGCCTATCGTTCACGATTTCAAAGACTGAACCTAGTGCATAGGAGTACTATGGTCTGGAGACCACCTCTTTGAGGGTATCGTCGAGACGTTAGAGCTGCTGAGGTCAAGAGGTCCGTATATATAACTTCATGGTCACGAGAAGGGGAAAGAGGGGGACATTCATATAATAACATCTGATATCCTGGAATCTAGGCAAGAAGGTGGTATTCGTAACGAACAACTCAACCAAGTCGCGGCCCGACTACCAGAAGAAGCTGACGGCCATGGGCATCCCGAGCAACGTGGAAGAGATCTTCGCCTCGGCCTACTCGGCTGCCATATATATCTCGCGCATCATAAAACTTCCCGCCCCCAAGAACAAGGTCTTCATCATCGGCGAGAGCGGCATCGAGACAGAGCTGCGTACCGAGGGCGTGCCCTTCGTCGGCGGCACGGATCCTGCCCTGCGACGGGATATAACCCCAGAGGACTTCGCCGGGCTAGCCGACGGGTCGCTACTGGACCCCGACGTCGGCATCGTTCTTGCGGGCCTCGACTTCCATATCAACTATCTCAAGCTATCCATGGGGTTCCAGTACCTTCAGCGGGGTGCTAAGTTCCTCGCCACGAACCTCGACAGCACGCTACCCATGAGCCACGCCTTTTTCCCGGGTGCAGGCTCTATCTCAATCCCATTGATAAACATGTCGGGACAGAGCCCCACGGCACTGGGTAAGCCTAGCCAAGCCATGATGGACGCCATCGAGGGGAAGTTCCAGCTGGATCGGGCACGGACTTGCATGGTTGGTGATCGCCTGAACACCGATATCCAGTTTGGCATCGAGGGGAAGCTAGGAGGGACACTGGCCGTGCTGACGGGAGTGAGTAAGAAAGAGCAGTGGGAGGCAGAAGGCGCTGAAGTCGTTCCCTCGTATTACGTCGATAAGCTAAGCGACCTCAGAGCTGCAGCTTCATGATCACTTGATTCATGTTTTTCACTGAGGACTTTAAAGGTCGGGTTCCAAGAGAGCATCGGTGTGAAGCGTACAGGACGAGCTGAATTCATGGACTTCTTTACCGCATTCGAACTGCATGGCTTGCTATATAGATAGACCACCGATATAAACGATTAGAGTCACAGGACGACAACAACTTAGAGACAAGATACATAGGGGTTTATCATAGATTTGCATTCCCTTAATCCCCTGGGCATACAGTTTATTTCCTACGCCTTGTCCAATTTTTCAACGCGATAGTCTCAAAACCGGAGCCCCGACCCCGAACCTGACCCCAAACTTGGCAAAACCTCGGAAGGCATACCGTACCGAATTCCCCGAAACCGCACAACCTGCCCAATAAGATCTTCAGGGGCACAGGGTCCTGCATCCCCGCGTAGTATCACTGGCTTAGACATGCTGCGAGAGGTTCGCTGATGAGTTGGCAGCTGTGATCCCCAGACCCCGTTCTAGATATAAGGGGGGAGGAAGCCACCACAAGTTACCTGTCCCATCGAGCATCGGGGTACACCCATTTATACAGTTCGAGTCCATTCCCGAGCTCGACCGTCCGCCCTCTGCTCTCTATCCCATAGTTCTCCATACTGACACCAATATTTACCCTCCTTCCGACCGGATATCTTCGCCTTAATAACCTACAGACAGACAGACAGACAGACAGACAAGAAACCAATGGCCTCGCCCCCCGCGCCCCTCACCGAGGACGAGAAGGCCTTCTTCCTCGCGAACGGCTACCTCAAGCTGACGAACTGCTTCACGCGCGCGCAGGCCGCCTCCGTGACCGAGGGCATGTGGACGCGCCTGGGCATGTCGCCGACGGACAAGCGGACCTGGACGCGCGCGCGCACGCACATGCCGTCGCACCGGGCCTTCGACGGCGCCGCCTTCGCGCCCAAGGCGTGGGCCGCCATCTGCGAGCTCTGCGGCGGCGAGGACCGCGTCGACCCAGCCTCGCGGCTCTGGCGCGACTCGCTGATCGTAAACCTGGGCGCGCCACCATCATCACCACCATCACCGCCGACGGAGGAAGAGGGGAAGGAAGACGCGGCCGCGCAAAGGCAGAAGGAGCGCCGGGACCCCAGAGACCTCGACGGCTGGCACGTCGACGGCGACTTCTTCGTGCACTACCTCGACAGCCCCGAGCAGGCGCTGCTCGTGATCCCGCTGTTCAGCGATGTCGAGCCCGACGGCGGCGGCGCCACGATGCTGTGCCCGGGGGCGATCCCGCGCGTGGCGCGCTGGCTGCGCGACAACCCCGCCGGCGTGTCGCCGCGCATGGTGCCGCGGTCGCGGGGCGCTGACTTCGCGTGGGGCGAGCGCGACGCCGCCGCCGCCGCCGCCGACGGCAGCTGGTACCGGGACGCGGTGGGCGGCTGCGCGGACGACGAGTTCGTGGAGGCGTGCGGGCGCGCCGGCGACGTGTTCCTCCTGCACCCGCTGATGGTGCACTCGGCGACGGCGAACCCGCGGCGCCTCGTCCGCGTCATCACGAACCCGCCGGTGAGCCTGAGGGAGCCGCACCGCTTCGACCGCGACGACGACGGGGACTACAGCCTCGTGGAGCGGAAGACGATGCTGGCGGCGGGCGGGCGGGAGGGCCTGAGGGGGTGGCGGATCACGGCGCCGCGGGAGCGGCTGGTGCCGCAGAGGGTGAGGATCCAGGAGGAGATGAAGAGGGCGGAGGTGCGGAGGTTGGAGGAGCAGAGGAAGGTCGGCGCGGCTGCTTGAGCTTAAGGTGTTGTCTGAAGTCTCGGAGCCGGAGTCGGATGTATTTGAGTATGAAGACTGCCCTTTTTGAGGTGAAAACGGTGGTGTTGGTGATCATGTTAGATCGTTGATATGTAATAGGGCAAGGGAGGTAAAGGGGAAAGCGGCCAAAGGCGTCGGAAGAGGAGAAACGGAAGGGCGAGGAGGATGAGTATAGGGCGGATAGTATAAGAGAAAAGCAAAAGAAAATTAAAAATTTGAATAAACTTATAAACTTGTTGAATAGGTGATTTACTAGAAATGGAATGGGTAAAAAGGGGAGGGGGAGGGAAAAGATGTCAAAGGGTGACGTGGTATATTCCGGAACCCTCTACGTTACTCTAATTTTGCTACCCATCTAGCATGTTTCTTCTGAATAGTTACTTGATATCCTGATTTTACTCTTACTCACTGCTAGTTAGCAATGAAAAAGAATATCGACTACCTACTAAAGGCAAGCACCTCGGGGAAGCAGTGTTAGGTATGATTTTGCTTTTGAGGCAGCTTGCTATTGATATGCAACTATATAAAATCACCATGGCCTCCTCTATCGGCTTCGTGTTACGCGTTCAGGCTCCTTTACTTTGTAACTAAGTAGACTAGTAGCAAAACTTCTCATTAGGAGTTCTGAAGTTCTTGCTTCCGCCTAGCTAATGGGTGACTTAGGCTTCGACTCCTTCTAGCACCGAGCTTGCCTACTAGGTATGTACCTGGTACATAGCTACGCAGCTCGTAAGGTTCCGGTCGATGTTTCCGGAGAGGAACAACGTCTTCTTATAGATGATCACTAGTATTCGACGGCAACACGTTCTTAACCTGTGGAATACTGTCCCGGTCGAATTGATTCTCTTGTCCTCGGTTAACGCCCACCCTTAAAATCACTTTATAAATGTTTTGTCATAACATTCCAAGTCAAGATGAAGTTCTTCGTAGTTTCATGCATATGACCTAACTAGGTATTCGATTCATTCAAACTCAACAGTAACTGACAAATGATATTGCTAATCCATATGTGTTTCGTTCGGTTTCTTATGTAGCTTCTTCATAGATATGAAAAATAGTCGTTAATTAATCAATTTATATTTCATGCTAATCCAGTTGCTTAAAATGCGGTCTATGCTCTTCAGCTTATGCTTCTGGGACGTCGTTGTCTACGTCATAACGCGCTGCACGGTACCTACCTACTCAATCGTAAGACCGGGGGGGATAAGAGTGTCAACTTATAAGAATCGCCATCACCAGCACGACAAAGATACAAGTATAACACCTGTATATCTCATTTAATTTACATGTGTTTTTATATGTATTTAAATAACTGTAGCGTGCCACTTAACAATAAACATTGAAAAGTGAAAAGCAAACTGAGCGAGTATACAAAGAGCACGAGCTTCGGAAATGTAAGGAGTTGTCTCCTCACCTACAGCGCCACGTCACAGTGCAGTGACACACTACCTAGATACAGGGGGGAGGCAGGCTTTCACCGCGATGGAGACGCGCCTTGGGAATAATTTGCTCCCCGCAAAATGGGGGCCTTACATCTTTTTTAAGCCAGTTGGGTTTGACCGGGCCAACCCACCACCAACTACAACCCCAAAAAATAATACCTACTACCTCTCATACGTTATAACTACACGATAGGATATTCTCGCGACTAAAAAGAAGAACAATAATCCTCTTCTTTTTTCTCGATACTAATCCCCAACGTCGTGAAACCGGGAAGAAAAGAAGCAAGGAAGAAATAAACCAAGCCCCGGGAACAGAAAAGTCCCCGCCGCGCTCTCCCTTCCCCCCTCCCCTTTTCCAGGATGGACTTGACGATGTCTCGAGAGTCGTCCTCCTCGGTTTCCAGCCAGATGCTACCGCTCGAGCTCACGCTCGTGGTCGCAGCGACCCGCAACATGGGCATCGGGCGCGGGGGCAAGCTGCCGTGGACGGGGCTGAGGAAGGAGATGGCGTATTTCGCCCGCGTGACGAAGCGTCTACCGCCGCCTCCCGAGCCCGACGTATCTCCCGTAAGTTATACATCACATGCATTACTGTCTACAAGCACCTCTTGTCATTTCATAACATGATATTTATATTTTGTTTTTTTACTCTATTTAGGAAGGGAGGGGGGAGTTATGTGTACTCATTTTCATATATCATCTTCATCTCAAATCATGGATTTTGTCCCGGTCCTTACCGAAGGGGTTGAGAGAAGGGGGAAGAATGAAAGAGAGAGAGAGAGAGAGAGAGAGAGAGAGAGAGAGAGAGAGAGAGAGAGAGTAAAACAACGTATACTCATAATCTACCCGCAGGACCCCCTACGCATGAACGTGGTGATCATGGGCCGCAAGACGTGGGACAGCATACCGGTGCAGTTCCGGCCGCTCAAGGGGCGCCTCAACATCGTCATCAGCCGGTCGCACACGAAGGCGCCGCCGCCGCGCGAGGAGGTCATGCCCGAGCTCGACCCCGTGCGCGTGCGGTCCATGGACCAGGCAATCACGTACCTGACGACGACGGGAGCGGCGGCGGCCGGCGCCCCCCAAACGGGCAAGGTCTTCGTCATTGGCGGTGCCCAGATCTACCGCGCCGCCCTCCGGCACCGCGAGGCCAGCCGCATCCTGCTCACCCGCGTCATGACCGACTTCCAGTGCGACACCTATTTCCCGCTGGAGCTGTCCGGCCGCTGGGTCAAGAGACCCAAGGAGGAGCTGGACAAGTGGGTGGGCGAGACGGTGCCGGAGGGGCTGCAGGTGGAAAACGGGGTAGAGTACGAGTTTCAGATGTGGGAGAGGGCTGATTGAGATTTCCTATTTTTTTTCTTGTTCTACATTGCATCTTCTTCTTTCTTTTGCATCATCTTACGCACCATCATGTCGTCTTGTACAAGTAAAAATGCATGTTGAGATATCCTTGTCGGATTTCTCAACCTCCCATGTCTGATGAGGACGCGTCATGACCGAACCTGAATGTTACGTAACGAATGCCCCGGCCCATATACTTACTCCCAACGATACCTACATGCAATAATGATACATCCCAGACCTACCCAGTGACCTTGTCAGCCGACAGGGTCTGTCGAGCTAACTGACCCTCGAGCTCCCTTGCGGGGGCATCAACGAGGGTGAATTCGTTCTTGGCCGGCCACTTGAGCGCCGTCTCGGCGCGGAAGAACAGCGCCTCGTCAGGCATCTGATCCAACATCTTGAGGCAGAGCCTCATCCAGCTGACGATGGCCGCAAGCATGCGCACGTCGGCGTCCTCGCGCGCCTTGAAGATGTTTCGCCATACGGCCGAGGCCAGCACCGTGTCGCCCTTGACCACGCCCTCGTCGTACGCCACCACGACGCCCCGCCACTGTATAAACAGGTCCTTCAGGTACCGTTGCCGCAGCGCGCGCGAGTTGATGCCGTGGCTGAGGTCCATGCGCTCCTCGGCGTCGAAGAAGAAGTGGTCCACGAGCTGCGACTGCCACGACCGCGCCGCTTCGCGGTCGAGGTTCCGGAGCCGCGCCGAGACCAGGTACATGTGCAGCATCGTCACCTGCGACCAGGTGCTGAACGTCGGGGGGAGATTAAATTCTGAAAGGCCAGGCAAGAGAAACCCATAAGTCAGCCAGGGACAAAGAAGAGACTTTCACATGGTGTACATCTTGGGGAGTATCGGTAACAAGAGGGCGTACCTGTGTGCCACATGGTCTTCCCTTCACCTATGTCCTCACCATCCGCCGTCTTGGGTATCGTCCCGGCCCTCATGTCTGCATGAGATATCGTGTAGAGGGCACTACGGGCGCAGGCCTTATATATGTCTTCGGTGGCCTTCACGACTCGGTACGGTTCGACGGACCTCGCGAAAGCCTTTCCTATGCCGGCGCCGATCTTCTGCATGAAATTCGGTGCCAATTGACCGGGCGTGCTCCTAAACTCCCTTCTCTGTTCGACCGCGGTCTGGGGAGAGGCGAGCTGGCGGCGAGACGCAACGAGTGCGGGAGTGGCAGCAGCAGCAGCAGCATTCTGTATTCCTGCTACGGCGCTCGCTTGTCGTGCTAGCTGGGTGAGCTGTCTTCTGCAGCTTTGACAAGCCATTGCTACCGGTATATGAGCATAAGGATACAGGTCGAACTGAGTGCCAGCATTGGCTTTTTCCTAGGGGGGGATTTGGATCGAGTGTTCACGTCATCGACGCCCGCATCGAGAATTGAGTAAAGAGGAAGAAAAAAATGCGAAGCTTGAGCGGGTCACTGCACTGACCATTGACAAGGGTATGCTAATCGATAAGCATATCTTATCTAGCCCCTGAAGGAATATAAAGAAATTACGGTGGAAAGAACCACACGAGGCACCAAAGCATCAAGCCATTTTTGTAGTCAGGAGGGTTCTTCTAAAAACATTATACATACATAGTTCTATTGATAGTTCTCTCACCGGTACTTAGAGAATACCAAAGTTGCATTGGTACCTCCAAAGCCAAAGCTATTTGATAAGGCTACATTGACCTCCTTTTCCCGAGCTTTCAGGGGTACCAGGTCGAACTTGGGCTCGACATCTGCATCGTGTAGGTTCAATGTTGGCGGAACTATGTCCTGTTTTCGCATTAGTCATGAATAAGATGCTCAATACTACCTGAGTTCATATTACTAGGCTTACCTTAGCAATTGCTTGGATAGTAAAAACAGCCTCAACTGCACCAGCAGCCCCGAGAAGGTGGCCTATAGAACCCTTAGTGCCGCTAACCGTGACATGACGTTCTTTGAGATGGCCTTCCTCGCCTAGCATGAGAGACCGAATCGCCAATGCTTCTGCTGCATCACCGATTGCCGTTCCAGTCGCGTGTGCGTTGACGTAGTCAATCTGGCGAGGTTTGATTTTAGCATGTCGTAAAGCTCGCTTCATGGCCAGGAATGCACCGGACCCGTCCTCGCGGGGGGCCGTCATATGATATGCATCGCCGCTGCTACCGTATCCTTTAAGCTCGGCGTAGATGTGGGCACCCCTAGATCTTGCGTGCTCTAGCTCCTCTAGGACAACGACGGCGGCTCCCTCAGAAACCACGAAACCGTCGCGCCGGCGGTCGAACGGACGGCAACTCACCGGAGGGTCCTCATTGAAAGCAGTTGATAGAGACCGTGACCGGCCGAATGCCGCAAAGGTGAGAGGATGTATGCAAGACTCTGCACCCCCGGCAACCATGACATCGGCGTCTCCAAAGGCAATGAATCGCGAGGCATCGCCGATCGAATGTGCTCCAGTAGTACAGGCTGTGGTCGCAGTGTGGTTTGGACCTTGGAAGCCGTATCTCATAGCAATGTGTCCCGCTGCCATGTTGATGAGAATCTTGGGCACAAAGAGGGGCGAGACCTTCTTGTAGCCCTATCGATAATATTTTAATAAATGACATTAGTACAGTGCTCCCTTGATTACAACAAGTCAAACTCACATATTTCTCATAAGTCACGCTAGTACTATAAATTTCGTCTAGATTCCCGATACCACTCCCGAGGCAAACACCAGTTTCTTCCAACTCTGCTCGCTTTTGGGGCTTCCAAGCGGCATCTTCGAGGGCCATCTCGGCGGCGGCGACGGCGTATTGGGAGAATGTGGACATGCGGCGTTGATCTGTGGCAGATAGCCAGTCATCTGGCCGCCACTGGCCCTTACCAGTACCCGACCTGGGAACAATACCAGCCACAGTACTCGTAAGCCCCCGCCAACGTTCCTGTGGTTCGAAGTCGGCAACACTCACGATGCCAGAGTGTCCGGCGACGAGTCTGCTCCATGATTGCCGGGCACCTACACCAAGAGGCGTGATTGCGCCTAGCCCGGTAACGACAACTCGGCGCATTCTATGCCATAGCTGGGATGACCTGAGCTATGTAATGGATCACGAAACAATGCGTCACGTCGAATCTGTTACCCGCATCACAAACGCTTCGGCAAGTATATAGGGCCCAACAGAGTGTCAATTATTAAACCCCCTTATGGAGCTTCAAGATAAAAGAAACGAAGAACGGAATATAAAAAAGTGAAAATGTTCGGTTTGGGGGGTTAGCTGAGTAGGCTAGTCCTAATTAGACAGATATGCTCCACTTAAAGCCGCTAGTGCGAGGTCCTATGCACGCTAATGCCGCTGTGCTGGATGCTACGTAATCCTATGGATCATCTCGTTGAGGCTGATGGTTACTTAATGACACTTCTCACTCTTATTATTCAACGACTTCCATGACAAGTATTTTGATTCATTCGTACATAATCTACACAATTATGAAGGCATTCCCTCATCCCAGAAATACTGTAAGCTATTGCTAGAAAAATTCCAATACATCCTGGTGAATAAGCCAAGTCACGTGGCAGGCCCAGGCGACTCTCACTTAAACTCAACTTTAGGACAACGACCTTCGCATCGTATGTCCCTGATTCCAACCTATTACTGCTACTCCCGTCCTTTAGGAATCCGGGAAAATCGAGAATAGCACCATTCTATAACTCATATTATGATCAATTGAGTGTTAAATCGCCATTGATCCTCTTGAGATTTTGTGGAGAGGTCAGAGAGATCGTTAGGGGTTCCCTATCAATTCTTTTTAGTTGAGAACACGTTTCCGCCGTACAAGAGGACCAAGACTCAGCTATCCCGAACTAATCGTTTCCGTCGACAACCTCCAACTCGTTACGGACTCCGGAATATCTCTCTCCTACCAATATAGGGAGCAACGTTTAGGCTTTTTTTTTTCTTTGCAATCCAGTCTCGGATTCTCTAGGTTCGATTTACTGGCACCTGCTATCCTGGTCCACCGAGCTTCACAGTGCCCCACGCCTAGAAAACCCGGTCCTGCGGATCGTCTCATCTATTGTGCACGGAGCTGCATGCATGTTTCATCTGTCAAAACACTCCAGATCACGGACTTTCCGGCCACATATATCAATTCTTACTTATTGCTACTGAGACTCGTCTCGGCAAGGAAAGACTCATAAATCCGTGGTTAGAATAGGTGTCTTGAAAAGCCCCGTGCTCAAGGTTTCCCAGGTGGACCTGGCACTTGCATGGTTGAGATCGGCCTGCTCGAGTGACTAAGCCTCTATTAACGGTGTTTATTGGCTAGGAGCTGCTTTGGACTTGCAGAGGGCTTCATGATTATCTGAGATATAGGGAGCTTGAAAGACTCTGCGAGGCTGATCGGTTATCGGCTTCTATGTCCTAGACATTAGGCGAACCCTGTATAGCAATTGCTGCTTCCATGACCTGCCACCGCGCCCGGTGATAGCTCGTCCTTTTTCTTCCGGCCACGGAACAGGACACAATGTCTAGTTCGGGGTCGTCTAGTACAATTGCTGGGGAGATGACGGCTAACGGTATGAAAAGCATGAATGATGAGAAAATGCCGGAAGCTAATGCATTTGAGGCGGCACCAGGTGCAAAGGCGTCAACGCTCGATGAGCCTATGGAGAACTTGAAGCATCGCCTCTCAGAATGGGGAGACTCTAGCACCCGCAATGACACTGACTTCCGAGAGGGTGAAGAATATGAGCACCTTTTGGATCCCAATTTTCCCGACGCAGACACAGACAATATAGAACTCCGTCGGATCAACTCGGGCAGTACCGTAACGTTTGACGACGAGGCCGCCGCCAAGGCCAACGAGGAAGACTCTCCATATGAAGAAGTGAGAGCTGCAGTACGCAACTACGATGAAGACCTTCCATGTAACACTATCCGCGCGTGGACGATCGGTCTGGTCTTGGTGCTAGTCGGCGCTTCGGTGAACACCTTGTTCTCGCTGCGACAACCCTCCATTGGGCTTGGTCCTCTCGTCGCTCAAATTGTTGCCTGGTTGTTGGGTCGTGCGTGGGCGAAGGTGATACCAGCAAAACAAGTCAGAATCCTAGGATTCAAGTGTGACTTGAATCCCGGCCCTTTCAACATCAAGGAACATTCGATAATCGTCATTATGGCAAGCGTGTCATTTTCTGTAGCATACGCTACCGACATCATACTTGCCCAGCTCATCTTCTACAAGCAGAACTTTGGCCTCGTGTTCCAGCTCCTGTTGACTGTTTCGACTCAGTCCTTGGGTTATGGGATTGCGGGCATGATGCGAAAGTTTTTAGGTATGTTGAGGTCGAAGAGCCTAGCCACCATGAGATTGACACTTCACAGTCTACCCTGCTTCTATGATCTGGCCTGGGAACTTGGTTGCTGTCGCGTTGATGAACGCCATGTATGAAAGTCACCAGGTTCCAGACCCGACTATTATCGGGGGAACTATTCCGCGATATAGATGGTTTGGCATTATAACAGCGGTATCAGCTGTCTACTACTTCATTCCTGGCTTTTTCGCCCAGTTCCTCAGCATATTTGCTTTCGCAACTTGGATGGCCCCGAAGAACCCTGTCGTCAATCAGTTATTTGGGGGCTCGACTGGCCTGTCATTATTGCCAATAACTTTCGACTGGACACAGATCGCAGGCTATATAGGCTCACCTCTCATACCACCTTGGTTTGTCAATCATAAACATCGTCTGGTTGCGTAGTAATATCTAATGGCCCCCTTAGGCACGCAACTGCGAACACACTCATCGGCGTTGTTGTATTTTTCATATTCGGAGCGTCATTTCTCCATTATACAGGCGCCTGGTATTCTCAATTCCTACCGATGAGCGATGCTTCTACATACGATAATACGGGTGCTACGTATAATGTCTCGCGGGTATTAACCCCTGAGTTTAGACTGGATGAGAGTGCATATCAGACCTATTCGCCTCTTTTCATCAGGTTGGGCATCTACTCTAGCATAACTCCCCTCAGTCGAGCTAACATATAACTTAGCACTACCTTCGCTCTAGCTTATGGGCTATCATTTGCAGCCATAACTGCTCTGATCGTCCATACATACCTGTACCATAGGAAAACGATATGGGCTCAATATAAGAATAGCACTAACGAAAAGCCCGATATCCACATGAAGCTAATGCGGAAATACAAAGAGGCGCCCTCGTGGTGGTATACGACTCTATTTCTCATCGTACGTTATATTAATTATGTGATTCTCTCGTACTGCTAACATCTGCCTAGGTCCTTGCACTTTCCTTGGTCTCGGTGCTCATGTACCCAACGAATTTAACTTGGTGGGCTTTCTTGCTGGCTGTCGGCATCTCGTTCGTGTTTTCCCTACCTATCGGCATCATACAAGCTGTTACCAATCATCAGATCGGCCTCAATGTCTTGACTGAATTTGTATACGGCTATATACAACCGGGCCGACCGCTAGCCTTGATGCTGTGAGTAGCTAGTATTTTCATAATATTATATTACATGACGCTAATTGGTCTTTTACAGGTTCAAGACATATGGCTATATCACAATGTTAGTCATTACTCTCCTCTCTGATGTATCCTTCTAACCCCTTCTAGGTCTCAGTCCCTCAGCTTCGTTTCTGATCTCAAGTTCGGGCATTACATGAAGATTCCCCCACGGACTATGTTTATGGCTCAAGTCGTCGCTACGACCTTATCTTGTTTTATCCAGATCGCCGTCCTCAATTTTGCACTTGGTAACATTGAGGGTATTTGCGAACCTACACAGCCACAGCGCTTCACATGCCCTGGAGGAAGAGTTTTCTTCTCAGGTAAGGATCTTCTTTTCTTCCCGCAAGCGTTCTTGATCTTTCAGTCACTCACGCACGTAACTCAGCTTCTGTCATCTGGGGTCTCATCGGTCCCTCGCGTATGTTTTCCCCGGGACAGATCTACTCGGGGCTGCTTATCTTCTTCATCCTCGGCGCCGTCACGCCGGTGGCCATCTACTTCGCAGTGCGGCGGTATCCCAAGTCACCGTTGCGGTTCCTGATGGCGCCGCTGATCTTCGGAGGCGCGGGCTCGATCCCGCCGGCGACGCCGCTCAACTACCTCTCGTGGGGCATTGTGGGCTGGGTCTTCAATTTCTTCATCAAGAAGCACCACTTCCGCTGGTGGAGCCGCCTCAACTACCTCACCTCGGCCGGCCTCGACCTCGGCCTCGCGCTCGGCACCCTCGTCATATTCTTCGCCTTCACGCTCAACGAGATCGAGCCCCCGCAGTGGTGGGGCAACAGGGTCGTCACCAGCACGCTGGATTACCAGGGCGGCGCGGTCCAGGTCGTACTACCGCCGGGAGAGACATTCGGCCCGCAGGCTTGGTGATAGGTACGACACTAAAACATATGTATTCTTGCCTTTTCTTTTTTTGGGTCGTGCGTGGCGTTGCTGGGGTTATAGAAATAGGGGTCTCTGTGATAGTTTCAAAAATTCATTTTCGGGGTCGAATTTTCATACAGGTAGACGTGGGTTTTAAGGGTGAAATGTGTCGCAATCTGTATTATGTACATGTCTTGTCCCGTGTTCTGCACTATTCTACCGTCGAAAATTATACAGGGTTTTATAGAGTTATATATCATAGCACGGTTGAGAACGGATATAAAATTGGGCTTTAAACCAGCTGAATACTGCAATGGGATTACTCCTAGCAATGGATGTAAATGGAGTCGAAACTTCGGTATGTATCATGCTCTAATATCCTAGACAGCCTCACGAGTGTTTTATTTTTTCTTCATATACTTCCATATTCGAAATGTACCGAACTCGCTAAGTTGAAGAATTACATGTTTTTTGTCTAATTGCACTGATATATTCGATTCCGAGGCTCACTTAAAGTTGAGCATAACTTAGGTACATTCCTTATGTACCTAGGTACCTAAAAAAAGAAATGAGCTTGGACCAGGCCGCATAAATACTCCACAGTGGAGACCCTGGCAGGCATCACCACGACCCCACTAGTGGAAGCTCTGCCCCTCCTCGGGAGCTCAACTTCACTACCAATTTCAACATCTCTCTTCCTCTACCCAAACCAACCGAGCATTGGCTAAAACCCCCGCAACCCGACGAAGCCTGTCCTCTTCGTCCGCTCACCCAACATACGTACACCGAACCAGGCCCACCATGGCGACGACCCGACCGACCACGCACATCAGCTCGCCGAACGAGCCGTACCCGTCGGCGACGGACCTCGCGGCGGCGACGACGACGCACCGGCAGGGCGCGTTCCTGATCTCGAGCCGGAAGCTGCCGATCTCGAAGGCGGGGCCGATTGAGGCGCTGGAGCGGGACGTCGGGATCCCGGTGCCCGAGATGATCTTCGGCGACAACCTGGTGCGCGTGGAGCACGTGCCGAGCGGCTGGGCCGTCAAGTTCGCCGCCCGCGACGCCCTCGACGCCGTTGACAAGACCGACCGCCACATGCTGCAAGTCGCGTACGCCTCGGCCTGGTCCGCGAGCCGCGAGCAGACGAGCGCGGGCATACGCGAGGTCGTCCGCCCGTTCGACTGGAGCTATAGCACCACGTACCGGGGCACCGTAATTGTGCCTCCTCGTCCTACTCCCCCTCCTCCTCCCACTGCTCCCGTCCCCACGTCAACAACAACCGACAGCGGCGACGACGAACAGAAGAAGAAGAAGGACGAGGACGAGAACGAGGATACCGATAATAAAAACAAGACGTGGGGGGAGTTCCGGCCGACGGCGCGGCCGATCCCGATCGAGCTGCTCAAGCGGCGCGACCCGATCCTCTTTTTCGACGAGGTCATGCTGTACGAGAGCGAGCTCGACGACAACGGCATCAGCGTGCTCAGCGCCAAGGTGCGCGTCCACGAGCGCCGCATGCTGCTGCTCTGCCGCCTCTTCATGCGCCTCGACAACGTCGTCGTGCGCGTCCGCGACACGCGCGTCTACGTCGACTTCGCCGCCGAGGAGGTCACCCGCGAGTACACCGTCAAGGAGGCCGCGTTCGCCGACGTCAGGCAGGTGAGGTCCCCCCCCCCTTTTTTTTTTTCTCATTATTTTCGTCCCTTCCCCGCCCCCTTCCCCAAGTTTTCATACTACCCAGGTACGAAGTGTAGTGAGTAAAGTTGGCTAATCCAAGCCTCGTGATTTTCTTTTTTCGTTTTACTAGAAACTCCTCATGACCGGACTCAGACCCGACGCCATCACGGTGGCCCTGCGCGACGCGAACCAGATCGTCGAGCTGCTCCCCACGCTCGAGCATACTCTTGAAAGCGTGTCGCTCAAATCATGAAGGGTTGGGGGTTGTCCACCCGTATCATCAGGGGTATGATGAAGGTCCATCCCCGATAAACGGAAGGATGGCGGGCTACTAGCATGAAAGGAGAAAACAAAAGGGTGAGGCGGGAGGGGCATTTTTATGCTTCGAATGGGGCGACTAATGACACTTGATGACTTGCATGGATAAGGGCGTTTTCCGGAGTGAAGATTTGAAATTAGACCAGGGCGTAAGGCAGGCAGGCAGGCAAAGCATAAGAAAGTGAGTGGTCTGTCGGGTTAGGACTGGACTGCATTTGTTCGACGCACCCAACTCACACTTATCATAGATACCAGAGAGAGCAACGAGTAAGCAGAGCGGCAGCAAAATAGAAACATGCGCTCAAAAAAGAAAGTTGGGATGAAGGTGATGGTATTGACCGTATTTTTCTCACTTACTCTCTTCCCTTCCTTCCCGAACAAAACGCCCTCATAAAAATCAAGTACATAGATGCAAATGCAGAATCTTTACTCTCTCCTCCCTCCCTTCCCTCTATCTAGCCCACCGTCAACTCCCCCTTTCCCCACGACGTATAGAAAAAAGGGGTTGCGGGAGTGACGGACGCCAAAAAGCAAGAGTATACACAAAAGCTAAGGGAATTTACGTAGTAAACAAAGACCCGCAGCAGAAAAAAAAAGGGAGAAAATTTCATTCATCATGAACCTCACAACAACAAAAAACAAGGAACCTCCCTTCCAAACCACTCTTTCCCCTGATCTAGCACATATGCTTCCTTTTCTTCTAGCCGGTTCAACGGGCGTCCCGCGGGGAACTGCTCTGCGTCATCTCCTCGTATTCCAGCTCCCACTTATCCACCTCCTGGAACTTGCGCGCTGCGTTCTTGAGCTCGTCGCCCATGCGCGAGAGCATCTGCTCGCTGCCCTCTTCTTCATCTCCATCTCCCGGCACACCATCACCTTCTTCTTCTTCTTCACCCTCTACTTCTCCTGCATCGTCATCATCGTCGTCGTGCTGCTGGTTCTCCTTATCCGACGATCGACCGTACGTCCTCGCGGCGGACGACCTGTCCTTATTCTTCGTCGTCGACGAAGACGGGCCCGGGGTCTGCTTACCCTTGTTATTGTTGCGGTTGCCGGACCGCCCGCGCGAGGCCGCGCTCCGGTTCCGGGCCGAACGCGCGCGGCGGGCTCGCACGTCGAGGTAGGAGAGCTCGTCGTCATCGTTGCCCAGGCCGGATGCGTCGACCTCGGCGTCCGAGTCCTCGGGGCCGAACGGGTCGTCCGTCCTGGTGTTCCCGCGCCGACGGCGCGGGAGCATGCCGGCGAGGTCGGCGGTGGTGACTTTGGGCTCCGGCTTGGAAGCCGCTTTGCGCTTGGCTTTCGCGGCTCGCGTCGGCGGCGGCGACGACTCGGCGTAGTTGGGCGAGTAGGTCAGGGATGGTGGGGATGACATGTCTGAGATGTTGTCGCTGGGGACGGGTGTCCTTCGGAGGACGGGGGGCGAACGCCTCCTGCGGCCCTTGGCGAGTGATTGCAAAGGCGGCCACACCTCTGGGTCGCCCTCAGAGGAGCCACTGCTTAAGGGGGGGGCCATGAGGCCTTCGTCCATGACCGGTGTAGATGGCCTATTATCGAGTAATGGTGGCAGGGAAGGTTGCGGAGAGGAGAGGTCTGAATCCTCTTGCTCCACGGCGTCTTCGATAGAATCCCTCACCCCGTATGGGGATGAACGGACGCGTTGTTCATGACTTTCCGTAGACTTCCTTTTTCGTGGATTCGTGCTGGGTGACGCTGCAGTGGCTGCAGCTGCTTCCGAACGCCTCTGAGAGGCACGCCTGAGTGGGGTGGATTCGTCTTCAGGCGCGAAATCGTCCTCATCGGCTGCTTCATCTTGTTCCTCTGCCTGTTCTATCTCTGTGTCGGGCTCTGGCTCGGGCCGTTGTGGCCTGGGCTTCTGGGCGGTGCCGAGAATACTGGGCTCACGCGCTCTCCTCCTGAAGACGCCAATATTGAAAGTCGAACTAAGACTAGGAGTATTGGGTCCTGTGCGACTGCTTGGCCGGATAGGGCCGTCATCTCTGCTCAGAAAACTGCCGGCGCGCGGTCGCCGCTTGAAGTGAGTAGCGGATAGAGTGGACGTGTCAGCAGATCGATGCGCGCTCACAGGCCCTGCAGTCTCAAACGTCGTGTTGATATCATCGAACATAGAGTCGTCCAGGTCCAAGCCAGACAGATCCGCCAGCCTTTCTTGCAGCGGGGTCGCGGTGTCCCGTCGCCCGATCTCAACCGAGCGGTCCGACTTATCGTTAGAGTCATCTGCCGCATTGTCGGTCGTGGAGGTCATGTTCTCTAATCGCTCCATGGCAGAATCGCGTCTCTGACGCGCCTTGTTGAGTTCCTTGGCGGCCTGTTGTGGGTTGCCCGAAGTTGATGCCGATCGCATGCGCGTCGATGTCGCTACTACGCGCAGAGACCTGCGCCTCTCCTTCGCCTTCTCCTTTTCGCGATCGCTCACATCGTAGATGTCAGAGCTGGGATTAGACCCGGGTTCACTAGGTTTTGGTACCGGTGCTGGCACTGCAACCGGGCTTGTCGTTTTGGCGGCGCGGGATCGTTTAGGTCGCGGCATGGTTGTTGATTGCGACTACGAGTTCGTTCGGTGGGAAGTAGGCTGAAGCACGTAATGAGGGAATTTCAAGATATGCTACACCATGTCGCGATCTCCAAAAGGGGGAAATTTATTTTGGAAGGTTGGTGTGGGAGGAGGGAAAAAGTGGGAGGAAGCTTGACGCGTCGAAGCGTGTTTTGGGGAGGTACTTTGGGGAGGTACTTTGGTACTTACAATCCCCCATCATTTGCAGGTTTGGTGGATTCATACCTAGGCATTGGCCAATGGCAACTGTCCATCGTCTCCATCCGTAATGACTTCATAATGGGACTCCCTGTTACATCCTCGAAGTACTGTATCTCTCTCTAACCCTAACAAATCTAACTTTTAAAATGGGTAATCACCAACTTCATGGACGACACAGCGCATTCGTTTTGAAAATACAAATACTTTAGTCCAGCATCCATTACCATAGACATCATCAACCCTGGCCTGATGATGCCACTATCTAGATAGGTTACATGACTCGCGAAATTTAACCCATTAGTTGTCGACGTATTTCGCCTCTAAGCATCACACCGTAGATCTTGTTCATAGATGCTCATGGAAAAACCCGAGAGCTAGTTTGTAGCCCCTTTCATACTCGGCTTTCACCTTGGCATCCTTGAGGTCCGCGCGAGCACTCATGAACCCGTGGACCTGGTCGCTGAAAATCTCGATATGTTTAGCCACCTTCAAGTTAGCCTCGTACTTCCTTACATCCGCTTCGGCTTCCTCTTCGGATGCAAGAATCATCGTCGGGATCTTGACGTTAGTAGCGTCACCTGCGTCGATCATGGCCGGAGACGTCTGAACAGCCGCTCTAAAGAGACCCGGGTCCTCGCCGGCAAGCAGGCTAGCCATCTTGCCGCCCCAGCAATAGCCGATTATCCCCCAGGATGTGATGTTCGGGTTGACCTTCCCGGCTGCTTGAAGAAGTCCCGGGACTTTCGGCATGTGTTTGGGCCACGCGGCATTCTCGAACCAGGCCCCCAGTTTCGCTTTCTTGTCGTCATCCGTAGGCGGGTACCATTCCAGCTTGGCTAGGTTGCCCGCGAAGAAGTCCGGCAGGAAAACTTGGTATTTTCGCTCGGTATCGCCGTCGGCGAGAATATCTGCTCCCTGGAGCGTCTGGGGAAAGAACCCGAAGATGTCATAGACAGACAAGATAGCCTTACTCGAGTCGGCAGAACCAGTCACATCTATATTGAGATCCATGTCAGCCTATCATCTAATTTGAAGAGTTTTCACAGCGTGCTTACAAGTTCTAATCCCATCAAGGTCGATATATTTTCCCTTTGGCTGATAATCCTCACCCACGACGGGTGGAATGCTGCATTAAGCGGCGTTAGTATTCAAAAGCCAGCCGGCGTCGGAAAAAAAAAAGTTTTTGATACACACCGGCAACAAGCTTCACTATGCTTCGACATCGTAAACGAATTAACCTGTTCAAGATAATATAGATAACAAAGGGATGTTTCAGCACCTTTTATACATGCTGAGGTATTAATTACCAATATCACTGACGAAAATCTACCGGGTGAGATCAGCAGGACCGGAATTAAGGCATGCCAGCCCTATCAAGCCATAGCCAATAGGACCCAACGGATATTGTTCTTTCTCACGTCAATAGTTTGCGAATGCAGATTGATTTGTAAACGGTTGATGCCATCCGAGCATCAAGTTATATTTCGTCTGGAAATAAGACGGGACGAAGTTTAAGTTTGTGCCGCTTGGTAAAGTTAGCACATGATGACTCGTCATAATCCGTCTCTTACAGGACGTATAAAGCCAATAGATCATCGAAATCTTCCTCCAGCTCTGATTTTTGAGTATTCTTGAACCATTCATCGGAAAACTCTCTAGCGGCATCAGACATATGTTGTGACTCCAAAGGCACACGAAAAATCGAAGGGCGACGAATAAAAGTCCCTCTCCTCTATTTTCATGAGACAATACGACTTTTTCACTCAGATAAGACTGGGCTCTGTCATGTTACTGTTACATTAATTTCCTCTGCAGAGTCTGCTTGCAAGATCTTTACGGTCTTTTGATAGTAGGCCTTCCCTTCATCTCCTCTTTTTGCTAGTGAAGTTACAATTGCGAAAATATGAATGAAGCGATTAGGGATTGGTATTCCTTCGCCCCCTTTCTAGGTATATACCTAGATTCTCTGCTGTAAGGGTAGTCATTTGCTTGGGACACAATCTATCATCTGCTATGTGAAATTCCCTTAACTATGACTAATTAAGGATCTAGATGAGCTCGTGAATGGCAGGGCGTTTCCCTCAGCTTCGAGCAGGCTAATACTGGTATCTTCCTACTTAAAGCTGATCGAAACATCATAGGTACTATAGTCGAGAAAATGCATCGTCTTGACGTTCCCGTCCTTAAGCACCTTGCAGTACTTCTTGTGTTCCTTTTCTTTCCAAGCCTTAACCTGGCAGTCCTGTTGTGTGTTAATTATATATTAGTATTGGTGAACGACAAATCATACAATTGAGTGCAGATGGTAGGTGGTGATAGGGGTAGAAAGAGGTTGAGAAGAATATCAAACGGGAGGAGGGGGGGTGGATGACTATCTTATCACACACATATAAATATACCTACTTACCCGATTGCAGTAAAAAAACATCATGCACCGCGAACACTTCTCCAGATTCTCCTTAGCCTCTCCACAGGTGTGACATTTTAGCGGTGCTCCCTTTGGGACTATGTGCTTGACGACCTCGCTGTTCATAGCGAAGACGTCTTCAAGCTTGAGCGGGATGATCTGTAGTAATACGAGAAAAATGTTAATCAAAACCACCAATGCTCAGGACCATGGATAAATGATGAGTAAAAGAGATGGTTGGCAACTAACGAGAACTTCATCCGAATCCTCAACCCGCACGCCGGCCGGCCGTGCGGTCTAGGAAGAGGTGCTTCAGGGCGTAGAAGACGGCGATGGTGTAGCCGACCTTGAAGTCACGCAGCAGCCGCGGCATGTCGTTTGGGTTGTCCGGGTAGAAGGCCACGACGAACTCGCCGCCCTCAGCGTCGCGGGCCACGATGCGCGGGCGTAATAACGTGTCGGCCTGGATGATCTCACCGAGCAGGCACCAGTGCTTCCGGTTCTTCATGCTGCCAGGCGGGTACTGCGGGTCCGTAACGGGGTCCGCGTCCATGAAGTACCGGTCGTCTAGGTCGTTCTCCCCCGGGCAGTCTGCGAAGGGCGGGAAGAAATTGCGGTCCTTAGAAGACTGGGGTTCAGATCGCTTCGCCATGGCTTAGGAGGGGGTTTTCAAGGGAGCTATGAGACGGTGGAGGAGCAAGGGGAAAGGCCGAGATAAAAGATGATGGTGAATGTTGATGGAATTGTTTTCTGTTCGGTAGAAAGCGAGACAAATAGAAGTGGTCCTTAAGTACTTCAGATAAGTACCTGCAGTTTACCAAGGTTCGTTAAGCTTGTTGCGGTGAGAGAAAATAAATTGTGTCCCCAATAAAGTATAAACTTTAAATATTTTGATTCGCTCTTTGTGATTCGAGACAAATGCGAACGCACAGTCCCATATTGGTATAATTGATGCTATACAGACTTGTTTGGTTTTGTCGAACTCTCTTAGCCTATCATTAATAAGGTCTGTGTTTGTCAGGAAGGAATAGCAGAGGTACGTAGAACAAACAAAGGAGCATTAGATAGGTAATTAAGTACTAGCTCTATACCGGTACTATCGACCATGATTTGACATCTGAAGCTCTGAGGGAGGAATATACTAGGTTGTGTGAATATTCCGCTACATATGTTTTAGTGGCGCTTTGTCTGCCTAGAAATAAAATCATGTATCAAGCCAGAAGTAATTCTAAGACACCGAATAGTTTTTGAGGGGTTTCCTTTTGCTAGAAGTTCCAAATATGCTGCTTGCTGAGAGAAATGGCATGACTATAAGTGGGACCACAGGGCACTGAATAGCATTGTTGAAGAGGTTAGAAGAATACAAACACCTGTTGACTGTTCTTTTTTGTAACAACCACTTATACTCAACGTAGAAAATAAATCTACAAATAATAAATACCAGCTTGTCCATACTCCAGTCAATATACTCAATGAAAAAAGACACCATCCACTTTGAACAAGCACCTAGGGCCGCCGCAGACGGTGTGTAACATGAGTGTCAACCTACAACAACGAATCTCTGCGATGAAAACTAACATTTTCACGGGGCTTACGGCTGAGAGTATCGTAGACGACTAGAGAATCTATCTCCAGCCTAACCTCTCAGCAAGGATACCCTCAAAACAGACCGACGCTCGGGCAGCATCTATGGACCGCAAGGCAATATAGCAGACAAAGCCGCTCAATCTTAAGAACATAATGGCGTGGGAGGCACCATACCCTATCCCAAGCCTGAGATTGGGGTTGAAGGCTGAATACAATCGATTGTTAGCCTCATATGGGGAGGTATATAAATCACATTGCCCATTCGCTCAGCCCCGTCCGAGTGATATTTACATTTGTGAAGGCGAACGTACTTGAAGCTAGGCCTTACGACAAGCCACTTTTTAGGGCAACACTATGAATACCAATCCAACTGCTCTGAGTCTTGAAAAGCTCGCTCTAAGGCTGCGAACATACAATAACGCATGAGCCCTCTATGTAGATATCGCGGATCGAGAGGGCTCATAAATACGATATCGATTTGTGGCTAATATAAAGAGACTCAAACTATATGCACCCCTCACATCTTCAGCGTCACCAATTACCCAGGTTCCGTGGTTAGATCAGAATAAACGGTTTAGGCGCCGCTCGTAGAACCAAAACCCATACCGGCTACTACAACTTCAGGTAAGACTATGTGTTCGTCATTTCTAACGCCATAATGATCAGCAATGCGTTATGTGGCCTACTTGTGCCATCTGAGCTAGGATCTGAGGCTGGCTTGATGATTCCCGCTCTAGTCCTATCACTTCGGCCTGAGAGCTATTCCCGAAGGACAATCACACATAAGTATTCTCTAGGATATAATAATCCTCATCACTTAGGAAGGATAAATAGCCTAGCCCACACCTACACTTCAGGGAAATTCGGGTCGCTTGAATGGGGCCAAATTGACAAGGTCGATAAGGACGACATGTGACATGTGTCCCAACCCCGTCGAAGGTTCAACATGATTGGGTGGAGTGGTGTGACGAAATATTTATACCTGCAGTCGGCAGGTAATGAGGGGTGGAGGGCATACATCAACATTCATGTGACAGGTATTTCCCATGGGCTTCCCTCGAACGTCGTTCATATTAGACAAAAACGTGAATGACAAGCATCCTCTGACGAGATGGCCAAAAGTGTCGCGGCGGCAAAAGAGGTATATCTAGTTGGAGAAGATGGGAATTACGAATACGAGTCTCGCTCAAGCCCTCTCTCCTAGTGAATATATCATTTCATTATCTTCTATGATTTACATTTTTCGCGAGGAAGCGAAGTCATATGATGTCAACGACGACTGGAATATGTTGAAGAGAGCTTTACTCGAACAAGGCCATCTCGCAACTATTACGTCCCGTGGAGACTGGAGGGAAAATCATCTAGTCTTATCTATGCTATGACGATATCTAGCCGGGGAATATAAAGCCATATGTCTAGGACGAGGGGATCATGTTGTTCGACTCAAGTCTTTCGCTATACATACAACGTCTAGACATTTCTAGTCTGCATTGACATAAATACATACTTACATACATTGTGTGTACATGCCCCCCCTATCGTACACAAGTCATTAATTCCGTTCTATTTTATTTGTATTTTCCGTTCCTCCCTCGTAAATTTTTTTCAACTCCACGTAAACTCGTATCACACTCAAGCCAATATTTCTAAATATATATATTTCATATGAGCGCCTGGCCCATGTACATGCTCTCCCGGACCTCGGCGACGATGTCGCGGCGGTCGTTCTTGCCCACGAGCACGATGCCGCGCCCACGTCTCCCCATACGACCCGCTCGACCCAGGCGGTGGATAAAGTCGATCGTCGTGTGCGGGACATCGTACAGGATGACGTGCCGGACGGCGAGCGTGTCGATGCCGCGCGACGCCAGGTCAGTAGCCACGATGACCACGGTGTTGGGCAGCACGCGCCGGCCCTTCCCCGGGGGCGGGATGCCCGGGACTTGGTTCTGCGGCGTCTCCGCCGCCGCCGCCTCCGCGTCGCCGTCCATGGCGGCCCGCATGGGCTCGGCGCGCGTGAACAGCTGGAGCATCTCCGACTGCCGCTGTTCCGGGGTGTCGCGGTGCAGGGCGACGGCGTTGATGCCCTTGGAGACGAGGTAGCTGGCGACCTCTTGCGTGCGCTCGCGCTCGTTCACGAACACTAGGATGCGCTTGATATCGACCGCTCCCGGGACGGGGTAGCCCCCGGACTGCGCCACGTCCTTGCCGATCGACCAGATGGCGTCCGCGCACGCGAGGTCCTTGTTGTCTCTGTAAGGGTCCCGGGTCACGTCGATAACGCCGAGCTGAACGCGCCGCGGGATAGCGTGCAAGTTCGGCGTCGTGATGCGCACCATGTCCGGGAACTCGGTCCCCAGATACTGATCCAGCCACTTGGGGATCGTGGCCGAGCAGAGCACCAGCTGCTTCAGCGACGGCAGCGCGCGGTCGAGGATCGACGTCGTCACGGGCGAGAAGCTGCGGTCGAAGAGCGAGTCTGCCTCGTCGACCACGAGGTGGCTGACGCGCGAGAGGATGTACGGGTCCGAGTCGGCCATGGACGAGAGCAGGTGGGGCGTCGAGACTACCATGTCGATCCCCCGTGGTGCGTACATGTCCGAGTTGATGATCTTGGCCGTCACGTTGGCCGAGAAGAGGGAAACCTTGAACTTGATCGCGTGCGAGAGGGCCTTCGCAACCTTGCCTACCTGATCTACGAGCTCGGCCGTGGGCACGAGGACGACGACCTTCGGCCGCGACATGGTTGGGTGTGGGGCGAACTCGCGGGGGCCCGTGTACCCGGGCAGCCTCATCGCATGCCACTGCTTTACGTAGGCTTCTCGGTGGGCCGCAATGGCGGGGTCAGCTGCCTCGGCTTGTTTTAAGGCCTGACTTGCCGGTATGAGGTAGGCGAGAGTTTTGCCCGAGCCAGTCTCCGCCGCCAGCAGGAACTCCTGTCTTCTGGAGTCGTCTTTCGCCTTTCGAGACCGCCGTCCGGGGTCCTGTCCCAGCAGTGCCGGTACTGCGAGCCGCTGTATGGGGGTGGGCTTGATATCCACCATGCCCTTCAGGGCCTCTCCACCAATGGCCTCCTTAATCACGGGCAGGAGCTCAAACTTGTCGAACGAGTCGATCTCGACCATGTCTTCCTTCGTGCGCGACCTCCGGCCGTATGATATCGTCGCCAGCGAGCCCTGCATCTTCATCGCCTTTATTCGCCGGTCATCCCTCCTGCCTCTCCCATCCCCACGAGCGTCATCACCTCCTCGAGGAGCTGGCCTGTACGGCTGCTGGCGCCTCGGCCCGACTTCTCGAATTCTGGACGGCGCCGACGTCCGGTTCATGCCGCCGAACGGGCCCTCCGACCTCCGCCGGGCCGGCCTGTCCTCCCTGCCCTCTTCATCTCGCCTCGGGGCGCGAGAAACACGGTCTGACAGCACCATTCGCGAGGGAGTTGGTCTCGTGCGGCGGTGCAAAAACCGCAGCGTGGTCCATGACGGTGGTGGTTGGTGTCTTATATTGAAAAGTAGGGTTCGGTAGGTAGTGATGAACAAGCAGGACGGGCATATGGGCGCCGCACCAAAAGGGCGCATGGTTCACGTCTTTTCCCAATTGTCTGTATTTCTTCTTCTCGGGCCTGGAGGTGCTTGAACAGATTTATTCTATGTTGCGATACTCGACGAAGCTCTTCAATCGAAGCTGCATACAAAAATTTTTGTATTGGGCAACTCTTTTTTTTTTGGCGCTATGACGCAACGAGAGGTAGCAGGTAGCTTAGTGGCCCGTGCATATGGTAACCTTCCGGAAATGGCAAGCAGTGTCGCATACAGTGCGGCTTACATGGCATCTCTCTTAGGTAGTAATTATCACAGCCTGCATAATCTAGGTATAGTGACAACATAGTCATTCCTTTATAATTTCTACCTTCGGGGTCTTCAACTCAGCACGTTATATATGGTCATGTGGTATGAGCTAGCCATTCACTAGTGAATGATAGTTGGTTTGGAGTCGACATTCATCAGCCCTCTACTTGATGTTTTTCTTCTTTAGTTTAGGTACACACAAGAATATCGATCTTCAGGGTCCTGTGCTCGGGACTTTCAGAAGTAAGAAGGATGAACAGGTGGGAAAGTCATTGCGTATCAACTAGACCCCGCGGCTATGTTGTTGTCAAAGGCTCACGACGCGACTCGCGCCGGCAGTATCAGAACGCGACAAAAGTCCAAACAGAATGTCTTGTACCATGTATCGACATTGTTAAATTAAGGGCCTACTATAATTTGCACTTGCAGTTTTCTAGTGAAATCTTGCATAGGTGTGATCTTCTCGAAGGCTGCGCGCGGACCATGGTAGAGAACCGAGTCTTATCCCACACCGTGCTGTCCATATATAAGGAATTGTTCCGTGAAACTATGACTTCTTGGATAGGGTGTATGAGTTCATTTACTCCCAAAATAAGAGCCTTGTCCGATCAGTGGCGTGTTGATTGTTCCTAGTTTTTGCCACTACTCACTGAGACACTCGGAGGACCCTACATCTAGATATATAACCGCTGGCCACATTTTCATATCGTCGCCAGGGTCTTAGAGCGGTTAATTAACTGATAGAGAACGGCAGAAGATTAGTTATCAAAATTTCCTGTCGGTCTATTCTCGGCCCTTCCTGCTAAAAATCAATGGAATTTTTAAGTACCTTTTTCTTTTTCTTTTTCCTTTTCCTTTTCCTTTCTTCCCCTATCCACTTGGCACGGGCCGTGTACGGTGTGTCAGTATAGTACGGGGGGTTTTTTTTGGCCGGGCGCGGATATTATGAACCCCGATATTGATTTCCGAATTCAGGAAGAACCGCTTGTTGATTGGTGGCATAGACATGGGATGGCTTTGTAAGGGTCTGAATCGTTCCACCCCACGGTAAACCTAGGCAAAGCACCGTTATATGTCAGAACGATCTAGAGGCGTAGAGGTCGGCACTTGGGAGGTGGTGGCTGGATCCTGTGCCGTGTTCGACCTTGATATGTGTTGAAAGAGCGGATAGATCCACTCGGAGTCTTTCCTAGACTATCATCATTGTATCCGGTTCTGGTGGCAGCCAAAATAAACACAGATGAAGAAAGACTAAGGACGTAGTCGGGCGTTGGAGGGTTGGGTAAGCTAATTGAGCCCCGTCGAGAAGGGGGTCAGGCCATGGTGAAAAGCCTACGTTAGAATATTGCCCACCGCCTCTGGGGTTTCTGCAATTACGCAAGGAGATCAGGTGGTTCTGCCGCTAATCGACAGCCAGATTGTAAGACCTACCTGAATATTGCTGCATGTCTTAGATACCCCCTCCCCCTCCTCCCCCCAAAAAATAAAACCGGTGCTATGAATATGTCCTCGCCTCCTTGGTGTCGAGTGTATGTCCGGGGCTGGCTAGAAGAAGATGATGATTCAGGAAGCCTGTTTGGTATTTGGCCTTAGCAAAGTCTTGGTCTCTCTCGCCGTTCTTGCCCTTAGCCACGTGGAGTAACCGAGGCAAAATACTTGGGGTATTGACACCCGGACAAGAGCGAACTGAGACACGCAAGGCATCGAGCTGGAAAAAAAAGTACCGATTAGGCTTTTCGAGCCATCCAGCCTCGAAAATTACCATGACTGATACCACCGGGCCCTTAGGGAGAAACGTAGTCGAGAGCTACATGAAGCAAAGTTAGCTGTAGTACAGCCATGTCCTTTCTCAGAGCGAGCTGTCTCACGCTCTCTTGAAGAGGTATGCGACTCCGAGAACTAGGTCTCTCGGCCTTTGACGATGAAGAATCAGACTCCGTGAGCCTCAGAAAGCGGCGATGCTTCGCGGTGAGTAAGGTCCTAGCTATCACCGGAGGTAAAAGGTCTACCCAAGGGTGAATACGTCAGACCTATGTGATACCGTAACAATGCTACTGAGAATAAAAGACTTAGCGGTGAGGCATGCTTCAGGTTCGCCTGAAAACTTCAGAGGCTAAAAGGGATCTTAGCCCTAGATAGTAGACTGAAACGACCAACTGCCCACCAGCCTGCTCTGAGGTTGCATCCCTTGGTATCCTAACTAATCTCTCCCACGACGAGTCGCAATTGGGCTGACACTTGTCCGCATGTCACTAGCGGTCAAAAACTACGACCGTGTATCCGCTATAGAGTCAACATCCGGCGGTATTCATGATCCGAGTGGTGACTTCGAGACACCCTCGACTCAGTTAACCCATTCATGTAAGGTGCTCTAAGTGGCCGGGGGGGTTCTAGAGTACTGACCGATATTCGCGGGATACGTCAAGGGAGGGTTCTCATTGGTATTAGGCTAGCTAGGTATATGGGGTCCTTACATGGCCTTCTGCCAGTCCCGGGAGGTTGTGATGTTCCCCGAAGCCCGTCTACGTCGAGATGCCATGGATAACGCTTGCAAGGGTTTTAGATCTTGCCGGGTCGGTCGTATTTCCCTCTAGATTATGCTTAAGCAGATCGACCCCCTTCGACTGCCTTTGATCACCGCGCTAATAATAGTATGCTTCCATAGTGCAACATAACGACCCCTTGGCATGAAAACCTGGGGAGTATTGATCCAGGAAACCCATTGGTCTAACCCCTGCTATTCGATCTCCAAGATGCTTGAAGCACATTGAGCAATCAGTCTGGGCACAACAGATATGTTTGCTGGGGATCTACACACAGTCCAGCTAGGTGCATATACTCAGAAGCTTGTTTTATTTTATTTTTAACTTTAACCTTTTAATTGTATATGTACGATGGGATCACGATTAAATCTAGAATGGATCAGAACTCTATATTAACTCCCTAGGAGCAAGAGCTCATTTCACTAATACCCAGATAGATAGTTTAGAAGTCTGATAAGGAAGAATGCATATATCTATAATTGTCCCGAAATTTCCAGAGGCTGCTGGCTTCAACTTCTCATATGAAGGTGCATTGGCAAGTTTGCATATAATGAAAATACACAAGCATACACAAGCTGCGGAACCCAACGCAACCCCAAACCGTAGGTCTGGTAGGTCTTCAGCCTAGACAATCAAAAGTGCAGCGCTAAGCAGGACGGTTGGGACAACTTGATAGCCTGATCGGTTCAAGTTGTCCCCAGCACGAGTATCTCCCGCCACTCGCATTAGGGTTTATCAATTGTTAAGGGGTGATGCCTGTGTATTCAAAAACTAGAATAACTGTTTTAGAATGGCCTGAAGAGCTGGATACAGTCTGCGCTGACCGTCTCTTATATAGACGTCTCTTCGGCGATAAGCCCATATGGCTTCCAATACATTCTGTTGGAAATAGCATCGCAATACGCGCCTGCCTGTAATACATTCTTTGGTTCAGTACCCCTCACTTCAGTCAGACGCCTCCTGCCTTGCATACGGCATTCTTAGTTGCGGATAACAGTGGGTCCTTCCCGTTGTGTAGTATCCACTTCGTAACATCAATACAACTTGTTTTCTACCTATTATTTTTGGTAGCATTGGGGAGAGTTGGTATCAGATCTGGTGGCAGAGTCCAATTACATTATTCTTCTCACTGCTTCTGCCTTAGTAATGGTGATGCCGGTGCCTCGCCACCACGCTAGTAGAAATGGAAATAGTTAGACACTCCAAGTTTATGCGTATGATGTTCCGACTAACGCAGGGATTTCAGATAACGAAAACAATAATTACGGCAATAACAACAATAATGCGGCGGTAACAACGAACTCGAACTCGAATGTGAGTAGTAGCAACAGTGCTGCCAATACCGCGGCCTCTGCAGCTACTTGCGCCAACCAGAACAACAAGAGGCACCACGCTGGGCGGAATGGTGACAACAACAAGAATAATAACAATAACAACGCGAGTGTGTCAGCCTCATAGGAGTGCAGTCTACGAAGATGCTCTTATTAACCCGTAGATGGTAGACGATGCGAGTGCTGGTGCCGCTGCTGCCACCAACTGCGACAACTAGACTACAAAATCTGAGACGACGCTTATAATTCTAGTTCAAAAGAAGAAGGTTTCCAGGAAGACACGAAAAGCTATATTTTGAAAGCGTTCATGTATGCAATGTCCGAATAGTGCGAGAGAAATTTGATTCAGATGGACTCGACTGTGTTAGTTCAAGTATATAAGGACGCAAATTAACTAAATTAAAAGAATAGGAATAAAAACTAAGTTTGATGAAAACATCGTGTATAGGTTATCACTTATCTTGTTGGTCGCCCGTGACAAATTGCCATGATTTAATAAATCCATATAAGCTGGCTTCGTATATGCTTGTTAATAGAAATAAGTGCTGAATTTAGGTATATATTAGTTGCACGAGAACCAGATATAAGAAAAGAATTTAGATTACATAATTCAATAGAGCATTCAACATCGAAGAGTTCTAATTACATACCTAGGTATGCTATTGTTCGTATTATATATAGAGATGTTACTGTTTGTCGATAGAATTATGTAGACATTTGCTGTGCACTGTGTATGTACATACTGCCACTCGGGTTAAATACATATAAGTCAATGACAAGTGTGGGGTACTTATGCTTACCTAATTAATGTATTAAGGAAGTATAATAAGTAATAAGATCCGGTTTGGTCACGTGGCCCACCCTGTTTGTACCTCGGCATTACTTACCACCAACTAGTTTAGTCACTTCTTTTCTTGAGAACTCATCACCTGGCGATGATATTATGGCCAGGTAGCTCAGATTCAATATTCGATTTTCAATCTGGAACCCGCAACTGATTCAGTGTCAAGAAGCATCACATCATCTTGGCTACTGCCTACAATTGTGCAACAACAGTCATATGTTTCGTGCGTCTACTCCCATCCCGGATCATCAGGACAGATATTTCATCACTAGGGGGTCTCAAGCGTAACTGCAAGAAATTCGAAACAGGTACTCATCCCATAGAGGTCGTTAGCGGTGGTACCTTAGATGTTTCGATGTCTCTAGAGGTCATATACGTGACTCGCCACGGGGTAAGATAATAGACTTCTCATCAACAAATCGACGTGGCTGTTATACTACACGTTCCGCCTAGTACTGGTCAAAACTCCACCTTAGCCTCCTGAGTATCACCAGCTCTGAGAATACCCCATCTTGCCCCCTATTATTCGGCAGAAGCCACACCAAAGTAACTGCCCGAGCTGACTTTTGCCAGTTTCGTTCACCATGGGGTGTTGATCCTGCCACTGGCAACTACACGGCCTTCGTTCGCTCTCCTACAGGTTTGCCGACTGACCCGGCTCTCACATCCCACGGCGTCGAACAAGCTAGTGAATTAGCACAGCACCTGCTGAAACTCGACCCACCGATCGAGCAGGTCTACTCGAGTCCCTACTATCGGTGCCTGCAGACGATCCAGCCGTTCGTCTCCTTGCGGCACCAATCTATGCAAGGTCAGGCCCAGCCGTCCGCATCTGGTCCAGGAGATGAACCCTTTAGGATCCGTGTGGATAAAGGGTTGGGTGAATGGTATGGTCTAGCACATTTTGATCATCCGGCAGCTGCACCCCTGAGTGAGCTACAGACATTCTTCCCCGAACTTGATGCGAACTACACCTCTACTATTGCGCCTCCACGCAACGGTGAGTCCATCTTACAGCTACAAGACCGTGTGGCCGCTTGCATCCGTGCCATCATTGCACGCAGTGATCAAGAGGGTAAGAAAGCGATACTAGTCTGCTCTCACGCAGCAGTCATCATAGCTCTCGGGCGAGTCCTAACGGGACGGATACCAAATGATGCAAGTACGGAAGACTTTGGGGCATTCACTTGTGGCCTAAGTATATATCGACGCCAGGATTCCTATAGAAGCCAAGTGACTACGCCTACTACCAACAGAGAGACTCTGCTCAGAGGTAAGGTGTACGATGGCGAGGAAATACGTGGTAAGATGCAAGATCGAGAAGCACGATCTGAAGCAAGTTTGCAGACCGATGCCCTATGCAATGTCGATCGTTATCCATCAGATCCTCAGGGGTCCAAACCGGGGGCGGTATGGAGTAACGGCTCGAGTGCATACGGAGGCTGGACCTGCGAAGTGGATTCTGACTGTAGCTTTCTTCGTGGTGGCAAAGAGAGGGGATGGTAAGTTTGTACTTTCTGATAGACATTGCTTCTTTTTGTCGTATGTGCATAATGATCTAACCATCATTTTAGGAGATTCTCTGGAGACGAATCATTTATCAATGTGGACCGTCAATGCCTGTCGCCTCTATATGAAGGCGTAAGCTCTAAACTAGCCACCGGCAGGATGAGACCAGAAAGTGGCAGCAACTCTAGCGAAGGCACTCCAAAACTATAGACCCCGGAACAATTCTCATGAACATGCCACCAAATCTGGAAGTCTGATATGCGACTATTGCGTTATCTCTCCGGCTGACTGGTGCAATTAATTATTTTTGTTCCGAAGACTGCGACTCTGTCATAATGTTTTGATCCGATCCGATATGCAGGCCTGACGGGCGGCAGACTCTTTAAGCCGTCTTATGCATGAAGATCTTCGTCAGTTCTTATCACCAATTAGAAAAAAGGACAGCCTCGCAAGGGGCAAAAGGCATTGTTCAGCTCTCCTATTCGTTGCGCAAAAATGGCTCCGGCAAAGCAGCAAGATATACATCACTAAGCTATCAAGCGGTCAGTCCACCCAAGGAACATGTCCTGTATGTTTCACACTATGGAAACTTATTGAAACATTTCTTCGATTCTATCGAGCCTCAATTATCGATAGGTGTTCAAAACACGCCATCCGCTCCTTTTTTAGGCTGCGAAAAGGAAAATGGCGGGCTGTAGAGTCGTACTCCGCTATGTATAACCGGATAAGACAGTCCTAGGTGTTGATGTCAATGGCCATCGAATGTGACCTGTCAGCCAGGCCCAAGTTGCAAGAGACACACCAAGAAGCCTGTCTCAATACTAGGTTCAGCTTCCAGAGCCCTGAACTTTCCCGCCACATGCACGCGAAAGTCGCTGGGCTTGAATCTGACCTCGAGTCCTGCAAACGTACCTAAGTGTCAAAGATTTGTTACTGGGCGAATTTCTGGCCTCGATATTCAAGAAAGTCGGACTCAAGACGTTCGCACAACACAATTGAAAAGCCCGGTTAGCCCCCATTGAGATTTGACAAGTCTCCTACTTGTGGTCGGCGGGAATAGTCTGGAGAATATCCTTGTGATCAAATTGTTTCGCCTCGCGTCATGTCTTAGTCGTCATGTACAGTGAATCCCCCGCCTAGTGAGATGCCATCGTTAAGAAGCTTCGCTGCACCGCCAGCATGGTCCTACACCTGGTAGTTGATTGGCTGGGCTTCATTGCTCGGGGATGATGAAAAAGAAAAGACAGTCGCCGTCGCAGCCGAGCGACGACTGCTCTATGGGCGGTCAGCAAGCTCGGCGCCTTTCAATTCATCTCCGTTACCCTGAAAGCGAAAACAAGGGCTGTCGGGCCCTTTTCTGTGTGTCGTGTTTGGGTTCAACGGCTCGAGTTGTCAGGGTTGTCCCGTCTTGCTAAACGAAGGACAAATGGGGAGATCGTCTCAACTCGCATAACGGGATCAAGAGGCGCCTGAATTCATTTTCATAGCAATAGGACTAATGCAATCTGGCGTACACACAATATCTTGATTACTATTAAGAATAATATTGAAGACTCGATTTGGGACTGGCGTTGCAGCAGCCCCGAATGTCAACTGATACAAGCGATGGAGGAAATTTGGCACCATCGACGAGACGATCGGTAGCCACCGGAGCCGTAAACTAGACAGAGTTAATACCGACTACTTTTCAAGAACGAACTAGGCCTCCAGTTCGCGATGCCACCTCCTAAGTGAATTGAGCGCGCTTCGTGCATCTTATCACTCATCACTGATGTTTGATACGCTTAGTTGGCCCTGGACAGATTAGAAGGTGATCAAGTTAGATGTGCATCGCGGATGTTACTTTTCTACGCCCGTCCCGAGATCGAACCCAAAGTTTCGCATAATCCATGATTATTGTTTTGAAATATCTGCATGGATTTTCAGATTGGGAAGGCTGTGATATCACATGCATACCGCCCTTGGGGAACATAGCGCAGGGTTTCTCGGTCTGCTTGGCTGCCGAAAATCCACATCTGCAAGGAATGGTGGTAGGGTAGGGGCAGAATCAGGTCTTTTCTTCCTTCATTCAATCCTGTGTCCCGACCGTCCTACCGCGTCTCGCCGGCCCGAGAAGTCTCGACCACACTTCTCCCCCACGACGGCTTACGGCCCAATAGGCGACAGGCTCACCTGCGTGACCTCCATCCTCGCGCTTACGAGGACCATAACTTGTGAGAACTGAACGCGCTCTGCGAGTGAGTTGGTTTACTACTTCTCTAAACATAGACGCTCGGCTGTGCGAATCGGACGAGCCACCTTGCTAGATGGGGACTCGAGCGTCGTTCTCTCGGGTGGTTGGCAGAGGCTTGGGCCGACTTTGCACGTCCCGAAGAATTCCTCACCTCGAACCAACGGCAGATCTGGCATAACTTCCCTCTCGCTCTCTTCGAGTGCATAACCATAACCACCTTGCATGCTACACCCCCTCTTTGCGTTGATGGGCCCCCCAGCCTACCCAGCTTTATCCATGTCTCTATTCGCGTTGCCATTGGCTCAGCCGTCCCGACAGTCTGGAAACATCTCAGCGTTCACTAATTGCGTGCCATAATGGGATTCTATGCTGGCCACAGTGTAAATAAATGTCGCTATTGACAATCTGGGTGGTATGGTCCAGATTTGTTAACTGATAGAGACAAAGAGTTCAGTCCTGGAGCCGTATCACGAGCCGTGGATACATGAATAATGTAGAAAATTGCAATTCTGGCGCTCCTATTTTCTGATTATCAGCTAGTTGTCTATGGCTATAGACTAGTTTTTGGTTGATCGACTCATGCAGGATGGCTATCGTTGATTAGTGCCATCAGTGTTGAAACAGTGTGTGAGTGTGCCGGCTTGGGTCCAGGGTAGCCATATATTTGAGAACCCCCTTGCGTCGTAGTCTACCATTCATGTATCGACGAGACTGGCTCCTCCCAAGTATACCGGCACCGCTACTTTTACTAGACTAGCTAGGTATTGCTTTCTTGTCACTTATTTGCCGAAAGACACATTCCTCCCTTCCAGCGGCCACTCTACTATGCCTAGTTAGATCCCCCGTGCAGAATGGCTTTCACTCCACAGTAGCATATGTCTCTAACTATTTTGTCATTCTGTAACCTAAGTCACCACGCTCTAATTATAATCCCAGTGGCAAAAAATTTGTGCTGATACCCCAAGAGGCGGGAGGTAACTGTCGCCGCACTCCCATGCCACACCCTGGGGTGCAGTCGCATAATGCTTGTCTGCAAGAGTTGACTCTACACTTCAGACAGGGTCCTATTTGTCGGGACGTTGTTGGACTATATTAAACATTGGAGTCTATTGGCTGACCCCGGCTACCCACTCTTCTGTCTTCCACAAGACTTCAGGGTCCATATATAATCCTGCTCCTCTCTTCTTCTGTCACCATCGGCGCCTTCGACTGTCCAAGCTTCTTGTTATCCATTCGTGCTCTCTAACTTAGATTTGGCTTCTTGCCGGTATGCTCGTCAAGGACGACAACCACTACCTAGTCATGGAACCCGGCACTATCCCGCGCGCAGCACCACTGGATCTATCACTACCATTGCGCTCGGTTTCCCCCCGCTCGCCTAGAGTTGATCTCGACGACCTCACTAGTTCCCCAATGTCCAGCAGGTTGGAAGACAAGACTATCGAATCCGTCTTGCCGGGTCTTCCCATCAGTTCTCCAATGGCATCTAGTTTCCGTTCCTCATTCTCACAGGAGTCGTCCGCAGATTCTATTTCCACATTCTCAACGGGGCCTTCGACGCCTAGGACACCCAACGCGAAATGTGAGGTCGATGACATGCTGAAAGTAGATTGGTCTTATATTTCGGCCGTACATGTCCCACGCACGCTGAAAAGAAAGAGCGAACCGCTGGAGGATGAGGATGTGAAGAGAGTTAAGCTCCCCGGTTTACAGCACCTCTTAGAATCACCTGAGGACACGCAGCGTTACATTGCACCGCTAAAGCCCAAGCACCGATTACAAATTCTCAGCTCAAGTCCGGAACCCAAGAGTGAATACGTTTTTTCAAGGAGGCCAAGTATGCTCCCGGGCGAGGACCCCATCACTCAGAGCCTCAACTTCCTCCGGAGGGAGACGGACAAGAGCAAAGGACTTTTACCCCAAATAGAAGGCCTATCCGAGCCTTCTTTGGATATTTCTCTGGATTTTACAAACAAGTTCCATCGAGCCGAACACCATTCACCCCCAGAGCGGTACAGCTACTGCTTCCAGTCTCGCCAGGAGTCGTCGTCACCACCTAGAGAGATTGTCAAGAAGGAGCGCGCCAAGTCGAAGAACGGCCCGCATTGTAACATCAAGTACTCGCTGGAGGAAAAGGACTTTATGCGATACCAAAAACACGAGATGAAACATTCGTGGAATACCATCACCAAGCTCTTCGGTGCCAAGTTCCCCATGGTCGAGGGGTTTAAGCGCGAGCAGCAGGGCGTCCAGGGCATCTTGTATCGTGAAAACCAAAACATTCCGGACATCGTTCCCGGGCGCAACGAGCTGAGGTTCCTGCCCAACGGACACGTGGCCTCCATCTCGAAGAAGGTCCGCGAGCAGGGCAACGACAAGCGGAAGTACGGACTTGTCTACCTCTACCCCGAGCGGGCCATGGGATACAGCTGGGTGTCGCCCGAGGACCGGCGCGAAGCGGCAGAACTGAGTAAGTATCTCTCGTGGTCTTCCGTCACAAACTGCCAAATGGTTTTCTTTTGATTACTGACGCGTCCTCCAGACAAGGAACGGGTCCTACAGCGGGCACAGGCCCGGCGCGACGCCATGAAGAGAGGGGCCTGGGTCGAGAAGTTTGAGGACGGCATATGCGCCTGCTGTGTCAAGGACGACCAGGAGAGAGACACCCGGAAGCGAGCCGCCCCTCCTATTCCCTCCCTGACCGCGAGCTTCGAGTGGCCCAAGATAGCCAAGCTGTGAACGCTTTCCCTTTATCCACCCGGCATACTTATCCTAGGCTTTCGATGTCGTCGAACGACGCCTAGACGGGAACACTATGGGAAGGGTGGGGGCGGGAGGCAGAAAAAGAACATACGCTTCCTCGCGCTTCCCCTGGACAACATACAACATATAAACGAAAGCACAAAACAAGAATCGATCGATACGCGACGTACGAAACACTAAATGAATGAAACTCAGAAACATCAATATATACTGTACTATCTACACCTTTTCGCTTTCACGGTTCTACTTACCTGTCTCGGCCTTGCTGCTATATCATACTACCTTGCGCTCTCACGGCCTTTTCATCTTCGATAACAACCGATACCCTAACCACCTATTTCCCTCTGAACATTCACCATCACTACCACCAGCTGCAAAACATCAGGGATATACAAAAAGCTACATATTGCATCACTATATAGACGCCCACGTTCCCGTCCACGGCCACGGCCACGGTTCACGAAGATGGGGGGGGGGAGAAATGATTCAACACGACTTCGTTCAGTTCTTTCGGTTTCTATGTCAATTTTGACTCCAGTACAATATCCTACCTACCTTTATCTGCCCTTACCGACACTGTCGAATCGATATTTATACCCTTACATATCCACATCTTATTATCAACCTCAAAAACGACAATGCCGAATACCATTATCCATCAACCTAGTCAATCTCTTCCCTTTGTGTCTTATATCACATTCTAGTCTAGTCCGGGCCCCCCCTCGTCGGGCATAATCCGAATCGGCGAACCCCCAAATGCCAGCCGTACCGGGCTTTTTCTTTCTTTCTTTCTTTCTACTTTCTTTTTTCTATAACTACTACTATTATCAAAGTACTATCTTGCCTAGCCGCCAGAGGCCAACATGTCTCGCCTAAGCATTTGGAGATTTATACGGAGCTATGGGATATTACAGCGTCCTTTGGGAGCGGGTGTTTCTCTTTACACGGGGGACTCTTTTATATGGGAAAATGGACCAACTGGGAAAACGGGATACGGGTTATGCTATGCTATGCAATGGGACGGATTTTATTAATGAGGAATCTTTTTGGGGGGAACCGAGGGAGGATTGGGGGGGGACAGGGAGGAACTATATTACTCAAAATAGGCATTTTTGGTTTGTAAGTGGAGTCGAACAGGTCAGATTTTGTATTTTTGTACTACTAGATACCTTTTTTGTGTGTATGTATCTATCTCTTGCTTCTTTTCGGATTACTTAGTTACCTACCTCCTCTGTGGGATAAGGATACCTACTTTTGTTTTTGTTATTAGGTCGTCCAGTCAGTTTTAGACTCTTAGTTTTGGCTTATGGATTGGTTGGTCAGCAGAGGAAGGCGGTGTTTATCATGTTTGTCAGTCTAGCCTTTTCCCTACATGTATTTATATACATGTTTCATGTGTATTTCTGACGTGGCACGCCAGGCTGGATATCAATGTATATGTGTATGTACCATGTCTAGACAGGACTAGACAGGCAGTTGGTCCTACATTTTCTCTCTGTTCCTATCATAGAATGAGATGAAATGAAGACTTATTCACTTCCCCCTTGCTGTGGGATCGAAGGTTTTGGTGGTCATTCAAAGAGTAACATCGAATGAAATCACAAGTAAATTATTGTATATTCTTAGTTTTGTGCTTATCCTATTCGAGAACAACCCTTTCCATTTCGGGATTTGTATCCTCCATTTTTCGTTGTTATTAGCTTCTCTCGTACAGCATTTTCCCGTCATCACTCCCTATCCTGGCTTCTCCTCGCTTACAGCAACGATATGGGCTATGGTGAGATGATGACGGGATCTGTTGCTATTCTGGACAGCTAATTATCATACAGCATGGGCGAAGGGCGGCAAACAAATGATATGTTACCTTGGACCCGGCGGGTTGGGTCGGGGTCAGATAGGATCCCTTGACAGGAAATATAAAGACACCCAGACAGAGGGGTGGTATGCTCTCTTCCTCCCAATGTTGAACTCTTTTTGGTTTGGTTTTTGCACATGTACCACACAGCACATTGCGTTGATGAAACATGTGGTCACAATCTTCAGGTCAAATGATCCAAAGAGGTAGTGGTACAAAACGACCAAATTGCCTCGAGGCAGGGCATTCTTGGCGTTGATTCGTGGTTCTCTATTTTATTGGGTAGCATCGCTACAAAGTCCCTTCTACTGTTCCTTTCTCCCTGCCCTACACGATGGAGGGTTTTTTTTATACATATGGGAGAAGTTTGGAAAATAGGCTGCGAACGGGGGCCCTTGTTGGTTCGCACCAATGGGAGAAAAAGGGGAACGGGGAGGCATTAATCTTCAAGGCGGCGCTGTCGATGTTGGCTGCAGTGCCAATGCACGCGAGCACGTTGCTCGGGAGGGACTACGGCACACGGCGCCAATCAGCCTGATTCGGGTGTGCTTGTTCGGACCAAAGCCTTCCCAACTTTCGCGTCTCGGTCCGAAATAATGCCTCGTTTCTTACCCGCCCGTCCCGTCCATCTGGGTCAACTTCGATGATTCAATGATATGCCTGCGCCTCGCACCAACATCGTTTCGAAGAAACTTAAAACCGTGCCTATTCAGATGCGGTGCACGACAGTGACAGTCCCGCTCCTTCGGGTTTGCCGCGCGGTATCGCTGCTAGTGAACAACTGGTATTTTCATCGTTCTCCTCACAAGTGGTTGGTCTTAAGGCCATTTCTACCGATATACGTTTTGAATTGGCCAGAAGTCTCTTGATCACTGAAGGCAGGGTCATCTTCGTCATCATCAACGTCGTATTCTTCGAGATCCGAGGCATTCCCGTTCCGGAAGGAGTAAGGATTCATATTGTACTCGTCATCTGAGGCAACCTCTTCATCAGGGTAGTCCGCCGTGTAGTAATTTTCAGCTATCAAGTTTGTTAGTATGTCATGTCACTTCATCAAATGTCGAGGATTCAAGTCGTACCGTTCTCATCCTCCTCATCCTCGGCCCATTCATCCTCGCTATCATCGCCCTCTCCATAAAAATATTCCAAGTCGGGTTCTTCATCGAATACCAACAGACCGACATTGTGAGGTGGTACTTGGTCTCCCATCTTACTAGCCGGAACACGGACGTACGTCTCAATGATGTAATCATCGTCGTCGGTATCGCTAATGTTGGTGTCCGCATCTACCATGTCTTTATCCACCGAGTTTTGGGATTCCTCCAGATTGCGTTCCGCATAGCGTTTGGCAGGAGGCTTAGGCTTGAACTTTAGCTTCGGTGACGTCTTGTTTCTCTGCTTCTCTTCCACTTCTTTCTGTAGATTGAGCCCAATCTGCTCCATTGTGTATGCGTCCATCTCAGCTGCCATTTTATCCATGTCGATATTCCAAGGCCCCGTCATCGATTTAGGCAACTCAGCCTTCTGCTTCGGGTCATCTGTCCTGGCAGCTAGCTTTGCCACGCCAGGCTTCTTGAACTTCCTGGACTCTGGTTTGTCCACTTCCATCTCCTGTGTCTCAGGGGTCGGGCCGGGTGTCGGCGCAGAGGCATTAGCGGCAGAATGCAACTTCTCGATGGCCTTCGATGATATCTTCTTGATCTTGCGCTCCACAAATAGCGCCGGAGCCGGGCGCTTTCTAGGGACAGATCCATTGGTTTGGGTCGGGTGGGAGGAGGCAAGCATCATATCCTTTCGTGACATATGAAATCGGCGGGGTTCCGGGGTTGGACCAACATTGTTGGTGATGTCGGACGAGCCGCTAACGGGACTATTGCCATTTGCGGGCTTGTTGGCGTCGGTGTTCTGTTCCGTGGTGCTCTGGAATGCTGGAGCCGGACCACTTGGCTGGGACAGGTGAATGACGGGTTTCTGAGGCTCGGCAGGAATGTTGCGGGCGAATGTAATCACGTCATCTTGCCGCCGATATACGAAGACCTCGCTTCTGTGCCGTTTGTTCTCCTGTACGCCTACATGGGATGCAAGTTAGTCGGGGAATGGCGCGTTACGAGGAGCAGAGACGGCGTACGAAGGTACGAGACAGGGGCCTCCTCGGTCGCCTTTCGCTTTACGCGAATGAGCTGCGGTGGTATAGACATTGGAATTCCGTGATTTAAGGAATAAAACAGCAACAAGAGAGGGCTGGTGTGGAGGGTGGGAAGATGGTGAGTTGCTCAAAGGTGTGTGCAGCTTCGTGAATTAATCAATGTACCTAACTAGATACCTTACGGAATATGAATTACTAGCTTGTGACGAAATCATCTTTTTTGCTGCGCTCTCACCGCCCGGCAGAATTCTGGACTACTCCCACTTTGGTTACTTCCTTTCGCAGATATATGTAGACACTTAAGTACGTACCTACCATGTATGCAGAGATAAGAGACGTAGGCATGGTAATTACGCTTAGCTCATAAATTCACAAGTTATGAAGAGAATAATAAATAACTACCTAGTTGATACCTATGGATGTTTATGTTTGTCAGTTCACAACTTGGATGAGGTGCTTCTCTTTAACCTCGATAATAAAACCTCTCGAACCTACTTGAAGGCTTGCTAAATGATATGTTATCAAGGTAGGGAAAGACCTCAGTATCATCGTCCGAGTGGCTTCTCGACATGCGGGAAATGAATCAATTAAGGATTAGTAGAAGGGAAGGCTCTATCTCTTACCGTGGGAAGATAAGGTTAGGTAGGTGTAGTGTAGTGTAGTGTAGTGTAGTGTAGGTATTAATAGGTATTGTGTGGTATACAAATTGAGTTGGACTATGCATGTGAAAGCGCAGTGACCACAATGAATATATGTGACCGTGCTTTTCTACATTGACCAATTGAGAGTGATGGTTAATGGCTGTGGCGTTAGCTCTTGTGGGGCATCTTCGGTTTAGGACCTCAGATTGGGTCACATCCGCCACAGTAAGAGGGGACCATTTGCTCCGTTTGGTAAAGACAGAGTAGCACAAAAACCTACATCATCCATCATCATCAATCATCACCTACGACAATTTGTCCCCCCCCCCCTTTTACCACCCACTACTACCTTGATAATTAGCACTTATCGACACCGCAACACCGTATCCTTTCAAAGAAAAGAAAGATAAAAAATTGAAGCAAAATGGAATGGCTCAAGTCCCACTCCACCGTACCGGAGTTAAGTGCTGCTTATGTCTGTTTTGGTCTTGACTTACCTTTGGCCACCTCACCTAGCGCTGCGTGATCCACGTCAACGGCGGGGATGGCATGTCCCCGGAGTGACCCGAGATTTTGTTGAGTTTACTTTACCTAAGTACTCCGTCTCTCTCTACACCAACGGCAGTTCCAGGGAGCCAATGATCGCTGGGGTGCTGATATGCCAACCCGCATCCTCCTCCCCGTAACAAACTCCCTAAGGATCAAGGCAAGCCAAGCCGGTTGCGTGTTCTCACCCTTGCGTCAGTGCAACGGAGCGATCTGACGGTGAAGTTACCGTATCCTATGTCCTTATCTTATAAAACTTTGGACCCTCACATACCACACTCTAGACCGTCCTTACCAACCCTCCCAACATAATAATACCTCTGCCTTTTTTTCTTCTTCTTCTAACCCTGACTCTGCCTGCCTCTTTTTCGTCTTCCTTCTCTTCTTTATACCAAGAAAGGATTACCTCTGTCCATAGTCCCGAGTAGTCTTGATAGAGTTATCGCCACACTGTAAGTTGTTCTTATCTACTATTGTGTCTTGGTTGAAAATTCGGATGAGCCGGTTGCTCTCGCTATACCGCCGCTTAAGCCAATTCATATAATATTCATGGATGATGCCTGCCAACTCCTACCCTTTGACCTCCTTCTCAAGATCAATGACCTAAACACTGACCTTGAAAAGCTGCGGTTACCAACAAACATCAAGCTTGACCTGTGGCACCTGTTCTTTCCTTTCCCACCACGACAAGACATCTTCCTCCAGCTGTCTACATACCCAATGGCACCTTGAGCTACGTGTTATCCTCTAGAAAACACCCTGCCGGCGAGATCAGCAACAGCAACGGTCCCGAGAAGCTGAATTCTCCTTCATCGGCCAACCTACGGACTAGTATCCCTCTGCCATGAACTGGTGATAACTCACCAATCCAGCATCTCTCTCTTCCAACATGGCTTCTTCCAAAGTCCCGGTGACCTTTACCTTCCAGAAGGATGGAACTCAACCTCCCGTCTACATTGCTGGCTCATTCTCAGACCCATCATGGCAACCTCAGGAGATGGATGCCTCGATGGATCAGCAAGGCGAGTATATATTTACCAAAGAAATCGAAGCCAGCGAGGCTTCGGAAATCCAGTACAAATACCGGATAGGGTCTGGGGATTGGTGGACAATAGACCCAACCGCTGACACAGGTAGGCATCCTATTCCAAGCCACAAACATCTTAATGCCCGGTTCATCATGCAGGCTTATATTCTAACACTATCTTCCAGTTACCGATGCCCAAGGAAACGTGAATAATGTGCTCAAAGTGTTACCCAACAAGCCTAATCAAGAGTTGCCTCCGGCGGAGGTGGACCGTGTCGACGCATTGAAGGAATCTGCCTCTCCAAGCGGTGTACGGACTCCCGACGTCGCGGCCGCGGCCACGGCCGCAGAAGTAGCTGAGTCTGCTGAACTTCTCGATCCAGTCACACCCGAGCCAAATCTCTCAGATGAGGAGGCAGGGAGAGCGGGTGTGAGACGTTTATCCTCAACGCCTATTTTAGAGGTGGCTCGCACGGCTGCTGAAGTAGCCGAAGACGCTGCCAAACTGGATGGCGATGATTCTGAAGCGGGTGTCCAGGACGATGGAAGCGATTGCCCAATGTTCTCTCATGAATGCTTAGGAGCCCCTGGGATCAAGGTTCACACGCCTGGCACTGAAGAACCTGGCCATCATCTGCCATTAGAAGATACCCCGGACAAACCCAACCGGTATCCTGATGAGTCTAATATAGACTTTGATGATCCTCAGCTAGAGCACTTCCCATCCGAAAACCGTGATACTATCATGGCTGCGGTGCGACGCTTGTCGAGCAGCGTAGACGCAGACCGTCCGGTTGTTTCGTCCAAGAAGTCTAGTGGGCTCTCCTCTGAAGACCAAAACGCCCATGTGGTGGAAAATGCCCAAGACTCCTCTGACCTAATCTACGCTGCCGGGGCCACAGAATCTGCCGCCTCACTGCAGGCTATTGCCGAGGATGACGAAGCTTATAATGAAGCGGGTTGGCGCAACGGAGCTCCGAACCAACTTGTTCAGCATTCGGGTCCTGCTCAGAAGCCGGAAGACAGGTCTGAACCGATCGCTAGCGATGATGACGAGGGCATTGCTATGTACAACCCATCGTATCAGGGCTCAGCGAAGGGTGAAAAAGATGACTCGAGTAGCCAGGTGCCTGAAACAAACGCTTCCGATGTTGCAGTGTCAGAAATGGGAGAACCGGCACAAGATGAAACTACGCTCGAGAATGGGGATAAAAACATGGTCGCAGCCAGCCCCAAAACAATTCCGGCAGGCGATGCATCGGTTGCCGACCCCAGTGACGCCGCTCCTACTGAGCCAATCACAAGTGAGGATGTCTCGTTCGGTGCAGAGAGCGTCGACGCGAGTGAGGCAAGGTCACCTCTCGATGCTTGCAGCCAGACAAATCTACAAAAGCACACTAATGATGATCGCCCAGACTCACCTTCTTCGACACGTTCTTTAAGCAACGTTCATAAGGATGGTAAATGGCTCAGGGCATTCATCCACACCGTGCTTGTGGACTGGATAGGCGGCCTCTTACTCTTACTTTGCGGTCGTAACAATAGGGCGTAAGCTGCCTTTCCCCCAACCCCGGCATTGCATCGTGTCTCTTTTTTCTGGGCTTCACAGTTCTTCCCCAGACAAAGCATATCTACAGTAGAGCTTTGACAGATTGACCAAAGTCTAGCCTGTCGGCAGCTGGTACGGGCGCTATGTTCGTTGGAATTGGCGTTTATTGGTGGACTCGCAGAGACCGGATTTGGTCGATCTTTACGTCTCTGTGGGCAAACCGGCGATAGTTATAAGCGATGACGGGATCCACGGACGTACTCTATGCGTCGTTCGGGCAGTAGTATAATTAATGTTGGCGTCGGATGAGAGCTGCCGTTGCATATTTACCCCCTGGATGGAAAAGGATGGCATTCGTAGTTAGGTATAATAGAAATAGGTTGATCGTGCTTTAAATGAACTTTCTTTGGTGTCAATTTGCGACGACTAACATCCGTTCGAATCTGTCTATAGATATAAGACGTCCCTTGCGTAATCCCAATATGTTGAACTTGGCTCCGCTCCCCTTCAAATTTTGAGTGTGGGGAGGAATATTCAACAGGAAGACCACTGTATAACCAAGGAAAAGACTGCCAACCATGCCTCCCTTTTGATTTTTAGCTTATGAAATGACACTAAACTATCTGTATATTCGAAAACACAAATATGCGTAGATGGGATACAGGCCATTATGGATAGTAAATTCTCGAAAATATTATTTTCTTATCGAACAAGGAAGTTTAGGAAAGACGCAGTTACGGCTGAACCTAACGGGGGATAGCAGCATCGAAGGGAAATATATGTGTCGTGTCACTCACTCGCGTGCGCCGAATATATATATATGTATTATGTAGAATAGATGCCGGAGAGAAGATAGCATCAAGCTTACGGCCAAGGGTTAGAAGTCAAAAAGAAACAAGTCCCTGCAGGTGTGGTCTCCTTAGTCTGACAGGAAAAGAATCAATAGTGGAATAAGAGAAGAGATTAACTAACGGACTGTCGAGAATCAAATCTGAGTATCAACTCTCAGGTAGTTTTATCCCAATCGCTATAAAAAAAAACCTCTTGGTATAGCCACCTTAGTAGTATTAGTATATCCCAAGAACACCCCCTCCCCTCGCGGGCGGACAAAGATCAGCCAAACTCCTTGCCTTTCTACTGTTAATGCAGTCATATTGTCATTATCGAAGCAAGCGCTCGAAGTCGTACGCTTTACTTGAACCGCCCCAGGTTTTTACACAACCCCCAGTATTAACTGAATATCTACAAAAGGAAATTCCCATCCCCGTCACCCTACACCCCAACCCCACACCTCCTCCCTACGGAAGAGAGTCAGTCCAACCTGAAAAGCTTCTTTTTTTTTTTACCCGTCTCCCATCCCCTCAAACTCAAACCCGCCCACTACCGGGCAACGGAAACGGAAACGGAAACGGAAACGGCTCCTTCATAAGGTCGGCGTACTTCCGCGCCAGCTCCGACGTGCCCGGCAGCCCGAGGAGCTCCCACTGGGTGCGGGCCGGGAGCCGGTCCCAGTCTCCTCCACTACCAGTACTGCTACCACTATTACCATTACCATAACCATAACCATTACCATTACCATTACTGTTACTACTTCTCGACCACCGCGGCGGCGGCGGCAGTGTCGAATAAGAAGAAGGATGATGAGAAGGATGGGGAGGGGCAGGGGGGGGAGGTGGAGTACGCCGCTGCTGCTTGCGCACGATAAACGGTATAGTGCGGCGTCCGCGGTTCGCGCGTGCGTCGCGCCAGAGCCGGTCGACGAGCAGCGCCGCGACGTCGAACTCGAGGCGGCGGAGCTTGCGGAGGCGCGCGGCCGCCGCCCCGGGGTTGAGGTTGGGGTTGGTACCAACCATGTTCGTATTCGCGTTCGCGTTCTGTGCTAGTTCCGCCGCCGCCTTGCGGGAGTCGCGTATGCGGTAGAACGCGAACTCGAGCGTCTCCTTGACGTCGGCGCAGCTGGCGGGGCCGATCCAGGCCTGTAGGGCGTGGAACCGGACTGTAGGGGAGAGAGAGAGAGGCGGTTGGGGTTAGCGTCGGTGCGTTCGTGGTTAACGTTTCGTTTAAGGGGGATACAGGGATAAAGGGGGGAAAGGGGAGGAAAATTTGTCTCAGGAAATATGGTACTCACGGATAGTATCCCACTGCGCCTCCCTCTCGGCCTCGTCCGTGTTGCGCCGGAGCCACGCGAGCTCGCGGGCCCCGAAGCCGTACATGCGCACGAGCGGGTGCGTGTTGGGGTCGAATCTCCCGCCCTGCTGGCCCGGGTCCGCGGCGGACAGGATCCGCGGCAGCAGCCCGCGGTCGAGCACGAAGTGGTCAAGGTCCGGGTCCGGGCCCAGCAGGGGGTAGATGCCCGAGCGCGAGATCACCAGGTGCTGCTGCTGCTGCTCCTCCTCGTCATACCCCCGCTGGTGGCAGTAGTGGTAATGCTCCGCGAACGCGCTGATATAGCAGTACCGGCGCAGCAGCGCGCACAGGAAGCGGTGCTGCGCGTCTTTGACGACCTGCCGCTGCTGTTGTTCCTGCTGGTTCTGGCGCGGGCTTAGGCGCGTGCAGTTCTCCCGCAGCACCGCGTTGAAGGCGTCGATATTGAGGCCCATAGCGCGGAGCTCGGCAACAAAGCGCGAGGCGCACACCTCGTCGCTGGGGTATATGGCGTCATCGACGGGATACCAGCTCAGCCCGCGCTCGTTCTGCGCCTCCACGACGATCTTGGACTGGTGGGCGTGCCGGCGCAGCAGCCCGAAGTCGCACTCTCCGAGCTCGACGGGCACTATGCTGGTCGTCGCCGCGGGGTGCCAGTTGAATGTGTCGGCCTCTTGGAGCTCGTTCGCTTTGCGTAGTGTCTCGGGCAGTTCGCCCTGAGGAGCACTGCTATTGTGGTTGTTGTTCTGAAGCGGCGTCTGGGACAGATTATTCTGTGGGATATTGGGACTGGCGTCAGGAGCCTCCTGCCGGGCATGGCTGGGAGGAGGAATTGCATTCTGATTAGGGGCGGGAGCGGCGTGCGATGTCAGATCTTTCAGATCATCGTTGCCCACTCCACTTGCAGATGTCCTCCACCAACTCTGCTGAATATGACTTTTTGGGGCCGCTAACAAAGGCGTCTTCGGTTCATCGAACTCGGAAGGGGCGAATTCGGTAGAATCGCCCACAATTCCAACGTCTGACCGTTGAGCGCCACCAGTCCCTGTAGCTTTTGAGGGCAATATATGGGCTCCTTCAGAACTGTAATTATTCGATCCGAATCGTCTGCTGTCTCTCTGAATTTCTCTCTCATAGTCTGTTCCTTCAATTCGTAGGGACGAATTCCTATTGAAGGGAGACCCCTTAGAATTCTCAAAAGCAGTATGTTGGCGTTCCTTATTACTCTCCGAAGTTCCTATATCTTTTGGTAGTAGGTCATTTGCTTGCGGAGATGGTAGGACGTTACCTATAACATTTTCAGGGACAGGAGAATGAGACAAGGGAGCCAAATTCCGTTTTAGGCCCGAAAAGCGATGGTGTTTCCCGCCATAATGAATCCATACCGTGATGCTGCTGGGCTCTGTGAGTGTCTTATGACGATAAGGGATCCGATTGTCTCTCACAACCCCCAAGACTAGGTCGAGGTCGAGGTTAGAATTTTGTCCCCAGTAATGTAGGACTCTCGCCAAGAGGTCTATATTTGATATAACAGAGTCGTCGACTAGTCCCGTAATCCTAGAGCGGTTGTCTTCCATTTTTGGCAGTTCGGGCATGTGCCATATCCTAGCCAAATCCTCTATATTCGGCGGTGGGATGTTTGGGTGTTGTGCTTGGATGCTGTATCTAACTGCCCATAATCCATGGCACGAAATTGCTTGGGGCACCTCAATGATGTATGGATTCCAGTTTGTTTTGACACCATTAGGTGAGTTTTCTCCTTGATGTTGCGATTCATAATGTAACACGGTCCTGAAATATAGTCTCGAGATGACAGCCTCAAGAAACTCTATAGCTGAACTAGAGTATATAATAACTGTCGTCGATAAAGAGTACAAGCCTGGTAACCTGTTCACATAAAATTTTTATGCGGTGCTCGATTCGCTGCTAAGGTGTTGGGTCTCGAACCAGTGATGAGTGTGGTAATATTGGAATTGTTTTGAGCGGCTTCGTGGACTACAAAAGCTCGATGATTGATGATTTTATTATCTTCTATAAAGAACAGCTGAGCTATCTCCGTATCGGAATAAGCAATGAATTTTCATAATTCGTAGAAGACCATTGGGTGAAGCTATATCCGAAAGCAAACTTTGGGGTGAGCATGTCTAGGGGCCATGCCCAAGAGAAACAGGGGCTTTCTCCGACCCCCATGTTCTGAAGAACTCTTACGGATATAGAATCGTAATAGCTACCTGTTATTATCGATATTAAAAATGAACAGGGGCAATGATGATACCTTTAACAGGTGGTTTAACTGAATTTGAAGTTATTAACAATAGAAGCCCTTAGTTTTTTACAGCCCTCATTAATCTGAATATGGGCCCCTGCAAAGTTGTTCGCGGGAGCTAGGGCTTATTCCACTTGGCATGATATAAATTGTGTAAAGGGAATTGTAGTGAAGATAAATTCCAAACTACACGATGTTCGAAAGGCCCGGGGTATGCGGGAGACTACAGGCGTTAGTGGCGACAGTTAATAAGGTTTTATGAGAGTCAAGTCGTTTCACCGCTGTTACGTACAAGAACATATTCAAATGAAGAACCGTTCATGTTCAAAATGGTATAAGCGGCTGGATGACAGCAACCGTTTCTTTTTTATGTAAGGGCTCTATTCTGGTTGTTGTTCAGGTAGCGCATGAAAGCACCGATGTTCCAGTGGTGCCGTGCCAAAGTCAAAATAGCACAAAAACGTGGGCTTGGGACATTGAATCATGGTTCTCGTATCTCTCTCCTCGAGGTCCGTCAAATTCCCAGCTAGAGAAGGACCCCAGCTTCATGGCACGAATGAGAATCGTGAGATCCTTCCGTTAGTTCCCGTGTCTTTGAGCCGAGTGCATTCCCAGCAGAAATGGCATCCTCGTGTGCAAATGTGGTACATGTAGGTCGTAAACTCTGGAGCCACCTCAACGCCAAATCATGACAGAGTTAACGGTTGATATGGCCAACAGTTATGCTGCATGGCACCAGCAATTGAATAGGGGATGGTGCTCTGACTAGCGCGTATCCATATTTCAGCAGCTTGGCCATATGCTGATATGGCTACTATGCAAGATAGAAGCAGCGCTAAACAGCCCTCCTGATTGTGGAAGACATGGCCTCTAGGAGAGCTCGGGCGTGCTCTGCGTCCGCAATATTCACTGTGCATCGCCAGGGATACTCTGGAGGATAGTTTGTAGTGTTCGGGGAAAGGTCCGGACCTCTCAACCGCGTCCAGCAATCCTGACTCTCCTTGCCTCTTCTTCCTTCTTGGCCTCGACGCGGGCCAAGAAATCCTGCCGGTGGGCGTACGACTCTTTGGACTTCCCAGCGAGCTCGAGTTCGTCCTTGATTCCCTCCTTGTCGACGAAGCCGGCCCAGTCCATACGACTCTTCTCCACAACATTCAACTTCTTGGCGTTGGCTCCCTTCGCCTGCTCGCGGAGTTGCAATCTCATGCTCATACCGAGATTCAAATCGGAACGCTGTGCTAACCCTTCTACAATAGGCTCAAAGGCCGACCGAAAAGCCTGCCGGGGTTTACGCTTAGGTAGTTCATCTTCGTCATCAGTCTCTTCTACCACTTTGGGATCTTGGGAGGCGAGGTATAGTTTAGCTTCGGCTGACTCTCGAGGTACCAGCTTTTCTTCCGTATGCACCTTGCCGGCGAAGTTGTATGTACGTTTGATTTTGATCATAGCGGGCGGATCGGCTTCGCTTGGCTTCTCCGGCTGCGCTTTGCCCAGTTCTCGCTCGGAGGTATTTTCTTGAGTCGGTTGCTGGTTCTCTTTCTCTTGATCCGCATCCCTCTTGGTTGGTATAATAGGGCCAGCGGTCATCTTAGCCCATAGATCGTCAACATCGACGGTGACGGGACCCGTGACCGCATGGGACTTCCGCTCGGCCTTTTCCACAGCGCGCATGCTCCGTGTCTTGATGAGGCCGCCCTCCCCTCCTCCGTCATTGTCGTCGTCGCCATCGTTTCTCTTAGCCTTCTTTTGACGCTTCTTCCCTTTTTTTATTATCGCCTCGTCTCCGGAGTTCTCGAATCCGTCCTCGGCATCATCATCTCCAGTGCGTTTTCTTTTCGATGCGGCTGGTCGGCGTTGGTTGCCTTCATCGTCTGATTCCGAAGCGTCGGAGGCGCCTTCTGCGTCTGCGGGGGCAGCGTCAGGCGCAAAGTCGGAATCCTCGTCCGAGGCGTATTCTTCGTCTATAAGAGGATCCAGAGACATAATTAGAGCTCTAATGTAACAATGTAGATGATTTACAGATGGGTAATGTAGGGAAGTAAGGAATGTTCAGAAATCGTTGACAGGCGCGTTAGAAATTTGTGGAGAAGCTTGGGAGCTCGAGCCACTTGGTTACGTCGTTGATTGTACTGCAAACGCCCCCCTATATCTTTAATTGTTACCCCTTTTGTCTTCAGTGCTGAAGACTACGTAACTGCCTTCATGTATTATACTGGTATTAGCTCATAGCTATACACGTTCATATTTTAGAGCAAATTTTATAGTTCTATGAATAATTGAAAGTCTACCTTTCACTTTCCTGGGCATTGCCTTAGGTAGCTTGATTTATAACGTCTTCCAGTTGAACGCCTATATAAGGAAGCTGATGGACGAAAATTTAAGCCGATAGTTAGCATTGTTAGCTAATTATTCCATCGAGACACCCATCTCTGGTCACAACTCTCTCGGCATGGTTGGAAGGCCCAGTGGGAAAGGCATGCTTTTGAAAGCTAGAATTCTACTAATAGACTCCCACGAAGTATCCTCACAAACGAGAAAGAAGGGCACATTAGACTTGCCGGTCTCATTTAAAATTACTCTTGTCAGCTTGCAACCCAGGGTCGCAAAATAGAATACAAAGTCTTGATTTCATACTCATTGCATCGTTTCCCAAACTATTAACATAGATCCCAACCATCCATACTTGAAACAGGCAGTACATTTTCGATCACCCCGTCCATCCCCTCGGACATTCCAACATACCCCATTGATGCTACAAAGGCGGCTTCTCAAAGCCCCCAGTACCCCTTAACAAGATAAGCCGCATACCCGGCCAGACCCCCCATCGTAGCAATCGTCCCCCAATAGCCGACGGGGCGCCCGAGGCCCATGCCATTCTTCCTCCGGATGCCGAACTCGGCGTGGAGGATGCGGAAGGCGAAGAGCGCGCCGAGGGCGGCGGCGAGGGAGCGGCGGTCGCCGCCGTTGAGCTCGGCGATGGCCGCGAGCGCGAGGCCCAGCGGCACGTTCTCGACGAAGTTCTGGTGGCAGCGCGTCGCGAGGAACAGCTTGTTGCTGTTGCGGTTCTTTTGCTGGGCGGCCTTTGTTGCCTCCTCCGCCGAGGATGAGTTGTCGCCCAGGTAGAACTGGTCCTGCAGGCGGTGGTTGACGACGCGGTAGCTGAGGAGCGCGAAGTACGCCGTGAACGGCAGGACGAAGGTCCCGGTGATGGCTATGGTAGGGATAGGGGAAGTTGTCAGTAAGGAGCATTAGGAAACTAAGGGGGGTAGAAAGAGTGTGATTTTGGTCTATATAATGCTAAGACTATAAGAATAGATAAATTTAGTGGTAACGTACGTAGTAAAGGTGCTAGCACCGGTGTAGAGAGACCAACATGAGTCGTCATCTTGGTTTTTCTTATTGGTGTTTGCCGGTAGACGGTAGGTATTCTACTGGAGGATGGCTCGTTCAGAGCAGACGTTCGAGTTGAGGTTGGATTATAGTTGTCAAAGGTTTGGAGCTATGCGTTTGTATCGTATGTTTAAGTAACTCCTGTGTCCCTCCTATTGCGTACGTTTACATCATGCATTTCGAGATATATACTCGGCTAGCTATTAGCTCATATTGGATACATGTATGTGGTTCTGGTCACAATTCGCTCAAGCACTATGCCTCCTTCTAGCATATATATAACCAGGTACTGCTTACGACTCCGGTGCACCGCAAAGATGTTAGATGTAAAGCGTCGTTATATCGGGCAAGTTGGAGGAGGGTTGTTTAGTAGAGTTTCTATCAACGAAGACCCTTTTAAGTATATGCAGTTACTACCAAGCAGCAGCTTAGAGTACCTTGGCACTTGGCTGTTAGTTACTTATTCTGTCCAGGAACAATCGGATGACTGTTAGTTGCATAACAGATCTTCGATTGCTAAGGGCCCCGGGGGTGTAACTGGAACCTTAGCTTGCGAAGCTCCTGGCGAGACGAATTGCCGCTCTAGGTCATAAAAGGGCGACTACTGACGTCACAGACTTGATTTACGTCAGTACCTACCATACCAATTTATAAGTACCTAAGGTAGGCAGTGAGTACAGGTTACCTTATAAAGAGCTTCGGTAGGACCGTTGTACTCTCAGTAGGTATTTAATGCCTACAACAAAACCAAAACAGCAAATCGCATCTTCGAAGAATCGCACCTTCACCTAACGGCAACACACGACTTACAGCATCATGTCTTCCTCAAACAACCAGCAGAACCCGTCTCTCGTTGGAGGACACGCCGAGTACATCAAGGGAGCAGCAGAGGTCAGCACTTACCACGCCTCCCCAAAGAAATCACCACAGATACACGTATATCTATCCGTACTAACAAGCACCCACAGTCCACAATCGGCAGCATAACCGGCTCGCACGCCTGGACGACCTCAGGCAAGCAAGCCAAGGCCCATGCCGTCGACTCGGTGAAGGCCGCGGGCGAGGCGCGCGGCTCGTCCGCCCAGGGGTACGGCAAGGCGGAGCAGAAGCTCGGCGAGATGGCGGGCTGCGAGGGCATGGTTCAAGAGGGCGCCGCGAGCACGAAGCCGGGCAAGGATTAGAACGCTACCGATACATTTCCTCTTTCTTTCTACAATCTCCATGTGTTGAGTCTCTATACATAGAAATGTACGATAAAGGGTAACGGCTGGCGTCGTGGGTTCCTGGGTCGGTTGATCGAGTGAGCTGGACTCGATAGATAAAATTACAATTTGTTAAACACAATACTATATGAGTGCAGCATTGATAATTGCTATAGTCTATAAAGAAAGAACTTCTTCTAAATAGACAGAGGGTCTGCTCCTCTGGAATAGGAACCACACAGGGTGATATCTACTCAAAAGAATTTGATGATTTTGTACTGTTATCTCGCTGTAAACTCCCACCACCAGGGACTCATACCTACACAGATCCTAAACTACAAAGTAAACAGTACCACAGGTAAGATAATTATCCAGAAAAATCAAAGTCGCTAGTTGAAGAGGAATATCCCCCATCAAGGAATCGCGCTCTCGCTTCTAGCGGCCGGGACAAAAAGAAATCCCCAGGAAACCAGGTAAAAGGGGCATTAATAGCAAACCAACAGACCTCCACGCTGGTGAGTTCACATATCACCACATACTCCCCATTCAAAATACCCACCATACCAGATTGCAACCTCCCCCAACCACGTCAGACACGCCCCATCCATATCTTCTTCCCCTTCCAGAGGACACCTCAGCTCAGCAGGGCAACGATGCCGTCCCAGTCAGCGAAGCAGGTAGGTCCAACAACAACAACAATTAAGTTCTCCAGACCAGCCGTTGCCCGTTCCCATAGGTTGGTTGTCTAGCAGCTGCGGCGGCGGCGTCGTTGCGGGTACAAAGTGGGCCTCGGAGCAGATGCAGCGCGCGAACGCGACTCAAAGCGGGTTGGTAGTAATCTGGATCCACTCGTGCAGGGAGAGATCTTGGTAGCGGTGATGGTGGTAGTGACCATCATCGTCGTTATCGTCATTTCGTGCGTTCGGTACATTGCCCTGCCAGTTCGTCTAGGGACCACGAAGCCGTCGTCGCCGTCGTCTGTGCTGCCGTGGTGCGGCCGCATCGTCATCATCTCGCAGGGGATGAGACTCGGGCGCCGGTACGGCCCGTCTGATTTGGGGAAACTGACTAGGCAGAGCTTCGGGCTGTCCGACCTGATGGAGCTGGTGTGCGGGTGCCGCGTGGTTGCACATGTCAAGGCCGGGAGGTTGGTGGGAGCATTAGCATGAGCAGTCAGGAACGTGAGCAACAAGACGATATACGCCCGCATCTTAATAGATGGAAGTCTGATATGAGAGGTTCTGGCTGGCCTAGTTGATGAGTTTTTCAACAATGCTCTGTAAGGAGTGTACTCTGAAGATGACCCTGATAGTAATTCAATGCGCGCGTTTACTGACGAAAGTCGATAACTGTAGGAGTACTTCTTGCAATAATATCTTCTACTAGGAGCCGGTTTGGAGGGTCTATACGGATGTGTAGAACTTTACGTATAAGTTTAGAAATGGCGAAACCAACGACCTACCTACGCTAAGGAGTTTGACCGGTCCAGGCCTTATATTGTCGACGCAGATGAACATAATGACGACAAATCTATCAAGGGTAAGCGAGCCTGACTAGATGACTGCGTATTAGTGTCGCTATTACTCCAGGCATGGGCTAACAGACGAAAATGGGATATAGCTAGTCACTACAAGGTAGGTACTTACTTTCCATATAGATACGACAGCTTCAGTGTGAATATGGACAATACAGGAAGTAGCAAAGGAGCCAACCAACCTGTGGCAATGGTATACAAACACAATATCGTTGCCGGAGGCGTCTAAGGATCCGAGCTCTCATATCAATTCTACAAGGGACTGGGTACCACCAGCAATACAGTACTCGAATGGGTAACGCTTTGATAACTTGTTGTGCGCCCAGTCACTTCATCAAGGAGAGCTCGAATCGTTCCCAAACATTTTTTATGTTTTATTTTACGCTTGCATAATTTCTAGCAAGATCTTGTTTCCTAGTTTTTACTTAGTTCATCTGTGTACGGTATGATCCTATTTGGTTCGTGTATTGTTTGATAGGATAAGGAGAGGTTTAGGACTCGTATGCGGAAGGAGAATGTCTAGATGGGGGTTAGATGAAGGTCCTAGGATTGTTTGCTCCAAGCCGATATTGTATATTATCAGACAGATGCAGGAATCGGCAAAGACGTATGGTTTGCTGCCTCTATGGTTCGGAATAGGCGTTGAAGAAAGCGGTAGGTCATCCAATGCGCTATGTAGGATACATGGTGCAAACCTGTTGCCTCTGGTTGCTTTTCTTGGCTACTTGTGCCCCTTCTCGGAGAGCTTTGCGCCGGGTAGCAAGTTGGCGCCAACTTAGGGGACGTCGTCGAGTCGGCAGACATGACACGTATATAATCATGACAGAACCAGACTCGCTCCCAACTAGCGAGCAGTGTTATTTCTGGATGCGAGGACGGTGATAAGCCAGGCTACCGGTCATCCATCGGAACTGCGAGTAGGACTGGCTTCGTCCCTGCAACGTTTGCACATGCACCAGCCACCAAGACTACCGCATGCCCATTCTCGGCGCTGTTGGACGGGGAGGTCTACATCACAATAGTGGTTGAGAATCTCTTCGCCGCGTTTGATGCCTCCGGGCGCACCCCCAACAACTCGCTTCTCTCTTGCTTTTAGTACCATACGACCACCCCATTCCCAGGCAACGTTTGGGTTACAGTCATGATTGGCAAGACACCAGAAAGGATGCACCGCAGCTACATCGGGTCGCCCGTCTCTCGGGTTCTTGCGTGCTGAGGCCGTACCACGGAATTTGCTATACAACGTGTTGAAAACCCATACGTCATAGTGCGCAATGGACGCATAAATATCGATATCCATCTTCTCAAGTATATGCAGCGGTGTTTCGATATTGTAGGTAAAAGAGAAGGGGAGAGTCCAATCAGGAGGCGGGCCCGCCTTAGGCGATAGGTTGATCTCATTAGATTTCGAGGATACAAAGTCACCCCAGATGTACTTAATCTGGCTAACATCCAAGGGGTGTATTTCTTGATGGGCTGACATAGCTAAAAGGCGGGCGAGAAGTAGAAGATGGAGGGTCTCGTCGGCGTCTTTAGGGTCAGGATCTTTAGCGATCGAGTCGACATCTTTATCACATACGGCGGGGTGGTAGAGCTCGTGTGCCTTGTCAAAACAGTACTGATCGCAAAAGACAGTATCGTAGCACTGTGGACAGTTTATGGCAGGCGATTTGCTATCCAGGGGTGGAAGCTCCCCGCTACAAGCATCGCAGACCGCGTGCTTGAAACGGTTGTTGGCAGTCACCAACGAATATTCCACAAGCACATCCTCCCCAGGCGCGATATCCTCTTTAGCAAAAAGACCAAGCTGGTTGCAAGTCGGTATAATTTTGTAGCCGTCTGTTTGGCTAGCCCCTCCTAGCAATACAGGTAGCTGAGAGACTTGAACAGTACATTTAGGGGCAATCTCTGCCAGCTCCCTATTCAAGAAACCAAGAGACTGCTCAGAAAATCGGTCTGGCTCGTAGTTGTTCCAAGGATAGACTTCTCGCCGGACCATCCCCCAATCTGGAAGATCATTAATACTTGAGATTTCTCTTCGCGTCCTGCGCTTGGTAACGGTATGGATATGCGCCATGATGTTCCTGAGCTCTTGATTGTCTGGCGCGATCGAGAGACCTCTCTCACAGAAGTTGTAAGCGCTCTTTAGACATCCACACAGCAAAAGACTTAGAGACAAGATCTGGAAGCATCGAACAGATGCAAGCGAGGCAAGCTCGGGGAGGTCCAGCGCGCCGTTCGATTTAGGCAAACGAGATCGCCTCCCTGACAATGAGCCAAACTCGAGTACATCGAGATGTGGACCATGAGCGTAGGACGTCAGAGCTTGGAGTGATTGATCATGATATTCAAAACTCTCGTCGCGGACCTCGTCGGCGAGTAACAATGCTCGATAAGCATCGCCAGCGGCCAAGTCAGGATATCCTAGGTCGGCATAGACGAGGGCACGCTTCAGATAAATAATAAGGTTATATGGACTTGCCAGCAATTCTTCTGTCAAGGACTGGCGCTGGTGTAGAAGAGACTCGATGCGCGCATCGACTTGCTCGTCGGTGCCGTCCATGGTGGACTCTCTCTCACTCGTGTCTCTTGTCAGGCGGCTGTCATGTTTAGCAAGACGAAGTTGTAGGGTAGATAAGAAAGACAGAATGCATACCGTCGCGAGGGCTGAAGGCATATATGAAGAGGCGCGCTATAGACGGTATTTGACGATCAGCGGCCATACGTGCGCAAGAACTTCAGCTGCACATGCGCAATGTGCGATAGATGAATCAAGCCGCCATGCAGGATTTATTCTGATAACCTGATAACCGCACGTTTAAATGAGGGGCAGCACGTCGGCTCCAGCTTCAAGAATCCTGCGACGGGCTACCGACGAACACGGAGGGCAGTCCGCCACCACAAGACAGCCGAAAAAGAGCCAATGAGAGGCTGCGCCGGGATCTTTGGATGACCGTGAAGTTGGACGGACGAATGACTGTGGAACGGATCGACAAGCCGTCTGCAACGTGTCTGTGTACAGATTCGTTTAATGAGGATAAGGACTCGTAATGTGTGCGTGTGTGGGAGGTGGTGTTCTAAAAGGTATGGAGGGGGGCGGACCCCTAAAAATTTGAGTCCAGGGTCTTCGAGAGAGAGAGGGAGGGAGAGGAAACAGAGCTAAGGGTTCGAGGGGCACAGGCTCCATGCAGCTTCTAATTGGTGATCCGTAAGATTGATTTAGTGCATACATACATACATACATGTAGGTAGGTGCATCCTCCATCTACACTTCAGGTGCCGCTATAGATTCTAACACCTCGACCGTACTCCATGTATGTTATTGCACGTCCTGTACTGTGCTGTACTACATGTACATACCTAACCAACCTCACGTATACCAGACCTACATGATACGCTAACCCGAATCGTCAACCCAACCAGACCTACATGCATGTCATTCTGACTGCTCCATTGCTTGAGCCGCTGATTGATCTACATGGGCTTAATACATATCCCATATCTGTGCTATGGCAATTTTTTTGATAAACGCACTTATCCTACGAAAATTCCATGTTCCACATAAGCACCCAGCTTTTCGGCGACTCCCTGCACAACGTCGATCAGCATTGAAGCCGTCGTCTGCTTCCTCCCCGTCTGGTCTATCCAAATAATTCAATTTCACACATGGAAACCATGAATTTCTTTCCGACAGTGCAATCGAAAGTCATGATTCTATATATAACTTGGCATGGCTCTCATATTTCTGTGTCCCTGAAAACCCAGAGTCTGTTGGGATTCAATGCAGACAAGCGCCCGGTTCGCTATCGGTTTAGCATCGGACGACAGATTCCGCAAACACAAGCTGAGCCCAGCACGAAACAGCCCTTTAATTTAATTTGTTTATTGATTATAATACGTAACGAAATGTATTACCCGCCCGTCTGGCTTTCTTGTTCTCCTGCCTATACCAAACACATGCACCGGCCGCAAGAATCACAACGCAACTTTGGAATACGCCGCTTGTGATCAGCGCCGGTCGGTATACCGGCGCATCTTCAGATCGGAATGTCACGCTGCTGATGATCCCTCCCAGATTTTGAAGTCCGGAAACAAGTCCCAGGGTCGTCGCACGTCCAGAACGCGAGACAACGTTCCCTGAAGCCCAGGCCGGCACTAACACCGCAGAAGTGAATGTGCCGAAGGTAATCAAGAACGTACAAAAATACCCAACGCCAACGAGTCGGGTAAGATCCAGCGACCCTAGCAAAATAAATCCTATCATGCTTACACCAGTGCTGAGGACGATGAAAAGCGCTCGTTGCAGGAAATAATCTGAGAGCGTACATATCACTATTATGAACACAGCACCTGATAGGTTTGGCGCGATTGTATACAAGTTTGTCTGCACTGTTTCTGTGGCTAGTCGCTTGATCATGGTCGGCAGGAAGTTGGACACGGAGGCACAGGCTACGCCATATGAGACGGCCATCGCACCGTAAAGCCATGTCTGAGGCCAGAGGAGCGGCAGCAACGTCGAGCGCCACGAAAACTCCTCTGGCCCAAGTTGCACGGTGTTTTCAGCACGACGACTGGCTACCGCTTTCTCGGACTTATGGAAATATCTTGACGCTTCCACGGTTCTTGGGAGAAGAAAGAAGGCCGCAATGGCAAGAGAACAAGTCATGCTACCTTCTATAACGAAGAGGTACTGCCAGTTCTATGAAATACCTATCAGTACCCAGCGATAGTTCCGACGATTGAAAGTTACCAACACTACTTACATGTAAGCCCTTATGCCACTGGAAGACACTCCAAGCGATCAAGCCGCTAAACGCGTTTGCCACGAATCCCATCATATAGAACAAGCTGATGCGCTTAGCAATCTCTTCAGGCCGGTAGAACAAGGTGAGATAATATATGGCGCAGGGGAAGAATCCGGCCTCGGCAATTCCCAGGCAGATGCGCGCTGCCAGAATTCCACCAAACCCGGTCACCGCCGCCGAAGCCGCCGATATGGCTCCCCAGCAGCACATGAGTGTCGGGATCACCACCGCCGGGTTGAAGCGGCGCGCGAGGATAGCCAGGGGCACATTCAGCGTTCCATAGGGGATGTAGAAGAGTATCAATATTAGCGAATACTGGTTTCCCGAGAGGCCGATATCTTTCTCGAAATTGGCAGTCTTCGCGTTCCCCAGATTTGCGCGGTCCAGTGAGTGCGTGAAATAAATGATCGCTACCACGGAACGATGAGTCTAGGGATACTCTTTGGCATAGGGTCGATCTCACGGTCTTGCTTACCGAGCAATGGGAGGACGATTAAGTCTAACTTCCGGACATATCGTCTCTCTGCTACCTTGTCTTCAACCGGACCACCGGTATCGCTTTCCTTCGCAATGCCAGCGTCACTCTTGACGTCTAGGGTATTCGATCCGATCTCAGCCATGGCAATGCAGAGGTCTAGACTTTTTACAGAGAAACAAGTAACCACATTTCTACTAACGTGGTTTTCCCCGTCCGTCTACTGGCATATAAAGCTCATACGATAAGAAGCAGAGAATGTAACCGGTGTGTGTGGGGCGGGCTGTTTCTCCCCCCTCGCCTTTCACCATGTAGGAAAGAAGTCCAGTCGCAGCGAATCTCCGCAACCGCTTGGATAAATGAAGGAGTCACTAACGGCTCTTGCTATACATATAGGGCTTAATATCGTACGATATTTCACATGTTTACCCTATATACAGTTCTATATAGTTCCTTTTTAACTTAACTCCATCTCATGTTTAGAGGCCTTACTAAGATAGGTCACTGGTTATTGATAAGAGGATTGTAGCGGTCTAAAAAAAAGTTGGAGATAGCCTAACTCCGTAAGTTAACTGGATGATTACTGGCGAGCATCTCTGACAATGAAACCTACGAACTCATACGCTATTACTGAGCATTGAGTTTCCTGGTCTAATTATCTAGCCTTTATTAGGTAGCTTAGAGTAACCACGAGCAAATCAACGGATTCGAGATACAATTACAGCATTGGGTCTATCATCGACGCGCCAAACCTGATATTCTTATAATACAAGCAGCCACGCGTCTGGTATCATTCCTATGACCGTATTAGGGATTAACCTAGCGCGTCTTCCCAGCTGCAAAAACACCTCCTAGAAACCTAACACATTACCTATTCACATATAAGATCCTGTTATACCACCTCCCCCTTTTAATATGATACCTCAGTTAACACTTACAATATTGACTATGTGCCCCCTCTGTCGACAACTTCAGACGCGGGGGGGGGGGCGGGGGGGGCGGGGGGGGGGGGGGCCGGGCCCCGCCCGCAGCGCGGCGC